>VDFB02373365.1:273839809-274439809 GCA_007258455.2 Sequoia sempervirens
GATCACACTTCTCGGATACATAGTCGTGATGTCCGCTACAGATTATAAATGAGATCGGTTAATAGCTTTATTAGATAGTGATCAAGATATGCATCGACAGTGATGTATCTAATATTTGGATATAACTGATTTGCCTCACTTCACCCCGATATCCACAACTAGTCCTTTCTTTGAATAGTTATGGGACTCATCAATAGGCTTTTGGTATATCTTTTATACTCAGTTTTCCTCATTTTGCAGAATCCTTAATTGAACCATGACCTTCTGACAAGAGCATTTTCCTTACACGACCCAAGAGCTCGAGAGTATTCATATACACTCATGCCTGACTTCGATGCCATTTGGGAGTTTAGTGAAGCTCGATTTAGTAACAGGTTGCAATCTGCTGTTTTTGAAACATAAAATATTTCTGCATGAACCTATAACACAATTAATGATATTACTTATTATCTCGATACTGTTCTTGATCCTAGATAACATATTGACCTGCATATGTCCCTATTATAGTGGAACTCTGACTAGAAGCTAGCAATGCAATTAAAAAAATCTTCGAACTCCGGTTACCAAGTGTTGGAGATTATAATCACACCTACTCACTTAAATATGCCAACTACTTCTTACAGCTTTGTATCCTCTATTTAGCAGTCATATCTCAACAAACCTTAAAGGCAAATCTTGGTAAGGATTCAAATGGATTTTTGGTTGAAAAAGGTTTTTCACTTGACATGAATGTCAAGTTACTAAAATATGTATTTAATTACTTTACTTGCTAGAAAAACTTTATTCATAGATGAAAGGTTCTCTATGTTTATTTAATTACTTTACTTGCTAGAAAAGCTTTATTCGTAGATGAAAGGTTCTCTATGTATTGTATTGCATTGTATTTTGGAACTCACTTTCAAGAGTCTAACTCTCAAGAGCTGTAAATTAGCAGTGGTGTTATGTTTGACAGAAGTTATGAAAAAGTTGTAGCAACAACTTTCTGTGAATGTAATGAAGTTTGTTTGTATGAGTAGAAGCTCAGTAAGCCCCTATAACTATCAATGTCAAAAGGTTGTAATGGTGTCTGTCTGTATGAGAGCTCAAGCTTAGTATGTCTGGAGAATGCAATGGTAGCTATTATGTAAAATTATTTTGATTGAATCAATTTAAAATATCATGGTTTTTATTTCTAAGTAAGCTTTTATGTTTTCTCCTACCTTTGCATTCCTACATTTGGTATTAGAGTCAAGGGTTTGTAGCTATGAGAAGAAAATGAGAAATCATTGTTTCTAGTAAGAGCCAGTTGACTCTAGTCTAGGGTGAGAACAAGGTCATAGTCTTACCAAAAGATGTGATTAGTCTGTAGGACAAATAAAGGAGAGGTGTTGAAAAAGGAGATCAAAACATTATTAGAGGAGGATACCAGTTGTCTAAGTTTCAAGTGTGCATTAGTTTCCCCATCATGACAGTTTGTGGTCATCTGAACTACCTATATGCTAGTTTGTGGTAACCTGAAACCACCTATATGTGAGTTTGTGATCATCTGAAACCACTTGTATGCAAGGTTTGTGGTTAGCAAAGCCTACTAGGATCCTTGAGCACCAACAGTGTGACTCTATAGGAGGTGTTGATAAAACAATTGAATCACCCCTAAACCTACAATGGACTAGTTACAAAGTTTTCAAGAGCCCATGGGCAGAGCATCCCAATAGCAAAATGGGGTTTCCTAGGTTTGATCTCTAGAAATCAAAGATTGTGGATGTCGAAGCATCTTTGAAAGAGACCAAGAAAGAAATTAGAATTCGTAGTTGTGATTAAGGGGGGGTATTGTAGATTATAATCACACCTACTCACTTAAATATGCCAACTACTTAAAACTTTGTATCCTCTATTCTGCAGTCATATCTCAACAAACTTTAAAGACAAATCTTGATAAGGATTCAAATGGATTTTTGGTTGAAAAAGTTTTCTCACTTGATGTGAATGTCAAGTTACTGAAAGATGTATTTAATTACTTTACTTTCTAGTAAAGCTTTCTTCATAGATGAAAGATTATCTATATATTGTATGGCATTGTATTTTGGAACTCACTCTCAAGAGTCCAACTCTCAAGAGCTATAAATTAGTAGTGGTGTTGTGTTTGACATAAATGAAAAAAGTATAGCAATAGCACTCCATGAATGTAATGAAGTTTATTTGTATGAGAAGAAGCTTAGTAAGCCCCTTTAACTATCAATGTCAAGAGGTTGTAATGGTGTCTACCTGTATGAGAGCTCAAGTTCAGTATGTCTGGAGAATGCAATGGTAGTTTTTATGTAAAACTATTTTGATTAAATCAATTTAAAATATCATGGTTTTTATTTCTGGGTAAGCGTTTATATTTTTTCCTACCTTTACATTCCTACACCAAGCATGTTCTATGGTAGAAAGGGTGTTTTTTGATATCTAAGTTTCACAGCTCTTCTTGTCATCTAGAGCAAAGGTTGAAGAACTATAGACAAACCCACTTAAAGAAATAACAAATACATTGATCATAATGTTCTAGCCAAAGCAAATCCACTCTCAATAAGAGAAACCTACATACCTCTTTGATGTCATAAATGGAGCAAGGAATTTTCCTTGATATTACGAAAGAAGAATGAAGGAAAAGATTGTGTGGCATGACCATAGCTCTAACATGAGATATTGCATGCCTAGTTGCCTTTTTTCTATTCAACATTGGAATAAGTAATACTTCTAAAACTTCTACAAAATCATACTTTGCATAACCTAGCTCTAGCAAGAAGCAAATAGCTATAGTCAACACTAGAAATTGTAAGAATTGGCTATGAAGGTAGCCAACCAAGATCTAGAGGCCTAATAAAAAGCACAAAAGAGAGAGAATAGAATATGACAAGAATAAACTATATTCTACCAATAATGCAAATATGATGGAATGGTACAAAAGTACATAGGAGACCCCTTGGTTATATAGCCAAGGTGAGAACAAAGAAGGGCATAAGATTATGACAAGTGTCATAATATTATGACATGAGACAACTAGAAAAAGTTATCACTCCACCTAAAGTGGAAAAGAGATAATGTGATAATCACCACAAAGGTGGATCACCCACAAAAGGTGGAGAGATAATCACATGATGTTTCCACAAAAGGTGGAAGTGATAAAGTAATGACATGTCAAGTCCATCAAAAGTGGAAAATCTCCAACAACCTCCTATGTGGTCCCTAAGTAAACTTAACTAAGGTGTAATCATGACTTAGGATAAGGTACAACACATTTAATTACACCAATACCCCCCCTTAAGTGCAACTTAGGGAGAATGTACACAAATTCAAACAATGCAAGATGGGTCTCGACTACTAGGCCATGTTAGGTACCCATGTACAAATGTAATGAAATCTCTCATAAAGCGGAGAAAAGATAGAAAAACCTAGTGGGAAAAAACTTCCCCCGAAAAGAGAGATGAAATACAAAAGCCTATGAATATGGCATGAGAAGGGCCCCATGTGAGGAAAAAGTCCCCCCCATACAAGAGAAGAAGAAGAGAGACAAGGTAGCCCCCCCTCAATGTACAATGATCACCCATGGAAGAAGATCAAAAGGGAATGAAGAAGGTGCTCTAAACATGTCAAACAACGTTCCTCCCCTTGGGAAGAAACAATACCAAAGGTTCATGAATGAAGTCTCCCCAATCCACAAGTGAAGAAGGAAGAACCCTGAAAATGTAAGAAACCTCTAAAATCTTCTCAAAGTTCCCTATATTGATGTTGAAAGATGCCTTTCCCAAACCATGTGAAGCTGCAATGTAGTCACTTTCTTGAACCTGTGAGAAACCCTTTGCAACAACATTCTCATCCGCTGAAAAAGACAACTCAAGATCTAGCAAGGATGAAGGTAGAACATACTCCAAAGATGATGTTTCCTCAAAAGAGAAAGTGGCTTCCTCCAACTGTTTTATAGATGCATCCAAAATCACATCAACCTTGAAAGACTGATCATGTAGAGGAGGGTCAAAGTGTTCCCTCACAACAACTAAAGAAGAATCACCTTCATCAAATTGAAGATGTAAGTAATCAAATGTGTCTCCCAAGTTTGCAATGTAGGACTCCACAAACAAGCTACCAATGTCTGATAAGTAGTCATCCCATGAAGCTGTTGTTGGAAGACAAGGTATACACTATTGCATTGAATCACAAGGCAGTAAAACTATCGAAACACAAGTATCATCAGATGCATTAGTCAATGTAGGAGATGGAGTATCAACTATAGGCTCAAGAACCTCAGGAGTAGTAAGCACTTCAAGATTCAAATAACCATACTCAACCTCCTCAAGTGTGTCCATAGTACGGTGATTTGAATCATCATTAGGAGAAAAATATGAGGTGTAGAACCGAGAATGGTTATCAACCTCCCCAACTGCAACAAGAGCCCTGCTATGCAAATCCCAAACAATGACAGAATCTAGTGTGAACTCTACACTCTTTCCTGTAAAGTTATGTGTAATCTGATAGATGGAAAGGATGTTCCTTGACAAAGTAGGAACACATAGAACATCATTAAATGCTCCACCTTCAATGTCAATAGACCCCTTCCCACAAACTACCAAAGACATGTTGTTGGCCATCAAAATGGGTGGTAATGAACAAGAATCAAATGAAGAGAACATATCCTTGGAAGAAGTCATATGATGTGAAGCTCCTGAATCAAGGATCCACCTATCTAAATTGGAATTTGCAAAAGCAAGAAATGCTTTCCCCTTACATGTCTCATGTTGAGATGAAGAAGAAGGAGATGAGCTTGATGTTGTTACCATGAGAGTTGTACTTTTTCCCTTATAAGAAGTGGAAGGGGATGAGTCCTTCTCTTGATATGTAGTTGGAAAGTTGATGTTATTCTTTTTAAGGATGTTTTTCAACTCATCAATTTGCTTAACATGACAACGATGCTCTTCATGACCAATTTTTTTGCAATATGCACATGTTGGTTGCTCCCTCTTGCTTGAATTGTTGTACTTCTTTGAAGAAGATGAAGTTGAGCTTTGTTGTAGAGGAGTGGATTGTTTGTTCTCTACATGTGGCTTTGGTGAAGATTGCTTGTGGCCTTTTCCTTGCTTGTTGTTTCCATGATTGACCACTAATGCTTTTGAAGTTGAAGACTTGAGAATGCCTATTTTCATCAACTTATTTTGATAAAGAATCAAAAGATCTATGAGAGCCTCAAAAGATGGTGATGTGAAGTTACTAATTGTCAATCTTTGAGTCTAGAAACTTGAAACAAAGGCTGCATACTCAACTAGAAGTTTTTCCAACAAGTTGAAGACCAATTGATCATCTTCTTTCTCAATACCACAATGTTTTAGTTGTGCTCTTAGATCATTTTCCTTGGTGACATAATCTTGAATTGTGTCAAAATCCTTGGGATCAAGGCTTAAGAGATCATGTTAAAGTTTGTATCCCTTAACCTTATCAACCTTGCCATACAAAGTAGCAAGCTTATCCCACGCTTCCTTGGCTGTAGTAGATTTATCAACATGGAAAATGAGATCATCTGAAATAAAATTTCTTAGTGTACCCAATGCCATAGAAGTTTTAGTGAGCCAATCCATATATGTAGTTGGATCTACCTTATGATTTGAAGGTGCAATTATGGTTCCATCAATGTAGTAAATTAAACCCTTTTTCCATTAGTTTACTCCATGCACGTACTTTCCATGTAGCATAATTATGTGCAGTTAAGAGTGGAAATTTAGATGAACCCATGATCGAATGCAAGAGAACAAGAGAGAAAACAGGCACAATCACACAAGATACACCCCCCAAAATTCACTCAATCAAAGTACCCCCCCCAAAAAAGATGATTTTGGCACTTTATAATGTAGTGCGTGTACAATAGGCCACTTGCAACTTGGCTAAGTGGGCTTATGATTTCTAATTTACAACTTTCCTAAAATAGGTTGAGAACATACTAGAACAAATAAGCAAAGACCTAAATTCATATCTATGCAATACAAGTGCCAAATAGACAAAAAAAACTATATGTTGAAAGTACAAAATCCATTGAAGATCACTTCAAATTGATTGCAGATTCAAGAAGCACATGAAAAATCATGCAATTTAAAAAAAAATAGCACTTGAAAAGGAGTTCGTATTTGCCTGAACGAAGCCTTGGAAGTTGCAAGTTTGAGGATTGGATAGGTACTTTTTTGAAAAATTGCAAATTCTAGAAAATCTATCCACCAAAATCAAAAACCAAGAACACAGTGGTGAAGTACACAAAAAATTAGCCCAAAAAAAAAAAAATCTCAAAAAAAGAAGCTAAAATGAGTAAGACATGGCCTTCCAAAGTTAGACTGCAAATTGAGCAGCCCATTGGTGAGGGGGGCAAAATTTTTTTAGAATGTAGATGCAATGCTGATGTTAGCAATCCATTAGCATAAATTTGATGGTCTAGTGGCTGTGAAAAAAGAATATGCTCCTCTAGGCAGAATATTCGATGGAACTCTATGCTTAATTTTCATGACATCGGGGTCGTTGCCATTGTCATCACCCATTGCTAGATTATTTTGACTAGCCAGAATCTTGCGAGCATACTAGAATATTCCCAAGTGGAATATTCCCGATGCCTTGGAATCTTTATTTTTTTGCCGATTTTTATGCACTGCCAATTTAATCTTTGGATGCGAGAGTTTCTTTAATAGTGTGGGATTGAATAAAGTGGCCAGCAGAATCTTGTAGATGGTGACCGGATTTTAAAATAGATGCCACCGGTTGACTGTTTGGATTGAAATGTTGGAGGCCAAAATTGTGTTGAAATCCCACCAATGAAGATTTTTCCACCAATCAGAATTATTTTATTCTCTGGTGGGTATCATAGTGACCGAATGACTCCGTTGTAGTTTGTGGATTGAAGACCGCCGGTCACTAGAGGATTCCAAAGAATGTCACTTGACATTTGAAATGGAGAGCGCTAGAATTTTTTTGCCAGATGCTGTCAATCTGTGAAAGCTAACCACTAGTGGATAAAATGATGTCACCGAAACCTCTGTGGGATTTTTAATGGTACTAGCCATAGGGATGAAATGCTGATTGGTTGCCAAATGATGGTAAAATGGACCTCACCAGTAATGGAAAATGTCCATGCTGCTGCAAATAGGGACCACACAATGTATAAAACTAGCCACCACCAGTGGGAGACGTGCATACCGACATTGGTGGAGAAGCCGATGCCTGCGGTACATTGTCACCTATGATTGGTAGGGACAATGGACCACATGGTAGTGGTACTTCTGCAGAGTACCCTGCAATTTGTAGGGTATGAAAATTCTTCCGCTTTTTTTGATTTTTGAATAAAATTTTCAATACAAGGAAATTTTTTTTGATGTTTTGATTTATGAAAAATCAAAAAATACAATACAATTTTTTTTTATTTCTAAAAAGAATATACAATAAAATTTCTCCCATGGAAATTGAAAATTTTCTAAAAAATTTTCAAAAATTTTCAATTTTTTTTTGTGGAATATATATATATATTTTTTGGAATAATTTTTTTCAAAACTATTGAAAAAAATACCCAAATTGGTGAATTTTTTCGATCTAGCTCTCCCGGTATTTGATTTTGATGAAATGAAAGGCAATCCCAACTAGAAACGGCCTTCTAAATCTGAATTTGAGGTCAGATTTAGTTATGATGCACCCAATTGCTGCTGCTCCTCAGTTTTTCCTCTTGACCACCTTCACACGAGCTAAGATCTCCCACCAATAGCTATGCAAAGGACCTCCAATTGCTCTGATACCATGTAAGAATTGGCTATAAAGGTAGCCACCCAAGATCTAGAGGCCTAATAGAAAGCACAAAAGAGAGAGAAAATAATATGACAAGAATAAACTATATTCTACCAATAATGCAAATATGATGGAATGGTACAAAATTACATAGGAGACCCCTTGGTTATAAAGCCAAGGTGAGAACAAAGAAGGGCATAAGATTATGACAAGTGTCATAATCTTATGACATGAGACAACTAGGAAAAGCTATCACTCCGCCTAAAGTGGAAAAGAGATAATGTGATAATCACCACAAAAGGTGGATCACCCACAAAATGTGGAGAGATAATCACATGATGTGTCCACAAAAGGTGGAAGTGATAAAGTAATGACATGTCAAGTCCACCAAAAGTGGAAAATCTCCAACAACCTCTTATGTGGTCCCTAAGTAAACTTAACTAAGGTGTAATCATGACAAGGTACAACACATTTAATTACACCAATAGAAATGCTATTAGAAACTCAATCTTATGCATCACATATTGGTTCAAAGCAAGAAGAAACAATGTACTGAATCTTGTAAGAACTCCAAACCATACAAGGATGTTGAAAAGCATATTTAGGGAAAATGTTGCTCCAATCAATTTTTGCAAAATTTTTGGTTTTATTTTAAAGGGCATAGTTGAACCACCTTGAAAAAGACATATTGAAGTTGTTTTGGTCAAATGCATAAAAGTTTAGAATTTTATAGTACTATGTTCCAACCATTGAATGGTAGGAATCAATTTTCTGTGATAGCCACAAAGTAATGTTTCAAACTTGAACCATGATGACATAATCCACATCATATTCACAAGAACATTGTCCCTATTTTAAATGACACTAATATTTTGCATCTTTTCAAAATGACCTCACTTGCAACAATTTTAGAAGTGAATTTAAATGCAATGAAACAGTCTTAAATTTGTAAATATACTATTGTTTTCAATCAATGAAACTTCCAATGATAAGATGTTCTATTTTAGTAAGGTCTAGAAATGAAGGAATTTTTTTTTTTAAATCTCCATGATTAAAATTTACAGATGTAGTAATAGAAAAACTATCCCTTTTTCTCTTAACATAGGAATAATTAAGAATAAAATGATCCTAACATTGCCTTGATTTAGTGTTGTAATATGTCTTTCATATTGGTATTAAGTTTAGAGCCTCTTTTAAACTAAATGGACTTAATTGTGCTTTATATAGGGTGTTGTAAGGTGTACCTTTACACTTCACACTAATATAGGGATTTATTAATTAATTGAAGTTAATTTTCTTTAATTGGCCCCTTTAATTTAAATCCAAGCCTAATTAAATGTAAATTTTGAAGGATAAAACCCAACATGTATAAATACCATTACGCAACACTTAATTTTTGAAAGTGTGTGTCTTAGGTGGGTTACCTAGGAACCATTCACCACATGGCGAATGGGTCCTCACTTGGTCCTAGTCCACCCTATTTTTACATGACATTATACTATGTCCTATGTGTGTCCTAGGTGAGTGGCCTAGGACCCATTTTCCACATGGAAAATGGGTCTTGACTTAGACCTAGGACCCTCCTTTGAATATGTTTTAGGTGGTATTTTAATGATTTAAAATCCATGATTTGATGTCAACTTGTGATATTTGAATTTTGAGAATTAGTGTTAAGATATGTATAAATACAAGGTTATTTCACTAAGTTTCATATAAGCAATTCTAGATCTTCATAAGCAATCAAGAGTACTTTCACAAGAGCATTATAGAGAATTCAAGTGAATTTACAAGTTACTCAAGGGTGGATTTGAAGAGGATTATTACAATAATTAAGATTCAATTTTTTATGTCAAAGATGTATTACATCATGCATATGGTTTAAGCTAATTTGTTGATGTGTTCAAGATCAATTCAAGCATTCAAAGGCATTGTTTCCAGTCAAAGTTCATGATCAAGATCTTTATTTATTGAGGCTACATCATGCTATTTTTTGTATATTTATCCAAGGTTCAAGTAAGGATTGATGAGTTTTGATATTGCATTTGTTCATCCATCATTCCTTTCATGCTTTCATCCATTTCAAGGTTTAATTACCAAAATAGGGTTTGACCAAGGCAAACGCCCATTCCCTAGCAATCAACATTTTTCTTTCTTTGATGTGTCATTACAGGTTTTAGGTTGAAGTTCATTTGGAATTTATTTTTGAGGAATGTTGCAAATTTGTCAAAGATGCAAGAAAATTTATCAAATCATGAAAATTGAGCTACAAGTTTTATTTTTGACTTTCTGACAGTGTCTAACTAGAATCTGGGAGTACAGACTAAGATGAATATAACCTAGAAACTAATTTTTCTAAGCCCTAGCCAAGACCCATTCACCATACGATGAAAGAGTCCTCAGTGAGGTTTGAAAAAGTACTCTTTGTGAAAGTTACACAACATTTCACCCTTTTTAGAACTACCTTTTGACAATTATTTGGGTTAAGTTTAATTTATTTTACTCATTTTTGTGTTATAACACACATATTGAATGAAATATAGAGAAATAGGTTTATTATTTGTTTCATTTTTGCAAACCTTCCATTTTTTGATGTTTCATTATGGTGAACTTGACCTTTGATCATTGCATTTTCTAATTTTTGAGTCCATTTGCATCCTAGATATATATCTTGCATTCATTTGCCTCTCTTTTCATTCAATTGGGTCTCATTTAGGGTGTCTAGTGTGAATTCAATTTTGCATCTCATAAAAGGTTTTAGGATTGCATATATTGCATTATTTAAATATGAAAAATACAAAAAAATTAGTCATTTTGCATATCATTTACATCATATTAACTTGTATTTAAAAATTGAAACAAAATTGCATATCAACTAGGTCTTTTAGGTTATCATTTTTTCATAATTTGTACTTTCATTTCACATTGCATCCTATAGAAAATCAAACTAAAATTTGTTGTAACATTTAATTGAATCTAATAACCACTAGAAAACACTTAAAAATAAGAATTTGTTTCAAAAGCCTCATCTAGGACCCATTCACCCTAGGGAGAATGAGTCTCTGGTCAGGTCATAATCTAAATTTTTGGGCATTAAAATCTTCATTTTTGTTTGTTGCTTTCAAATTTGTGTTAGTGCTTGCTGAGTTTCTATTTCATCAATTTGATCATATTTAGCTTAATTTGGTAAATTTAGTGCATTGTATGATTTCAAAATTTAATTTACTAGACTTCATTTTTAGATTGTTGCATAGTGTAATCATAAAATTACCTTGTTTAGAAATTGAAAATTTCATTTATAGATTGCATTTTAATCATCTTTCCATTTTGGGTTTGCACACTAATTTTTTGAATCTTACATGAGCTTTACAACTTGGTGTCCTATTAGCAATACTATTGTAAGACTTATTTCGAGACTCATTTCATCTTGTGATACACCATTCACCATGGATCTTGGGTTTTCCAACTCTCTTTCTGATAGTGTTGATAATCAACCCCCTATGGATCATAGTATGCGTACCTCATTTCCCATGACTTCCCTTCCTACAACCAATGTGCATGATGTTAACAACACCATCCCTACCATGACTATTTGTACTCAAGCTTTGGTGTATGCCCAAGGCCAAGGTGGAACTTCAATTCCTCCTTCTATAATACAAATTTCCATTCCTACATACACTAGTACTCAAGTTACCACAACTATGCAGCCTACTAGAAATGTCAACACTGCCTTAGGTATTTCCATATGAAATCCTTCTAGCTTTGTGTATTCAAACACCATATATCCTCAACCATCCTCCCTCACAAATTTACAATTCACTTGCCCTCTACATACATACACAACTCCACCCTATTCCCCTCCACCTTACGATAATAATGTAATGATGCCATCCTTAACACACTTTTGCAAAAAATGGCATCCCTTCAACAAAAAGTCACAACCCTAACTCAAAACAACAATGGTCAACCTTCACAATACATAATAACCAACTCCTAACCCCTAGAGATATTGAGAACAAAAGTTCCATAGGTATAGAGGTTCCTAAATTTGAGAAATATTGTGGGAAAGGAGATCCAGTTAGCCATGTTTCTACTTATACAACCCTTTTTAGTGATTTAATATTTGAAGATAATCTCTTGGCTAAAATCTTCCTTAGATCCTTGAAGGACACTGATTTAGATTGATTTTCTTCCTTATCGAATAATTCAATTGGTTCATTAAATGATCTTGCTGATGCCTTTTACAACCACTTCCACATAAACATGGGTCCCAAGTTGACCCTAACTAATTTAATGACATGTTGCAAGAAAAAGGATAATGAGAAAGTGATTGATTTCATAGTGAAATACAAAACACTTTATTTACAAATAAACATTAAGATTCTTGATGTCAACTTCAATGAATGTTTATTTCCAATTTACAAAGAAAAATCTAAACCAAAATTGAGATGTTGAAATTCCCATCCTTTACATAGTTATGTATAGCACTTCATAATTATCAAAATTTGGGTTATGGTCGTGATGTGAAAAATCTTCCTAGCCATCCTGAAAGGTCTAAATGTACACATCAACATAGTTACCAAAATTTCAAGAAACAAAATAGGGTCTTTTTACAAATTAATTCCCATCAACCAAATCAACAAGTTGATAACCAAGTGGCTACCATAAAGGCAACAAATTCTTTTTCCTTTGGGGATACAAACAAAAAATTTATCGCTTTACCTAACACCCCTCCTAATATCATGTTGCAGCTCATGGAAAATAAAATTCTTTCCTTACCTCTTGTCAAAGCTCTTGATCCTAATAAACCCTTACCCACAAACTATAGACCAAATTCTTATTGCCATTACCACCGAAAAAATTGACATTACACAAAATATTGTAAGAATCTTAAACATCTTATGCAAGACCTCATTGATTCTAATCATCTTCCAATTGGAGGTGTGAATGATCAAGGTAATAAATCTATAAATCCTCTCAATTAAAACTTACAAATCTTTACAAATCCCATGTTGAAAGATACTATTTCATTTGTCAAAGCTAGTGAAATAATGAATGATGTGATGAATGTTGCCACAAATGATGAGACCATAAAAGATGAAAATAGGGATGATGTGATTAAATTTGCATCATTTATCAAAGCTAAACCTCATAAGGGCTCAACCAAAATACCCCTTGACATTGCTTTCTCACAAAATGACATAATCAAACATGCACCTTCAATGGTCCTCTTTACATAGCTAGAAGAATCAATGAAAAACCTACTAATGGGATATATTAATTGATCTCATCTATTTGGAGAATGTGATTACTGAAGAATTCCTATTTTTACATGAACTGTATCAAGATACATATGAAAAATCAAAAGCATGGATCAAAAAACATAAATTTTTTTCTTTTCTTGTGATGGTCTCAATAAATATCCCTTTAAAAGTTGGACCAAAAACATCAAATGCCTGATTCACCATCATCCCATTGTTAGACCAATTTTGTTTGAAGTTAGGATATCCATGGTTTTTCTCGATGAATTATGTCTCGTCAGTCATGTATAAGTGTTTAAAGTTTCTCTTCCACGATGAAATATTTACTATACATCATAGTGGCTTTAATCATGTGTCTTCCCAAGGGAAATTTTCATTGGATTTCTTTTGGCCTAAGCCTATTGAACCTATTAGACCTCGTGAGGACTACTATTTCAAAGCATATCAAAAGTTTAAGGAAAAGTGCATGGAAGAATTATCCCTCAAAAACATGCCTCAACCTTTGAATTGAGCCACCTAGCCTTGATGAAACTATGATTGAACCAAAATCCCTTCCAAATATCAAAGAGCAACCTATGAAAAATCCTCCTACCATTTCTTATAAGAGATAATGAGACAACCAAAACAATCCTGTTGTTCCTCCTAAAGTGAAACAAGTTTACAAAGATAAGAGAAAGTGGTTGAACAACCTCCTATGGTTCCTTTAATTCCTCCCCTAAGGTAAGAAAATAAACCTATGGTTGATAAAATCACCCCTGCACAAACCCAAATTGACAATAGATTGAAACAAAATTGAAATGCTAGAAAGCATAGGTGTAGATGTCATGTTATTGCTTGTATGTTACAAACTAAAGAGGAAAAGAGCAACATAGAAAATATAAATATGAAATTACTTGAAGAAATGCATGATGATTCTATACCCTCGTCGCAACATAAAAAAGAACCTTCCATAGACATTATCATTTGACCTCTTATTGTGATTAATTTAGATCATGAAATTAATATTGTAAAGATTGATGAACAAGTGCATAATGTGTTGAATTCATTTTTCTCCTCTTCCATGAGCTTAAATGACAATTCTAATAATTAGAGAATTGAACTTGGTGCTTCCTCTAGTTTGGAACTTGTTGTTGTCCCTTTGGCTATTTGTCTACCTTTCATATATACCAATCAAGTTTGGGATACAAATGACCTGCTATAGGTTGAATCGTATGTGCCTTACTTGCATTCCATTTTTCTACCGATCAAGATTGGGATACAAATGACCTGCTATAGGTTGACTCGCATGTGTCTTACTTGTATTCCATTTTTCTTTATTTTTCATGTTTCTTTATGTGATTCCATGTGGGTAATGTGATCTCCCATATTTTTTTGTGTGATGTGTTTCTCTCCCTCTCTTTGTGCATTCCTCTATATGTACATCTATATTCTTCTATATGTCATAAACATTTTATCTTTTTTTCTTGTCTTATATTTTCCTTTTTGGGATGATGCAAGGTGTTGAGACACTTAGGTCTCTTCCATGTTGACCCAAAATACTTTTTCTTCTTTTTTGCTCTCTATGTGTCATTCTTCCAATTCTATGAATATTTGGGGAATGATGATGATTCTGATCTCTATAACAACATTGTAGCAAATATATACTAACCTCAAATCTATGGGTATGTGTAGGATCATGATGGGCCAAAAAGTGGTGATATGATGGGTATGTGTGGGGTATGTGGCTGATAACTCCCTTTTTATCCAAAATTGATGAAATGAAAAGGGTTTTTAAAGTCTAGATTCTTAGCTTTCCACCATATAAATTATGTTTTACTTTGTATTTAATAAATAATTATTATTCATTTTCTATTTGAATTACAACTAAATTCCTGATCGATAGGCTGATTAAAAAACATCTATAGATTTCAAATGGTATCACACATTTTGAATCCGAAACATGTGTCACATTCTATGCTTTGCATACTATAGGATTAAAAAAAAAATTGAATTTCATGAAGTTTTCACCAAGTTAAGGTGGTCAAATATACAAGTTTTTTATAGTTTTCAAAAATTGTAATAAAAAATTCATAATTAGTTAGAAAAAAATTATAAAAAAGTATGCATATATCGAGACATGAGTCCTCTACTTATAACTAAAATAGAATAATTTTTTTTATCATTTTATTGTGGTTTGGGTGGTTAGACAGACACCTCCTTATTTTTTCCCTAAAATTTAAGTACTACTGCATTGAAATTTCAAATTTTCACCAAATAGATTTTGTTTTTTAAAATAAACCTAGTAGTTTAGAAGCTACATTAAATTTGCTACATATTCTATTCTTACATATTTTTGAAATAATATAGATAACTTATTCAAATTTTTACGTGAAGTTTCCTAACTCTGATTTTTTTGAATTTTTCGCCACTTAAGGGCTTATTTTTCCATGATGATCTTGCACATACCCCTAAAGATCCCTTATGTATTTTTAAGGGAAACCCCTCCCTCCTCTTTCATGGTGTAGCTTTATTTTGGAAACATATGAGTTGGCATAAGGTTTTCTGAGGAAGCTCTCATGTCTTAGGACTAAACATTGGCTACTTTAATGTAGTTTCTCACACCAGTGGTGTTAGCAAATGCTTTAAATTTGGGGAATACATTAACAATATATTTTGACATTTTTCATGTTTCATTGTGTGATTTTATATTTTCTTACGATGTGTCCTTTTCTTGGTGGTTTCATTGGGTTTGATGTCCTCCAAAAGTGTGATATTTCTTAGCATACAAATTTTCTCTTTGTGGTGATGCGATGCATTACATTCCCTAAGTTGTGAATCTCGTACTTTTGTCTTTTCCTGACATTAGGTGTGATGATACCTAAGAAGAAGACCTTACACAAATGAAGTGAAGTCCCTTTGATAAAAAAACTATACATAATATTCATAAGTGTTTGGCATAATACAACTTGCTAACCTTGTGAATCTCAAACCTTAATAAAAGCCACCAAGAATAACACACCTTGATTTCTTGTGGATCCTTCCCTTTATTCATAGGTTTTTTTAATAATTTAGCTTTCTATCCCTATGAAGCTCAAAACCCTAAATTGAAGGCCACCTAGCATAACACAACTTGTTTGCCTATGGATCCTTGCCTAGCATTGTGGTTCCTTATTGAAATTGTTAGGAGGATAGCTTTGATATGGTATGGGATCCTAATAAGTTTCTCTCATTTTCCTCCCTATTGGAAGACTCACCTAGTGGATAGCCTAGAGTTCCACTACCTCGAAGTAAGTGCAAACTGATAGCTTAGATGTGTTCCACATCATGTTGGATAATCTAGGCTTGATATTCCTAGTCTTTGATATTGTATGATTGTGTATCTTTGTCATTGTTGCATACATAAATGTCTTGAATGTCTACTTTAGTGTGAATTTGACATGGGGTCATACTCTCACCAAAGTGGGGGAAAAATGTAGTAACAAAAAAAGTATCCCTTTTTCTCTTAATTCAGGAATATTTAATAATAAATTGAGCCTAACACTGCCATGATTTAGTGTTGTAATATGCCTTTCATATTCACATTAAGTTTAGTGCCTCATTTAAACTAAATTTCCACTTAATTGTGCCTTATTTAGGGTGTTGTAAGGTGAACCTTTACACTTTCACACTAATCTAGGGCTCTATTAATTAATTGATGTTAATTTTCCTTAATTTTCCCCTTTAATTCAAATCCAAACCTAATTAAATGCAAATTTTAAGGGATAAAACTCGACATTCATAAATACCATTACAAAACATTTAATTTTAGGTGTGTGTACTAGGTAGTTGACCTAGGACCCATTCACTAGATGGTGAATGGGTCCTCACTTGGTCATAGGACCCTATTTTTACATGAAATTTCACCTTCTCCTATGTGTGTCCTAGGATCCATTCACCACATGGAAAATGGGTCCTCACTTAGACCTAGAACCCCTTTTTTGAATATTTTTTTGGTAGGATTTGAATGATTTGAAATCCATGACTTGATGTCGACTTGTGATATTTGAATTTCGGGAATTAGTTTTAAGATATGTATAAATAGAAGGTTATTTCACTAATTTTCATCTAAGAAATCCTTGATTTTCATAAGCAACCAAGAGTACTTTCAAAATAGTATTATAGAGAATTATTGAGAGCACGTCTAAGGCATTCAAGGGAAAATTTGAAGAAAATTATTGCAGCAATCAAGATTCCATTTTTCATGTTAAAGATGTATTGTTTCCAATCAAAGTTCATGATCAAGAACTACATTCATTGAGACCACTTCATGCTAGTATACAGATTTATCTAAGGTTCAAGTAAGGATTTGTGAGTTGTGACATTGCATTTGTTCATTCATCATTACTTTCATGCTTTTATTCATTTCAAGTTTTAATTACCAAAATGAGGTTAGACCAAGGAAAACCCCCATTTCCTAATAATCAACACTTTTTCTCTCTTTGATGTGTGATTGCATGTTTTAGGTTGAAGATCATTTGGAAAGAAAAATTGAAGAAAGTTGCAAAGTTGTTAAAGATTCAAGAAAAGTTGTCAAATTATAGCAATTGAGTTGTAGGTTTTATTTGCAATTTTCTAATAGTGTTGGAATAGAATCTAGGAGTGCAGAATGAGAGGAACAAAAACCAAAAATTGATTTTTTAGAGTCATAACTAGGACCCATTCACTATATGGTGAATGAGTTCTTAGTGAGGTTTGAAAAAGTACTTTTTGTGAAAGGTTCACAACATTTGAACCTTTACAGACCTACCTTTTTCTTGTTATTTAAGTTAATTTATTTTTTGTTACTTATTTACACATTAGAACACACATTGAATGAAATATAGATAAACAGGTTCATCATTTGTTTCATTTTGGTGAAACTTCCATTTTCTGATGTTTCAAGGGGTAACAATTGGCTTTGACTAGGGACTAAATTCCCTATTCAAATGTAGAGAAATCCAACATCTTTGGAGGGTAGACCAATTCTCATTCATTGGGCCACAGAGTCACATGAAGAAAGGAAACAAGATAAAAACTAAAGTTGAGTCAAACACAAAAAATCAGAAAAGGGAAAGCAACCTAAGACACCTACATTATTTGGAATAGGTACAACACATCCCAACTTCTTCAACAAACTATGAAAAACCATTAATTGACTAGGAGAAATATATGCTAGTGTGAAATAGGTGTGTATACTCATGAAGTATTTGCAAGTTACCCAATAGACCTTTGAAGATTATGAATGTAAAATTAAAGTTTATGAAATGAAAGAAATCACTTAAAAGTGTTCCAAACAACCACTTTTCATCAAAAACTTATGTAATTTCTAGTGAAATTTCTTGCATATCAATCATGTCCTCAATCAAAATATGATATAAACCAATTCCTTAAGCAGAAGACTAAAAAACCATTTCATGAATGAAAACTTTACTAAACTTAATATTATTCTTAAATAAACAAATTTGAATTTTATCTTCATGACTTGATTCATATTTTGTAATTGTGGATCTTTATTTTTAGATTTTTCATTCAAAAAAACTTTTTCCATAACCTGCAATGGAGACAAAACAAGTCCATCTCCACATAGGGAAACATCTTCAAGCATCTCTAAACACCAACTCATAATATAAATTGTTTGGGGCTAAGTATTCTCATTTGTGAAATTAGCATCACTCTCTCCATCCTCATTTATGTAACCATTCTTAATTTCATGTTTATCAACTTCTAAATCAGATATAAAATTAGAGGGATCAAGAATAAGATCCTTTCTAACCTTTTCTTGTAACTTTGACTCTCCATGATTCAATATGGGAACTTTCAAAACATCACACTCAAGTTGTGAATGATTCAAAAGAATATATGATGTTTCAAATTTCTCATAGGTTGCAAGGGAAGTTATTAGACTACCAATATTTAAATAAGAAGAAAGATTATCTTACTCATCACTTGAAGAATTTGTAGATTCATCCTCGTCTCCTTCATAATGCATACCATATACTTTGGCTCTTGTGTCAATACATGAATCAATCAGGGTATTTGAGAAACATCTTGACCCAAAATTATGAAATTGATGCTTTCAGAAAAGGGAGATGAATGATTTACCTCTCATGGCTACACTTGACTAGAAGTCTCTTCAACTTTATTTATTTTCAAAAGTCTACATGAAATCAAATCATCTTTAGTTCCAATAGCTTCTTTTTTTGCAACCTCTTGATATCACATAACTTGCTTCACATCAAGAAGAATTTGACTTCAGGGTGTAATGCTGCAACAAAATGGTCAATTGAATTTCCCTGTTTAGTTGATTATTATGAGGAATCTTATTTAAACTTTTATCGAACCAACCAAAAAATTCTCTCATAAGTTCATCTTCCTTCTTAATATTGACAAATTGACATAGCAATGTGCTCACATCAACTGTTGGCTTGAATCTCCTAAGAAATTTGTTCATCAAACTATTCTAGTTAGTAATGCATCCATCTTCTAAGAACTAAAACCATCTTGTAGCAACTCCAAAGAGGGATTCAATAAATAATTTAATAGAGACATCTTAATCTTTCACATCCAAAATTCCACATGCTATAGTGAATGCTTGAATATGATCATCAACAATCTTGGAATCTTCTCCATTACACTTTGGAAAATGTATTCTCAAACCTCCAAGTAAGGTTGAATAAATTGTGACAAAGATAAGGGCCCAAAATAAGTACCCCATGGTTGATGTGAAACCATAATGCATATTGGAAAACAAAGATTGGAACTCTTCTACAAAAGATATTTTTTGAGAATTTTTCATCTAACAGAGCCACAAACCTCCATCCTCAGGGAAGTACCTCAAATTTTTGAAGAGAAAAAGCACTCGCACTTTGATTCTCTCCCCAACGAAGTCACACAAAACTATTGATATAAAGTTTTTTTGCAACAAATAATCAATAGACTTTCCCAATGGGTAGTGACAATATGCACCAACAAATGGATATATTGTTATGGAGTAACAATTATCCTATGTGTTTAGAGGGGTAGCTCCCTCGTATGATATAAGTTTTAGTTTTTTGGATTTAAGGAAAAATGTGTATTATTTTAACCAAAAAGTAGGAAAATGCAAGCTAACACCTATCCATGGCCATGAAATATATGTGATTAAATGAAACTGAAGAACCTTAGCAAAAGATTTTAAAACATGAACACCAATGATATCACAACTCACAAATCAGATTGTCAGTAATGGAAGGACCAAATCATAGCTCCTTTGACCCAAATTGAGAGAGGTTGGCTTGAATGGATTTATATCTATCTATAGGTCCTAACAAATCATTCCTATGTGCTATGATCTCTTGGAATGACTTTGTCAAAGTTTTGACAATTTTTGGCTTTTAGGGCTATTAAGAGACTACCCTAGAATGAGCACCCCAGAATGATTGAGTGACTTGGGTGATGAAGTTAGACCTTCCCTAGCATTTACCTACCTACCTTGACATTTCCATGCTACCCATTCATCAAAATTACAAAAAAATTAACATTTCTTATATAAATTTTCAATATTCATGTTTAATTTTAACCATTATTGATTTCAAGGAATGATTAGTTGAATTTGTATTTTATCTTTTTAATAATACATACTTTACTAATAATTATATGCAAGAATTGGTCAACATAATATTTTATTAGGACATGAGATTTGATGGAAATGCATCCATCATTGGAGTTCATGTTGCTTCCATTATTCAACTACTTTTACTGAATGATTATTTTGGTTTTTAAAAATTTGTATGTAATATTGTAATGCAGGTGTCTTTGATAGTAGCAATGATTTGAGATGTACATTACAAAGTGATGGTATTACCCTAGGAACATATTATTTGTGTATCTAGGATAGTTGGTAGCAAGATGCATGATGCATTTTTACATGAGGACATTAATAAAATCATATGGGAATTCTTAGTTTCATTGATGATTATGCATATGCACCTACTTATGTATGTTGAAAAATATCACACGGGCATATATTTTCACATCAAAATCACTCACACATTCTTACATTGGTTCATGTTGGCAACTACATAATATTAGAGCAATGGCGAAGATTTTGGTCTTGTCTACGAATGAACTCTTGAATGTAATGTATGTGAACCTTAATATTAATGGAA
Organism: Sequoia sempervirens; assembly: GCA_007258455.2. Classification (NCBI taxonomy): domain Eukaryota; kingdom Viridiplantae; phylum Streptophyta; class Pinopsida; order Cupressales; family Cupressaceae; genus Sequoia; species Sequoia sempervirens. The sequence continues at coordinate 273,860,976 of VDFB02373365.1, forward strand.
TTTTGAATGTAATGTATGTCAACCTTAATTTGACACATTAAAAAAAACACCTACAATAAATTTATAATTACATGCAAAAAAAATATAAAATTTTAGGCTTCTAAAAAATAAATACAATAAGTGGATGGTTGGTAGGGATATGAAAAGGTAAAAACATTCCATAACTTCTATCATTCTTCCAATTGAATAATTTCACACTACCTTTATTTTTTATTTAGCTATGGTTAGAACGGGATTACCTGAAGCTCAAGAAACATTATATAGTGCTTCTCATACCATTTTGCATTAATTTTAGCTGCTTTTGAAAAAAAATCAGCAACCGAGTTCCTTAAAGGAGTTCAAAAAACTAAATAATATCAAATGTAAATTCATTCAAAATATCTTTAAATCACATGTAATATTTTGTAGAAGAGGTATTTGAGCCTATTTAGTATATAATTCTAATATATTATATTATATTTTGTTGCTATTCTAATGTATTGATAGACTTTTTAGTGTTACTATTCTCAAATTGAGTGTTCAAAATGCAACTAGAATGCCAAATTTGACCTAGAGCTTCCACATAACCAATATGAGCTCAAAATTCAATAAATGGTGATAAAATTTGGTGATAATATTAGATAAATGGTCATAAAAGTTTTTTAAGTTGCCAAAGGCAACCAAATTTAGAACTAACATAGATGGGTTACCAATTGTAATTCATAAGTTCTATTAAAATGTAATTCCATTAATCTATAACATGTTATTTCAATCATAAGTTAAAACCATTCTAAACTATTTATACATTCCAATTTTAAGTTTCAAAGTAGAAATAAATGCACATGACGAGTTCAAATTAGATTGAATATCAATTTTTTATATATCAAATTGTAGAATAATTGTGTATGTGCGTATACAAATTTGACACATATTATAACTCAAAACGAGTTGTAGAAATTGTGGCACATATGCCATCTCAAGATATACAATATACATGTCAAATAGCTACATATCAATCCCTAAATGTATCAATCTCTAGAAAATAATAATCTTATGAATGATCATCAAAATTGAGCATCCTCAAAGAACTTGATGGTTCTAAAATTGCCTACACAATAACAATTCAAACCACAAATTAGATTAATTATGTCAATGGTTGAAAAGTTAGACTACTAAATAGAAAATTATATACTATAATTTAGAAATTTTCAATTTAACATCAAAATCACTACATTGAACTATAATATATCTAAAATTATTTGTTTGCTTACTTCAAGTCTAGCTCTTTTTTTGTAGACGTTTTGCATATGATTTTCCTATAGGATGATCAAGAGTCCTGGTATATTGAAATTTTCTTGGATTTACAAGAGTGGTAAATTAGGTAGAGGAATATAGGAGGTAAAATAAAGTTGATACAAATTAATATATTATCTAATTGTTGATTTTTGGCTCCTATGGATAACTCTTGCTCTTCTAGGGTTTTTCACCTAAAAGGAGAGAGATAGGAGAAAAAAATGCTAATGGTTAATTCAAATTATGTAATGTGTGATATTTTCTAACCTAAATAAAGTTAAATAAATGCAATTGATTGATATAAATGAATGAATATGAATGCAAAAGTGAAATTAAAGTTATGTCTGAAAACACATTGTGATATGCAAACAATGAACTAGATGAAGAAAATATGCAAAACATAAAGAAATGAGTTAAACTAGAGTGCACCTGGGTGAAGTATGATGAATCTGGAATGTTGTGGATGTTGGATGAAATCACTAATCTTTCACAGTGGGACTCATTCGTCTAGGATGGTGAATCAATCCTCCTATTTGTGAAAAACTGTCGGGAACAAGTTTTTGTCTGTTGGGATTCAAAATCTGACAAAATGTAGATTTTCAATCCTAAGGTGGGACTAATTCACCATAGGTAGTGAATCAATCCTCTCCCAAGTTTATGAAAATTCAGGAGACAACTATGCAACACCAGATATGAAAATCACTACTTGTCGGGTTGTTGAAGTCAATTATGTAGGAAATGGACACAAAAACTTCTCCAAGCTTGAAATAGACTTGAGTTGAATTGAAGCATCTAGCTAACATGTAAACCAATCTTCAACACCAAAAATATTGTCAATCTACACACAAGGTTGCAAACAAACGTGCAATAGGGGAAAAATGGTTTAAGGTCAGTGAATAGGGGTTTTCCTTGGTCAAACCCCACTTTTGGTAATCAAGACCTTAATAAAATAATGAAATGCAAAGGAATGAAAAAGTAAAAACATGCAAATGCTATCAACTTACCAAACCCTTGATGATGCAAATCTGAAGTAATGTTAATGGTTGCTTCAAAGTGCTTGAATAATGCTTGTAAAGATGTTGTAAAATGCTTGAATGCTTTAATGAATAGGTGAATAAGTGAACTTGATTAATTGGGCTTTTAGGAGGTGTAAAATGAGGTGAAAATCACTTATTTATACACTTGTACCTTAGTTATGTCTTCATACATCATTACAAGTTGATATCAAGTGTTTTTTGAATAAAATCCTAAAAGGAAATTTAAAATATTTTGAATATGGGGATAAGGGGGATTCATTCACCACCCATGGCGAATGGCTTCCACCTAGGACTTGAAAATGTGTGTTAGGAAATATGTTGTATTTAATATTTTTAATCAAGATAATACTCAAAAATACAGTTAATTAAGCATATGAGCTTGCATAAAGGGGCCAAGTAAAGCATGAAAAAGGGATAAATAGTGAAGATGTGCCTAGAAAAGTGTGAAACTTGTTAGAAGACATTACAACACTTCAAAATAGGACTTGTTGATGAATAAAAAGGTGATTTTTAGGTGAATTTAATTAACATGGTCTAGAAGAATGTAGAAGTGTCTTACAAGGGTATGTATAGGATCATCATGGAAAAAGCAGGCCCTTAAGTGGCAAAAAATTCAAAAAAAGAAGAGTTAGGAAACTTGACGTAAAAATTTGAATAAGTTATCTATATTATTTCAAAATATGTAAGAATACAATCTATAGAAAATTGAATGTAGTTTCTAAAATACTAGGTTTGTTTAAAAAAATATATCTATTTGCTAAAAATTTGAATTTTCAATGCAATGGTACTTAAATTTCATGGAAAATATAAGAAGTAGGTGTCTGTCTAACCACCCTAACTATAATAAAATGATAATATTTTTTTTCTAAGAGTTTAGATATAAGTATAAGAATCATTCTCTGATGTGATGCATATTTTTTTTTAATTTGTTTCCAAGTAAATAATTAATTATGAATTCTTTATTACAATTTTTTTTAAAATATAAAAACTCGTATGTTTGACCACCTTAACTTGGTCAAAACTTCATGAAATTCAATTTTTATTTTTTTAATCCTATAGTATGCAAAGCATAGAATGTGACACATGTTTTGGATTCAAAAAGTGTGAAAGCTATAGATTTTTTTCAATCAACCTATCAATCAGGACTTTAGTCATAATTTGAATAGAAAATGAATAATAATTACTTATTAAATACAAAGTAAAGCATAATTTATATTGGTGGAAAGCTGAGAATCTCCTTTAAAAACCCTTTTCATTTAATCAGTTTTGGGTAAAAAAATGGCCATCAACCACATACCCATCATATTGCCACTTTTTGGCCCATCATGATCCTACATATACCCACAACACTTCACAATACCTTCATAAGACATTGTTCTTTGAATTTTAGTACCTAAATAAGTATGTTCAAGCCATGTTGCAACATAAAATAAAAAAAAATAGACAAACACCATGAAACAAGACCTAAAAGGCCATGAAAATGACAATGGGCCATTTTTCTATTGCACGTTTAGCCCCCACTTTAGTGAGAGGATGAACTTGCTTCAAAATCACAGTAAAGTAGTCATGAACATTGAGAAGAGGGTTTGAATGCACTTATGTAAGCAAGATGGAATGAAAATGATCAAGAGGGATGATCAAGCCCCTAGAATGGAGATCCCATGGCAAACTAAGCATAAGAACAATGGATCACACATGTGTTGAGATGAATTGGATGAAGCTTCGATCTTCAATCCAAGTAGTTGTGGATTAGATCTAGGTTGATTGTTTGAGAAAAATAATGTGTATTCAATTTGGGGCCATAGAACTTTAGGTTGTCTATGGGGTGAGAAGGACCAAATGTACTCACTCTGGGGCCACAAAACTAGTTGTCCACGAGGTGACAAAGCCCAAAAGGTAAGAATCATACAGTAGTTAGTATGCACTCAGAAACACAAAGGTGGCTATGGGGAAAAGTCATGGCACTAGGTGGGCTTCCCACTCAACCATATTAAAGTTATACTCATTGATAACTTAAACAAGGTGCGAAGGTATGTGTAGGATCATCATGAAAAAAGTAGGCCCTTAAGTCGCAAAATATTTAGAAAAATCAGAGTTAGGAAACTTGATGTAAAAATATGAATAAATTATCCATATTATTTTAAAAATATGTAATATAGAATATGTATAAAATTGAATGTAGTTTCTAAACTACTAGGTTTATTTTAAAAAAAAAAATCTATTTGGTGAAAATTTGAGATTTCAATGTAGTAGTATTTAAATTTTAGGGAAAAAAAAAGAAGTAGGTGTCTTTCTAACCACCCTAAGCACAATAAAATGATAATTATTTTTTTATAGTATTTTATATATAAGTAGAGTACTCATGTCCCGATGTGATGCATATTTTTTGTAATTTTTTTCCAAGTAAATAATTAATTATGAATTCTTTATTACAAATTAAAAATATATAAAAACTTGTATGTCTATCCACCTTAACTTTGTCAAAACTTCATGGAATTAATTTTTTTTTCTTTTAATCGTATAGTATGTGAAAGATACAATGTGACACATATTTCAGATTCAAAAAATATGATACTGTTTGAAAGCTATAGATGTTTTTCAATCAGCCTATCAATTAAGACTTTAGTTGTAATTAAAATAGAAAATGAATAATAATTATTTATTAAATTCAAAGTAAAGCATAATTTATATAGGTGGAAAGCTGAGAATTTCCTTTAAAAACCCTTTCCGTTTCATCAATTTTTGGTAAAAAAAAGTCACCAACCACATACCCTACACATACCCATCATATCACCACTTTTTGGCCCATCATGATCCTGCACATACCTGCCACAAGGAAAAATTATCATGAACAAAAAGACAAAGTACCACAGTCATGCAAGTTGCATTATGCAATGTGGGAAAAATGCAAAATGTAAAAATGTAAAAAGTGTAAAATGTAAATGATGTTCAAAGGAGTCTTGTTCAATTCATGCAAGGTTAGTCACTTAGGGAACATTGTGTCTAATTTCTCCAAGAGAGGACCAATTAAAGAATAGTATATTCACAAATTAGGGGATGCAATGTATCACATAAGGCCACCAAGAGGAATGTGATATGCTTAGAAAGATCACACTTATGAAGGACATCACACCCAATGTCATCCTCAAAGTGACAAACACAATATATAAACAAGTCTACACTACGAGCCAAGAATGCACATGAATTATTGGTAATGCATGCCTTCCACTTTAAAGGAATTGCTACACACTATTTTGTGAGCAATTACTTTAAAGTAGAGAAGAAAAGAAAAATAAAAAAAGAAAACAAGACATGAGAGCCAACTTAGAAAGCCCTATGCCAAGTCATATATTTTGAAGTTAGGCTACATCATGTCAAGGAAAATGAAAAAAAAAGAAAGGGAGTTGCCCCCTAGAAAAGAGCATGCCAAACACATAAGGGATCTATGGATTTGGGGAAATATATTTGTTGTTGCAATGTTTTAATGAAAGAGTGTAGAACTATCATCATTCCCCAAAGCACATAGAACTAGAAGAATGACACAAAGAGAATGAAAACAAAGGAAAAAAAAGTCTATTTTGGGTCAACATGGAAGAGAAAATGCGGTCTCAATGCTTTGTATCATCCTGAAAAATAAAACACATGAAAAAAAATAAATTAAAAGGTTTTTGGGTCAACATGAAGGGACATGTTAGTATTAATTTCTTGTGTCATCCCCAAAAGAAAAAAAAAGAAAAGACAAAGGAAAAAAAGGAAAAAGGGACTAATTGGGTCAACATGGAAGAGACATAGGGTGTCTCTATGCTTTGCATCATTCCCAAAAGGAAAAAAAAAAAACAAAAAGAGAAAAAGACAATGCATGATGAATAGAAGAATATAGGAACAAATAGAAGAAGTGTACAAAGAGAGGAAACATCAAATGTACAATACAGGGGAAATGTGATATGCACATGAAAAGGAAAAAAGGAAAAAGAAAAAGTGAAAAAGTGAAAAGGCTAGTTAGGTGAATGCAAGTCAACCATCTAATAGGTCATCCACCTCCCAATCATATTCAGTGTAATGTGAGGGTGGTTGACTATCCAAAGGAATAATTGAAAGCGTCGAACTAGGAGTTGTACCAGGTTCTTCACTTGGTGGAGAGGATTTATCATTTAAGCTCAATGTAGATGAAAATAAAGAGTTTAAATCATTATGTATTTCTTCATATATTTTTGCTATCATCACATCATCATCATCATCATAATCATCATCATCAAGATTAATAACAATGAGAGGAAGAAGGGTGATTTCTAAGGATGGATGTATCAAAAGTTGTGGTTTTTGGATTGGTTAATTTTTTTGTGATTGTTCCATTGGACTATTCTATGGTAGGGCAGGAGAAGGAGGATAGTCATCTATCACTTCTGTCAAGGGTGGAGGTTGAGGTTCTTTATCTTATTCCATGTGGGATTGACGAGCAAGGAGACAACAAAGATGCCTACATTCCCTAGCACCATGGTTTCATTTTATTTAGTTTTGGAGTTGTTGAGGTGTAAGAGCATATTGAGTCATCATAGGTTCTTCTGCTTCTGAAGAGGGAAGGACATAAGAAATCAAAGAAGAGGGTCAACCACTTTCTCTTTGGCTATATACAAATTTTTAAGGTGAGGAGGCATGATAAGATTGGTTTCATTTTCTCTTGGTCATTTGAATGATGGCGGGGAAGTATCTAAGGGTGGTTGTTCAAGAGGTTGTGTGTTTTTCTCAATGTTAGACTCAAGTTGAAGCATGGTTTTGTCTATGATAGGAGGTGTGGAAGTGGATGGGGATGCATTACAAAGAGACAAGTCATGATTTTTTTGGCTTTAAACTGTTGATAAGCAATGAAAAAGAAGTCCTTTCAAGGGGTGATGGGTTCCATGGGTGTAGGCCAAAAGGATTCTACTAAAAAAATACCTTTGGAAGATAAGGGATTAAAACCACAATGGTGTATGGTGACTATCTTTTTGTCATGTGGAAACTTCAAATACTTGTGAACAACTGATGGGACCACTTTCATTGAGTGAAGCCAAGGGTGGCCTAGTTGCAAACAATTTTTTTCATATTGTGGAATAATTGAAAATGTTACCTCCAAAGTTTTAGGCCCTATTTGTAAGGGTAGCACAATTGATTTGATTATAGGGCATGTATAACCAGTATGTGTTTTAATCCATGTAGTTGGTTTATTATAATCATCTTGATATAGCTCATGTAATACTAGAAACTACTCTGTGATCACCTTTTTTCCACAAGAAGGATTTATTAATATCCCACTAGTGGGCTTATTAGAGATTCTATCAACTATGTAGAGAGGACCATCGAAAAGCTTTTGTATTGTGTTTTTAGTAGAAAAAGTGATATCAAGAGACTTAGTGGTTTGGACCTTACGAGGGATGACATCTATTGTAGTCGCTAGTTCATCCATAAGACTTTTTGTAGTAACAGGTGGAGGTGTATCATCTTGTTCATTGTTTGTATCAACATTCATTACATTAGTGGTTGAGGGTTCACTATCCTTGAAAAATGAGGTAGTATCTTTAGGCATGCGATTAAAGAAAATTTGCAAATTTTGGTTAGGGGGTGCAACAAACTTATTGCCTTGATCATTAACACTCATAATGGATAGATGACCTGAATCAATAAGGTCTTGAACTAAATGTTTTAGACACTTGCAATGTTTAGTGTCATGTCCATTCTAGCGATGAAAATAAAAATAAGCATTAGGTTTGAAGGTGGGTGGTAATGGCTAGTTTGGATCAAGTGGTCTAATGAGTAGCAAAGTGAGCAGTTGAATTAATTGGTTCGTTGTGTTATAAAGGGTATTAGGTAGGGGAGTAAACTATCTCTTTAGATCCCCATAGGTATAAGGCACAGCTGCTTTAATAGCTTCCACTTCATGTGCAATGGGTTGGCTTGGTTGCACTTGAGGTTAAGGAGGTGGATTAAACTATAAAAAGCCTCTATTTGGTTTGTGGAAGTTTTGTGTGGTATTTTGGTTTTGATTGTTGTGTTTAGGCTTTTCATCTTGTCTAGAAGTGGATTTTGAATCGCAACTTGAAACTGAATTATGACATTCACACAAGGTTGTGCATAAATTCATAAATAAAGGGAATTTCATCATGGTTAATTTATCCTAAAGGTGTGTGAAATTTTTTGATAAACATATTTTGCAGATGTGCATCAAGAATCTTGACATCAATTTGAGCATACACGGATTGGTATTGTGAGATAAAATCTGTTACTTTTTCATCTGTGTTTTTTCTACATCACATAAGGTCAACCATTGTCTTTTTAGGTGTCATGTGAACTTGAAAGTGACTAATGAAAGCATCCACCAATTCATTGAATGAATGGATGGAATGATCAGGAAAGTTGCAAAACCATTCTAAGGCAATGTCTTTCAAGGTCCTTGGAAACAGTTTGGCTAATAGTTTATCATCAAGGATGAAGTCACTAAAAAAATTTGTATAGGCATTAACATGGTTGGCAGGGTCTCCTTTTCTTCCATATTTCTCAAACTAAGGCATTTCTATCCCTTGTGGCATTAGGGTATGTAAGATTTCTAATGATAAAGGGCTACTACAAACATGATATGTAGGTGGAGTGGATTGAATTTTGCTAATGGTGGAAATTTGATGTTGCATGGCTGAAATGGTGGTAAGAAGTTGTGTAAGAAGTAGATTAGGGTATGAGGGTTGAGGTGGAAGGGAAAATGGTGATGCAGTGTAGATGATATGAGGGGAAGTGAAAGTAATACTATGGGGTGTGAAGGTGGTGGAAGGGACTTGTGATGTCACAAGAGAAGTAGGAATGCTAGTGGTAATCGGGAAAGAGGTAGCCACATAATTAACCTGGTGCATAGTTGTATGGACATGTAGAATGGTATAAGTTGGTATGGAAGCTGTGGTTGAAGGGGGAGGAACTTGAGATCCTCCTTGGCTTACAGGAATGTTTGTGGATTGAGCATTAGAAGAGGAATGTTTATTGTAAATCTCAAAAATATTCTTCATCACTTGTAGGCCATCGTCACTTTCAATTAAATGATGAAGGTTTTCAATGGCATGTATGGCAGTGGTGGAAATGTTTTCAAGTGACAAGTCTTGTTGTAAATGTGAAAAATCCACATAAATATTAATGACCTTTTGTTGTGGGAGGGAGTTGTTTTGGTTGTCAACATTCATTGGACGGAAAGTTCAAGGAATAGAAGTGGTATTGTCAAGTCTTAATGCACCATTTTCCATACTAGGAGTAGGAGCTTGTGAGATCCCAAGGTATGCAATGAAAGTGCTATCGCGCGAGGCCATGAGTCTACAACTTCTTCTCACTAAAGTATTATCAATGAGGCACCAAACACTCATACAAGTACCCCAAATGAGGGGTGAATGAAAATGAAAACTAATCTAAGAGTTTGAAATGAAAATAATAGAAATGCAAACAAATATCAAAAAAATTCTAAAAAATGTTGTTTAACAAGTGTAGAGGGAGTGATTCACCTTGGGTGGTGAATGAGTCCTAGTATGATGTTTTTGTGTGTTTTTCAAAAAAAAATACTATGATTTTAATGTTCTATAGGATGCAATCAAGGATGTAGAATGCAAATTTTTAGTTTTCTCAATGAGATGTGATGCAAAAATGAAATCTGAATGAATTTTTAACTAATGCAAGATAAAAAGTTCTAAAATGAAAAAAAAAAGAATGTACTAATTGAATGTTAATGAAAATTTAAACTAGGATGCAATATGTAAATGAAATCAGAAATACAAACTATTTAAAAGTCGGGTTCACCAAAATGAACTGTTGATTTTTGGCTCCTATGGACAACTTGCTCTTCTAGGGTTTCTCACCTAAAAGGAGAGAGATAGAAGAAAAAATGCAAATGGTTTATTCAAATTATGTAATGTGTGATGTTTTATAGCCTAAATGAAGTTAAATAAATGCAATTGACTATTCTAAATGAATGAATATGAATTCAAAAGTGAAATTAAAGCTATGTTTGAAAACACATTATGAGATGCAAACAATGAAATAAATGAAGAAAATATGCAAAACATTAAAAAATGAGTTAAATTAGAGTGCACTTGGGTGAATTATTATGAATATAGAATGTTGTGGATGCTGGCTAAAATCACTAATTTTTCACAGTGGGACTAGGACTCATTCGGCCAAGGTGGTGAATCAGTCCTCCTCCTAGTGAAAAACTTTTGAGAACAAGTTTTTGTCTATTGAGATCTGGAATTTGAAAAAATTAAGATTTTCAGTCCTACGCTAGGACTCATTAACCATAGTTGGAAAATCAGTCCTCTCCCAAATTTCTAAAAATAAGGAGACAACTTTGCAACACTAGATCTGGACATCACTGCTTGTTAGGTTGCTGAAGTCAATTCTGTAGGAAACAAACATAAAACCTTCTCTAAACTTGAAATAGACTTGAATTGACTTGAAGCACCTAGTTGACTTGTAAACAATCTTCAACACTAGAAACCTTATCAAATTTGTACACAAAATGCTGTAAACAAACATACAATAGGGGGAAAATGGTTTAAGCTTAGTGAATAGGGGTTTGCCTTGGTCAAACCCCACATTTGGTAATCAAGCCCTTAATAAAATAATGAAATTCAATGGAATGATAAACTAACAACATGCAAATTCTATCAACTTACCAAACCCTTGATGATACAAATTTGAAGTAATGTCAATGGCTTCTTCAAAGTGCTTGAATAATGCTTGTAAAGATGTTGTAAAATGCTTGAATGCTTGAATGAATAGGTGAATAAGTGAACTTGATTAATTGGGCTTGTAGGAGATGTAAAATGAGGTGAAAATCACTTATTTATACACACTTGTGCTTTAGTTACCCATTCATACCTCATCATAGGCTGATATCAAGTGTTTTTGAATAAAATCCTAAAAGGAAATTTAAAATATTTTGATTTTGGGGCCAAGGGGGACTCATTCGCCACCCATGGTGAATGGGTCCCACCTAGGACCTAAAAATGTGTGTCAGGAAATATGTTGTATTTAATGTTGTTTGTTGAGATAATACTCAAAAATACACTTAATTAAGAATATGAGAGCATAAACGGGCCAAGTAAAGAATGAGAAAGGGATAAATAGTGAAGATGTACCTAGAAAAGTGTAAAGGCTTGTTACAAGACTTTACAAAACTTCAAAATAGGACTTGTTGATGAATAAAAGGGTTATTTTTAGGTAATTATAATTAACAAAGTCTAGAAGAATGTAGAAATGTCTTACAACACTTCATAACACCTTCACAAGACATTGTTATTTGAATTTTAGTACCTAAATAAGCATTTTCAAGCCATGTTGCAACATAATATTAGAGGAAAATAGACAAAGACCATGAAACAAGACCTAACAGGCCATGAAAATGACAAGGGGTCATTTTTCTATGGCACAATAATTATTGAAAAATAATCATATTTACTAAAAATATATCTAAGCCTATCTAATATATATATATATAATATATATATATATATATATATATATATATATATATATATATATATATATATATATATATATATATATATATGAAATATAAAATAAACACATACCTCCTATTATGCTTGTTCTTTTGTTCTAGACTTGGGCTCATGATGGATGAACCGGCTAAAATAGTTTCCTATATTAAAAACAACAAGAATGTAAGACAATTTAAATGCACATAGATGCATATAATCATAATGTAGAGAATAAAAATATATATATTTTTTGTGATGCTTCTTCCAATGTGTCATAAGCAGTCATCATGGCTATAAATGTACTAGATTGATGGACAAAAAGAAAAAAGTACATAAGACTATCAATGTATGTACATGTATCTAATCATAATAGATTTCAAAAATTAACATAGATCTGAATCACAATATAAATGATATGCACATAGAATAAAAAATTTGTAAATATGTATGTTCCAAATAGTATATCATATAATAACTCTCTAGGTCAAATGAAATGGCCAATTGAGTACCCTCTTGGACCTATGAAATTTGATCCTCCATCAACAATTGTTAAATATTTTGGCACATAAATATACATTAGTACTAACATCTCTTATAAACTATGAGATAAAAGATAAATGCAGTATGAAAATACTTTAAGTATGACAATTACATCCACATCATTTCTCACACCTAATGTCTCTCCTAGAAATGCTCCACCTTCTGCTCTCCCATCACCTACATATAACATATGATGGGACTCATAGTCAAATGTGTTTGTGAAAGCCTTAATAGGCTATCCAAGAGGACCTAAACATACATGGTGGAAAATAATGCAATGATTGAGGGGAAAATTTATAGCAAAGAGGATGGTATACCAATACCAGTTGATGCAACAAGTGTATCGCCATCATGCAGATATGCAAACTGTGAGGTCTGTGTGATCAAATGGCCACTCAAAGTATGTATGGCCATGATACTCCAATTGCTTGCATCTGCAAAAATCTCTAGGTAAGATATTGGAGGTGGGGAAGCACTAGGTGGAGGGGGAGTAAGTAGGGTCACTCGATGTGCACCTGGTCTATCCTAAGGTATTCCTCTACCCACACTAGAAATTTCACATATCAAAGTAGTTGACATGCTTAGCTACGAAAAACTCAACTTATAGTTTTTGCAAAAAATATTGTGGGAAATTAAGATTGTTATTGCCCATGGTTTATCAAAAACCATCTAGGTCAATGTTGTAAAAAATTATCCAAGATACCTTGATGAGTGCACCATTTAATCAAATATTTAGGCTTGAAAACACCAATGGGTTTTCTAGTTCTAGAATTGATAAATATTTGTGCTAATTGGGCTTTCATAATGTCAAATTCCCTTGTGCTTCGTCATATGATAAGTCATTGGCATATTGTTTCCTCATGGACTCTCACCACTCTGCAAACCTAATATGCTAGTTTTTGAGAGTTTCAACATTGGAAATTATTGTTTCTAATGTAGTTTTTATGGTAGATGGGTAAGGATGTGTTTCATATATCTAACAAATGTTTCTCAATTTAGTTAAATTTCCATGGATAGCTTCATCAATAGTTATTGCATTTTGTAATGGAGAATTTGGTGGTGTAGGAAGGTTAGGTTGCACACGGTTTTCATTTGCAACAGAGTTGGGAATCTCAACCATGGGAAAAGCTAGTTGATATTGAAAAGTTTTAAATAAAAACTAATGTGCATATTAAAAAACCTACCTTTTCTCTAGATTTCTTCAAAAATAATGCAACAATTAAAAAAATTTGAAGAAAAAATAATAAAATCCAACTTGTGATTGGAGGGAGATTTTGGTGCTTGAAAATTGTTAGAAATAGATATCCATTTTGTCCAAATTACTCAAGTCACACAAACCATTAGGTAAAAAGGGTAAAATGAATTCGGCTATTGTTGAATCATTTTAATTAATACCATAGGAAGCAAATATCTATTTCATTTTAAACAATTTTAAAAATAAACTTGGGTCTGTCCCTGAAGGGAACACCCATGTTATATACAAGTTGCATAGTACATATAAATTATAATTTATAATAGATATATATGTATATTATGATATAATATATATAAATTATATTATAATATTATATCACAATATAATATATAATATTACAATATAATATATAATATATATATTATATAATATATTATAATATAACATATAACATATTATATATTACATAATATATAAATATTATAATATAATATATAAAAATCACATAATAATATATATATTAATATATAAATATATAATATAATATAATTCAAACACTCTTAATTTTTTATTAATACGATAGGAAATGGATATCTATTCCCTTTTAAATGATTTAAAAAAAAAATCAGGCCTGTCCTTAAATTGACGACACCCATGTTATGTTCTATCAACATTATATATTGCATATAATATATAATTCATAATATAATAATATATATATATATAATATAATATATTAATAATTAATAATATAATATATAAAAATCATATAATATATTAATATATATATATATATATATTAATATATAGATCTATAGGGAGGAAGGATGGCGAGCGTGTCTGCTGTGCGAAGAACCGAGCTAGGGCATTCGTGCCCTAGCTCGTGAGCGTTGATTCTTTGTTCCTGCGCGGCTGGGGTGGGTCTGTTGGGCATTTCGGGGGGGCATTTCTCTGTGCGGTTTGATCTGTGTCTGGGGCGTGGTGTGGTGGCAGGGATACGCGGCCAGGGCTTTTCTTGGGCCTGCCTTTTCTGTCTGACCGTGGTTCCTCGGTGTGCTATGTTGGGCGCTAGTTCTTGGGGCCTCAGTGGTGGTGAGTGCCCTTGTATGCTTGGTCTGGTTGGTAAGGAAGGGTTTTTGGGGTGAACGGTGGGGAAGGGGTTGTGGTTGTTCCTTTGAAGCTGCGTGATAGGGTGGTGTGGGCAGCGTTGTGGTTGGAGGAAGGGTTGGTGTTTGGTGGAAGGGTTGGTGTTGGGCTTTATTGGATCGTGTTCGGCTTTGCTACCTCAATGTCTATGGGGGAGGCCTCACAGGGCCCTTCTGGCATGGACTTTCGTTCCGCGATCGGCTCAAAGTCACCAGTGCATGCAACAAAAGTTATTGACAATATCCTTTTCTCTCATGACTCGATATATGGCGGTGTTCGCATGACGGGGGGATCCCGCATCACTAAAGTTAATGGATGCCTGGAGCGGTGTAAAGAGAGACCTACGCTGGTAATTCTTCCGGAGATGTTAGCTGAAGATATTGATTATTATTCCAGACATTCCTTATACTGCAAATTTTTGGGGATGAGGGTTTCTCCTCAATTTTTGGTGTCTTGGGCCCGACAGACCTGGTCGCCGGAGGGTGAAATGGACATTATGTTGCTGGCTAACAATTACTTTATGGTTACTTTTGACTGCATGGCAGATCGGAATAGGGCCTTTGAGGGTGGTCCCTATTTTCTTAGCCAAGTGGGGTTGTTTATCAAACCCTGGCATGCGGGTTTCAACCCTTCGGTGGAGCTTCCGAACTGGGTTTCGGTTTGGGTCAGACTTCCTCGACTTCCAGTGGAATGCTATCGTGATGATATTCTGCAACTGATAGCATCTTTTCTTGGAAAACCTATCAGTTCCTCTCAACAAACTCTGGATAGAAAGGTAATGACTTATGCTCGCATCTGTGTCAAAATTGATTTGGGTAAACCCTTGCCAGACTCTATAGATATGTGTGTAGGCTCTCACTCTTGGGTGCAGTATTTGGATTATGAGACTCTTCCATTTCGTTGTCGTCTGTGTCATGAATATGGTCACTTGTTGTGTCGGTGTCCAAAGGCTAGGCCTGTGGAGCCACCTTCTCCTCAGGTTCCTCGCAACCCTCCTATGACTGACAAGGGGAAGGATCATATCACTGGTGATGGGGAAGCTACAGATGGTTTTGTACCTGTCAAGGGGTGCAATAGGAATAGGGGTCAAAAGAGGACCCTGAAAGAGAGACAGGAGGAGGATACTTTTAATAGATTTGAGGTGTTAGATGATCTTAGCCAGCAAGAAGTGAATCCGGGATTGGTAAACCTTGATCATGGAACTCTGAGTACAGGACAGAATGGGCTAGTCCCTGAGGCTGCCCAGGATGCAATGGAGGGTAATGGCTCTCAGATGGTCACGGATCTTCATATGGGTGTTCTAGCGGAGTCAGTTCCTATAGCTGAGTTGAAGAAGGTTGGTGGCGATGGGCCTCCTCCAGGGTCAAGTGACGGTGTTGTTATCGGGAGGAGTGTCAAGTCTCCATCCCCTTTGGGTATTCACCAAAAGGACCTAAAAAAAGGGGGGGAGAGAAATCTTTCAAGCTTGGTCGTAAGAAGGACTTGGAAAAGATTAAATTAATAGGGGAAAACTTGGTGGAGTCGGGGTCAGTCAAGACGCTGGATTCTCACTTCTTGAACTCCCTGAAATGATTGTTTTATCATGGAATGTGAGGGGCTTGAACAGTGGCCCTCAACAAAAAGCTGTTCGTGAGTTGATTAGAAGTAAAGTTCCTAATGTTCTTTTCCTGCAGGAGACTAAGTTATCGATTGAGGATATGATAGGTATGATGCCCAAGTTATGGGGGAGTGGTGAGTGCCAGTGTGTTGGGGCTAGTGGTGCTGCTGGGGGTGTGGCCTGTTTATGGAACCCCTGGAAGGTTCGCCCTCTCTGGTGGATGTCCTTTAAGTCTTCTATTTCTATGGTGGCTTCTTGGTTTGAAATGGGAGAGTCTGTTCTTTTCTCTAATATTTATGCACCTGTTGATCTTCTTGGCAAACAGTTGCTATGGTCCCATATTGCGTATGTGCATAGCATGGTTCCTCTTCATCCATGGATTATGGTTGGTGACTTCAATGCCATTGCTGAGTTGGCTGAGAAGCGTGGAGGTAATGCAAGGTTGGACCCCTCGGCACTTCTTCTGCAAGAAAACATCTCTGCTTTGAATTTGGTTGACATCAAGCCCAGTAATGGTCGGTTCACCTGGAACAACCAGAGGACAGGGGATAACAGCATTTCAGAAAGGTTGGATCACTTCCTGGTTTCATGCTATTGGATTGGTGGCTTGTGGTCCTCTTGCTCTGAAATCTTGGATTGGAGAGGTTCGGATCATTGGCCCATTAAGCTTGATATTTCTTCTGCTCGTGTGCCTCGTACTCCTTCCTTCAAGTTTCAGCTCATGTGGTTGCGGGACCCTTCTTTACATGCCTAGGTAGCGGATTGGTGGAAGGCTGGTAGACCTTCATATGGTACAGTGATGTATACTTTTGCTAAATTACTTCAATTTACCAAATCTCAGCTCAAACGGTGGAATAGACAATGCTTCGAAAATATTTTCCACGATAAGGCTTGTGCTCAAGCTGATTTGGATGGCATCACAAGGGTGATCAGGGAAGAGGGAGTGACGGTTGGCTTGCTTCAGGATGAAGCCAGGGCTCTTAAGGTGCTGGAGGAATGTGAGTTGAGAGAGGAAATATTTTGGAAGCAGAAGGCCAGAATTGAGTGGCTTCAAGAAGGAGATAAAAATACTACTTTCTTTTTTAACTCGGTAAAAGCCAGGAGGCAAGGTAATTCCATTTCAGTTCTGGTTAATGAAAGAGGTGAGAAGCTCTCTTCTTCTCAGGAAATCTTGATTGAAGCTGTGCAGTATTTTGAATCTTTATTTAGGGAGGATGGGCATGGTGGATCTATTGAGGAGGCTCAGGTTCTTTCCTGTATTCCCTCTTTGGCCACAAGGGAAATGAATGAGCATCTCATGGGTGATGTTTCTTTGGAGGAGTTGGAGGCGACTGTGTTCTGGATGAAGAAAGGGAAGGCTCCTGGCCCTGATGGCTTCCCGATTGAATTCTTTCAAGAATTCTGGGATATTATTAAGTTGGACTTATTGGCTGTTGTTCAGGAGTCCCAGAAGAACAAGCAAATGTTACGGGCTTTGAATGCTACTTTTCTTGCTCTCATACCTAAATGTGATGAGGCGGATAGGTTGAGTCAATTTAGACCTATTTCCTTGTGCAACGTGATTTACAAAATCATTTCCAAGCTGATTGCGGAGAGATTAAAAAAGTGGTTGAAAATGTTGATCTCGGAGGATCAGAGTGGTTTTGTGGAAGGCAGGCAAATTTTGGATGGGGTGGTTATCGCTTCTAAAACCATTCACTCAATGGCCAGCTCCAATGATAAGGCGATGTTCATCAAGTTAGATATGGCTAAGGCCTATGACCGAGTCCGGTGGTCTTTCCTCCAGCGGATGCTTGGAGCTTTTGGGTTTGGTAATGAATGGATTCAGTGGGTTATGAGTTGTGTTACCTCAGTTTCCTTCTCTGTGTTAACGAATGGGGAGCATTCTAAACTTTTTGGAGCTTCTCGGGGGTTACGTCAGGGAGATCCACTTTCACCGTATTTATTTATTCTTCTTGCAGAAGGTTTGGGGCATCTGATAAGAAGGAATGTCGACTTGGGTATTATTCAGGGGTGGCGGTGGGGAGGCAATTTGCCTCTGCAATCCCATTTACAGTTTGTGGATGACACGGCTCTGATGGCTATGGCTACTATTAGGGAAGCTTCCACTTTGCGTAAGGTGTTGGATGTGTATCTTGCTACTTCGGGCCAACGGATTAATGAGGACAAGTCCTCCATCTTCTTTAACACCCCTGGGCCCATTCAGCGGAGGATTGCCCATATCCTGAGATTTCAAATTGGAAGGCTTCCTTTGATCTATCTTGGTGTGCCTATCTCTGCTGGTAGGCTGCCTAAGGATTCTTGGCAGAATATTTTGGATAAATTTTGGGTGAAAGTTAACCACTAGACTCATAGGTGGCTATCCTTTGCTGGCCGTGTTCAGTTGCTCAAGTCGGTGGTGCAGGCTCTTCCCACATGCAGGTGTATGCTTCAGGTGGCCCCGATGGGATTTCTTAAGGATTTGGACGCTTTAGCAAGGAAGTTTCTTTGGGCTAGTAGCTTGTTGTCTTCGAAGTGGAGCCTTGTTAGCTGGGATACTGTTTGTAGCCCGCATCAGTTTGGTGGTCTCGGGTTAAGGCAGCCGTCCTTGACCGGGGAGGCTCTGGATGCTAAACTGTATTGGAGATGGTGTGTGGAGCAGGATCAAATTTGGGCTAGGATCTTATCTCATAAGTACTTCCCTGGGGCTGCTTGGCAGGATATTCCCAGATTTCCTTTGGAGGGGAGAGGCTCGATGATATGGAGTACGCTTAAGAAAGGTGCTACACTTGTTAAGGATGGCCTTTTCTGGATATGTAGGGGGGGTCATCGGCTCACTTCTGGTCTGATTCTTGGGACAGATTTCCTCCCATTACTTCTCAGTTCCCTCATTTGTTGATGCTGTGCCAGAGGTTTCTTGCGGCTGGTTGGTCTAGGGTGAGTGATTTTATGGCCTTCTCTGATAATGACCAACTGGGGTTGGCGAGATGGAAGCAACCTGATGAATGGCCGGATGTTGGATTGAATGAAGAATGCACAGAGCTTCATAATATCCTTTCTAGAAGGCGGTGCAGTTCCCTCCGGGATGGGGATGTCCTCTCTTGGTCTCCTAATCCTAAGGGGGTCTATTCTGTTGCTTCTGGGTATCAGGTTTTGTTAGCTCGTAAGCTGGAAGAGGTGGAGGTTCCCTGGTGGAGGAGAGTGTGGAATAACTTTTCTTGGCCAAAGTGTAATTGTTTTGTCTGGACCTTAGCCCGGAACAGATGTTTGACGTGGGACAACATTCAGAAGCGAGGATTCCAGGGCCCCTCTATTTGTGTTCTCTGTGGGGGAGGGGAAGAAGAGTCTGCTCATTTGTTCTTTCGTTGCTCCTTTGCTACGCAACTGTGGCATTTCTGGTGGGGAGTGTGGAATAGTCCCTGTGTTCATGCCTCCTCTTTGGTTGACTTTTGGAGCAATTTGGGTAGGCCTCCTTCGGTGGCCTCTTTTTTGCAGGATGTGTGGTATGTGGGGCCTACTTTCATCCTGTGGTAGATTTGGCTTGAGAGAAATCGTAGGATTTTTCGTGGGGAGAAAATGCTTGTGTAGCAAGTTTGGCAAAGAATTTTGGGTATGATTCAGGAAACGGTGGCGGCTAAATGTGATGTTGGGTTTCCCCTGGTGAAAGGGGATGCTACAGTGGTGGATAGATTGGGGATTCAAGGGTCGGCTTTGGCGTATGCTAGTCTTAGGCGCAGTCGGAGCCAGCGGCAAAGGGTTCTTAGGATGGGTAGATGGGTGCCCCCTCCGAGTGGCGTCTTGAAGATCAACACATATGGCTCTTCTCGGGGTAATCCTGGGCCTGCTGGGGTTGGGGGGATTGGCAGAGACTTTAGGGGGTCAACAATCTTCTTCTTTTCTGTTCATGAGGGGGTGTAGCCCATTAATTTGATGGAAGGTTTGGCAATCTTATATGCCTTCGAGCGGGCGTTTGCCTTGGGGTGGCGCAAGGTTATCTGTGAGTCTGATTCACAAGTCTTGATAAATTTGCTAAAGGAAAGGAAGACTTCTGGTGTTCACTGGCAGTTGGCTAGGTTGGTTCAACAGATTTTGTGGATTAGTTCCATGATGGATATGGTGTCCTTTGTTCACATTCCGAGGGAATGGAACAAAGCGGCAGATTGTTTGGCTCGGTGGGCTTCTGAGCACGCTGAGGGTTGGAATGTTGATGAGTTGGGACAAGTTTCTCGGGAGCTCCGCCACGACTTGGAGGGGATTCTTTCTGAAGATGGTAATACTAGGGAGGCTGAGTGATGTGGATTTTTGGTTCTTGTATGATTCTGGTGGCTCTCGGGTGCTGGCCTATTGAGGTGTTGTAAGGTTGTTCTCTGATTATTAATAAAGTTTTTACCCCTTTTTTAAAAAAAAAATATATAGATCTATATAATAATATATATTAATGTATATAATAATTCTACAATAATAATTATATACATTATTATATATATTAATATATAATATATAATGTATATTGTTGTATTCCTATTAATGAGGATCAAAAGGATCTTCTTATGGATCAAAGGGAAGGGGAAAAATGGAAGGCACTCAAAGTGGGGTGGATAAAGATAAACTTTAATGGAGCTTTGAAAGAAAACCTAGGGCCAAGAGGGGTTGGTTGTGTGATTAGAGACCATACGGGTAAGGTTCCATGTGAAAATGAAACTCCCAGGGGAAGCAACAAAAACATGGAAAAAGTCAAGGCAACATACATGGGTTTGAAATGTGGATAAACCTAAAGGCTAGAAGAGTGCACTTAGAAGGCAGTTCCTTAATAACGATGAATTTATTCGCAAAAAAAAAATTGAAAATTTGAAGATTAGTAAATGGATAGAGCCAATCTGGAACTTGATAGGAAGTTTCAAAGATTTGAAACTAATGCATATATACCATTAAGGTAACATGTTTGAAGATGAGTTGGCTAAGAAAAATATCTAAGGAAGTAGTTAGATGACTCAAATGACATCTCAATAGGGCATTTTGTGGGGAGAATACAAAAGTCACATAAAAGTTATGAACGTTTAAGGTGACTCTTGGGAATTGTGAGTTGGATAAAGGATGGAGGCATGATGTAATCTTAGTGATGATGTATTTGAGATTGAATGAGATCAGTGACACTTGAAAAAATTAGGACTAAGGGAGTGCTGGTAGAGATCTCCATATTATTTTGAGGTGTAAGATATTAAATTAGCATAGGTATCGTAACATTTCAAAGTGACACAATGGTTCGCATGAAGTGGAAATTGGATTTCCCTTTAGGTGGTTTGAAATATCAAAGAACAAAATATGGGTGCACTTGTGAAGTTGGTAAAAAATGTGATAGATTCTATTTCTGGGTACGATGATGAATAATTGAATGAAGCACATTGTTAAGGTACACCATAGTCTAGTTATCCATGTGGTGAAATAGGTGTTGGGTGACATTTTTCTAATGCTTGAACATAGGTATAGGGTTAACTCTGATGTTACTACCATGTTTTTGGCAACCATCTTGAAAGAAAGGGTGAATAAAGAGGATGCTAAGATCCTTTGTGATAAATTATTCAAAAAGAATTTCTTGGAGGAGCTTGGTGATGTCTTGGAGAAAGTGGACTAGGAGGGCAGTATTTCCTTGCTAATGGATTGCTATATGTTGAGAAGGTGAGGTCTTGAAATAGAGAAGTTTCCATTAATAATTCCAAGGGCCATGAAGGTGCTTCCAAATAATAAAAAAGAAAGGGGACTGGGGATTGTATTCTTAAAGAGATGGGTGGGGCTAATGAATGATGAGGATATTGGATGGATTCAAAAATTTGCAAGGGTAGCATACTGGATATGGATGGTGGTAGGAGATGAAAGGGTATAGGAAACATGATGAACATGGATATAGAATTGGTTGAGCATGCTAAGTGTGGGCTAGAATTCCCAATGAAGACCATGGGGGTGGCTCAAGCTCATGGATAAGTAAAATTTAGTCTACTTTTGATATATTCTATTTTTGATATGTTAGTATGATAATTTATAGGGTTTATAAGTATAAGTTTGTGGTGAATATGGCATGTAAGGGCTCAAGAATAAATAACTCTATGTAAAATTTGACTTTACAGTGGTTAGAAGTGTTTAGTAGAACAATTAATAGCTTATTGCTAGATGGCTTCTGGATTTGATTACGTAAGATTTTTTGCATCAACGTTTCGGATCACACTCCGTGATCCATCATCAGGATAGTTGAGAGCTCAAGGAAAAATGATAAGTTGCAGACCAATAACATGCAAAAGGACCTACAAATTGTAGCGTTTAGTAGAACAATTAATAATTGGATGGTTTTGTGATTAAATTTTTATCTGCGTGATCACTGCGATTTCAAGATAAGATAATGATACCCATCAGCATCTGAAAGGATGAGGTAACAAAAATGAAACCGAACTTAGTCAAATAAAGAACAAGAGAAAAAGAAAATTAGAAGAAAATAAAAGGTCAAAGTTCAACAAAGAAAATTTTTAAAAAAGACAAGAACATGCACTAAAAGGAATTGAAGACAAAATAAAAATAAAACCTTGTTAAGAACAAATGAAACAGAACATATATATATATAGAGAGAGAGAGAAGTTCATTCAAATAATTCCATAAGGGTTATAGAAAAAAAGAAGGATAATTCAAGAATAAATTTCCATAAAATTGAAATTACAAAACAGAAAGCCAAAACATATTATATAAGAAACTGTGAATATATATAATAACAATTTCAATAAAAAAATTGAAAAACTGGAATAAAACCACAAAACAAAAACACATATACATATATATATACATATATATTATGATATAAGATATACACAACATATATAAATATATAGGAAAGAAACAAAGAAATTAGAAATATCAGTTAGACATCAGAGTAAAGAATACAGAATAAATAATAATGTATTATTTGCAATATCTATGACTAACAAAGACAAGGACATCGTTTGAAGACAGAGAAAAAAATAAAGAATTGAAGGATTGTCGAATAAAAGTTTAGAACAAGCAAATAGTATCAGCTACAAGCTACCACAATTAACAGTACCTATGCCATTTACCATTTACTAACCCTTGCCCTTCCTTCTCAGCCAGCCTTTCTAATTTTAACCTTCTCTTTTATTTCTTTCTATTTTCTCCCTGTGTATCTCAAACCCAAGTGTTTCAGTCCCTACCTTTATTGCGTGTTTCTCATAGATATTTGCAAATAATATACACATTTATTTATTCTATTGTTTATTTATATTCTCTTTGATATCTAATACTTTAGATATTTCTAATTCTTTTGTTTCTTTTATATATTTTATATATATGCTTATATTTATATTTGTGTGTGTGTGGGTGTGTATGTGTGTGTATATATGTATATACATATATATACGTTTTAATGTGTGTTTTTTCATTGGTTTTTATAATTATTTTTCTTTGTTTTTTTCAATTGTTGAATTATATTCTGAGTGGTATATAACAATATATATATTCCTAACTTCTTTTGTTTCTTATAAATAAATAGTAGATATGCATTATTTATTTAAGCCTCTCTCTCTCTATATATATATATATATATATTCCAATTTCTTTGTATCTTATTGTAGGGGTTTTATTTGTTTCTCTTTAGTGGTCCCTTCCAATTTATTCCTTGATTCCTTGCATAAATTAGCACCTTTTATTTAAGCTTCTCTTCTCTCTCTCTCTCTCTCTCTCTCTCTCTCTCTCTCTCTCTTTCTCTCTCTCTCTCTCTCTATATATATATATATATATATTCTAATTTCATTTGTCTCTTATTGTAGGGTTTTATTTTTATTTGTCTCTCTTTAGTGGTCCCTTCAAATTTTTACTGTGTTTTTGTCTTTTTAAATAAAGAATTTAGAAATTTCTATTGTTTGGGAAATTTTTATTTCCTTTTGTTTTCTTCTAATTTTTTCTTTTTCTCTTGGTTCTTTTTATCTTTTTGGCCCTAGGAGTCTATTTGATAGCTTCTTGGTTTTCATTTTTTGTGCCCCTCATCCCTCCCCTTGGTCATTTTAGTTAGTTCTTGGTCTGCAACTTATCATTTTTCCTTGAGCTCTCAACTATCCTGATGATGGATCACAGAGTGTGATCTGAAATGTTGGCGCAAAAACTCTTACACAATCAAATCCAGAAGCCATATAGCAATAATCAATATGGATTGTGGAAATGTGATATCTTTAATTAATAGCTTGTTAATAGGTGGAACAATGCAAATTTTTTTGTTTTCCTTTCTTGATTTGGGAATAATTAATGGTAAATTCAACTTAATGTCTCCTTGGTCTAGTGTTGTGAGGTGTTTTATGCATCCATATTAGGTCTTGGGCCCTTTTTAAAGCTAAATAACTTAACTTTTTCTTAATTTAATGTTGTAAAATGTATTTATTTACACTTTCACACTAAATTCAATAGGGTTGTAAACTAAAGTAGACCTAATCTAGTGTTGTAATGTGTTTTACACACTCACATGGGATTTAGGACCTTCTAAGCTAAATAGACCAAATTTTTCCTTAGTATTTATTTACAATTTCACATTTAATTTTGGGCCCTCTTGCATTATAATCATTATATCATGACTAATAGGCCCCTATGACCCCATATTGTGCATCCCAATGCATATTTTAATAAAAAAACCCAACAAGATCAACATATAAGCTTAATTTCTTGGCTCCACGACACTTTAGGACTAAAAATAGCCCATGTGGGACCCATACCCATTCACCACCTTGGGAAAATGAGTCCCATTTGGCTTGTTTTTAAGGTTCTAAGTAGGAAAAGTGGGTTTTTAATTCAGATTTCTTCCATGTTAGCCTTGGGGATCAAATTAGCAATCATTTTAGTGGATTGCCTATATAAAGAATCTTGAAAATCATTATTTCATCATGTATTTATGTTATCAATTCAAGCACTCAAGGTTCAAGTATTCCAAGTCTTCACAAGGTGATCAAGATAGCTTTCAATATCATTTCTAAGCCCTTCAAGGGTAGTATTCTTCATCAATTATTGTAGTAATTCAAGATCTATCATCATTTCAAGCGTATCAAGCATCAAGCATGTTAGTGAGCTAGTGTTGTGATGTAGCATTGAAGATCCAAGACCAAGAATTATTCTATTCCTCTTGTCAAAGATCAAGATCTACATCCTTCATGGCCATGTCAAAATCAGAGTTTCAGATCTAAGAACCCGGATAAGAAAAAAAGAGAAAATTCAGACTTTTAATTTCCAAAAAGTTCAAACTGAAATTATTCACTACAAGTGACAAATGAGTCCCTCTATTGGTGCTTTTTAGAGATCTTTGCATATTTGGATACCCATTTTCCAAAACCTGCTCCTATGCAGAACTCCAGAACTGGAACTAATTTTTCCAGAATGGTGAATGAGTCCCACTAGGTCAAAATGTCAAAATTTGCAAAATTTTAGAGCTCCTTCTAGACACTTCCATGTTTCCAAACACACACTAATTATCTTACTGCTTTTCTATGTTGTTTTATCAACATTTTTAGGTCATCTTATGGATTATTGCATTAAAATAGGGTTTGGAAATTCATATTACATTTCATTATCTTTGCCAATTCTAAACTTGATGGTGAACCCCTCATTATATCACATTTAGTTCCTAGGACAGCCCTATTGCAAGATCTCTTTCCCTTTTGCATTGAGATCTCTAGGGTTATCCTTGAGTGGAATTGCTTAGAAAGTGGGTGTGAATACAACATCATCATCATATTATCATTCCCCCATTTTTTGAGGTTCCATTTTGGTGAACCATCATTTAGGATATCATAATTCTGATTTGGAGTGCATCATCATCCTAGATATATCTTGCATTAAGTTTACATTGTATTTTGCATTAGTTAATTATCATTCTAGGATTTTAAACTTTTGCATTAGTGAAAGTGCATATAGGTTGCATTTTTGCATCTTAAATCATTGAAAAATATTCAAAAAATTGCATTCACATCTTAGAATTAGATCATACAACATAGAAAAGATAAAAATCAACAGAAAAAATCTAAAAAATTCTACAAAAACCCCCTACTAGGACTCATTCACCACCTTGGGTGAATCAGTTCTAGTGCAAATTTTTAACCATTGTTTATAGAGTTGAATTTCCAATTTTTAAGCTTATGATTGTTGTCATTTATTTTTGTTTCAGTTTGATTGCTTTCTATTACATTGAAATGATTAGAAGTACCATAATTAAAATTCATTACAACTATGGATAGAATTAGTTTCTTTAACTTTTCAATTTCAGCATTAGTTCATAGTTCAATTAGATTATATTACATTAAACATTCATTTGAAAATGAAAACAAAAAAACTAAAATCATCAATAGAAACAAAAAAAATGGTCAACCTTAGAGATAACATATCATTCAAACCCTTTAGTAGTGATGAATTTGACATGCTAGATGAAGCCCTTGATGACTTCATCTCTCCTAGATCATCCAATAAAGGTTTGATACAAGAGGATGCAAGTATTGAAAATCATGACAATCATAATTTTTCTTCTCTTGATACATCTCCTATTAGTGACAAAGGTATCTTGGTGATAGGAGATACAACCATTGAGAATCATGAAAGTATTGTTTTTCTTCCCTCTTGGAAAGATATTATGACACATGAATCTGAGATCATGGCCACTACTTTACCTAGTCTCCATTCATCTTGCAACACCTCCCCTACTTGTGAAAATACTTTAGTGAATAAGGATACAATCATGAACGATCATGAGAAACACATTTGTGTGGAGGATATGTTGATATTTAGAGAACTAATAATTGAGAGCTATGAAAATACCACCTCTCCTACTTGGGAAGACATTATAGGATATGGGGATGCAAGTGTAGATAATCATGATAATCAAACCTTTCCTTCTCCTGATATCTTCTCTAGACATGAAGAAAATAGTTTAGTGTTAGAAGATATACTTTACAAGACTCATGAGAGTCTTATGTTGAGTACCCAATATACTAAGAGGGGGGGGGGGTGAATCAGTATCTTCTTGAACTTATTCAAAAAATACCATCTAGTTACTCCAATGAATATAACAATAAAAATGAGCAAGAGCATTAATAGAACATATAAGCACACAACACATGAACACCAAGATTTTTAAGTGGAAAACCCAAAATGCAAAGAGATATAGTGAGGATTAGCTCACAATATAGTATAACCAATTATTTAAGATATTAAAAAGAGTGTCTCACTTCTAGGACTCACTATCCAAAAATGGAGGCTCACTTCCTACAGAAGATACAATAACAAAATGGCTTACAACCAAAAAATGAACTGATAAAGTTACACCTAACAAGTTTTGATTTAGTTCCTTTGAAGCTCAGTAAACTAACTTTACACACTTTATCATCTTCACATACTTGACTACCTTCCCTATCTTCACACTTCACACCATAAATCTCAAAACTATTCAATATATATACCTGCCACATCTATAAGCATCAATTAGGTTGCCCTAATTAGATGCAACCCTTGTTGACCAAAAAGATCAACTGTCAGTTTCAAGCATGTACAAAACCTTTTCCACAATAATTCAAGTGTGAAACATGCTAAAACATGTTGACATGGAACTAAGATAGGTCACAAATACATCTAAACCACAAAATCATTTCATTACAATCATCAACAATACATTAGGTTAGTCAAAGATAGACCTAATAGTAAAAATGCAACAATAGAATAACACCAACTCACCATACGAGCACTTGAGGACATGATATTTTTAACTTACTAGCTTCCAACATCCAAAATCCATTTCCCAAAACTACACACTATGATAATCATCAGGAGAGGATTGGGGACAAAAATAGTGGAGGATAGTAACTACATACTAGTTTAGAATACCCAATCAAAAGAGAACTTAAACTTGTAGTTGCAACTCATATAACATGGTGACATCAATGAAAACACAAAGGCTGCAAAATGAGATATTGTTCTTCATTCTTCCAACAATCTCCCCTTGGTCACTGATGGCAACATGTGCCAAAAGAACTTACAAACCTCGTATGTACAACACACTCTCCTTTTATCTTCGTGACCTTCGCCCCCCCTTTGACATCAAGAACAAAGGGAAATCCAAAAAGTATGAAAAGTAAAAAACATTATTCAAAGGAAGGAGAGCCTTGAAGCTCCTTAAGAATACCTTGCCATGCTGACTTATCATTCTCCCAACTCTTCTTAGTAGATATCAACATTTTGTTCAGAAATTCCAATTCCACCAAGCTTTCTTTTGCATCATCCAAAGTACCTAGATTCAAATTGATCTTCTCATGTTTCCTTGCATTCTCCAAAGCATTTGCCACTAGAGCATACTCCTTTCTCACAAGTTCACCTAACTAACTGAATCTTCTAATGATATCTTCCTTATGCTTCTATAAAATAAATATTTTTTTCTATGAGTAGAGATAGCATTCTAGGTTGACCTATCTCTATCCTTAGATACATTATAAGTGCTGGAAACAACTATCAACTAGGACTCAATGGAGTCCATGAGATATTTAATACTTTGAGTGGCATCCTCCCATTTTAAGTAGTAATCAAATATAGTATTTTCTTTAGACTCACAAGCCTGCACAACTTCCAAGCTCTTTTTCACATTGGTGTGTTCCAAATATGACTTATCATGAAGTTCCAAAAGACTTTTCTCTACCAATTTCTTCTCAACCTCTTGCCTTGTCTTCTCACCTAGTCTAGAGGAATACTCCTTAAAGGGGTCCAATAGAATTTTTAGATTATCTATTGGAGTGAGAGACGTATCCATTGGTGTATTATAGGTGGCCTCGTGCAAAGCTTTGAGAGAATCATCAATAAACTCAGTCCCCTTTTGATGTGTTTCTAGAATTTCTCTTCTTTTGGATGCATGCAATGCATCCCATAACACCAACTTATGGATGGGAGATATATTATTCAAGTCCACACTGCCTTGAATCATGGGGCTATAGAATTTTCAGAGGAATCACCAACTAGAACTTGATCTACTTCAATAACAAGCCTTTTAATACATCATCGTTGGAGGAGAATCCTCTAGGGGGACCTTTGAGAATCTACAACCTACCTTTGATGTTCTTCATTCTTACTAGCAGAATCCCCATTTCTTTCTTCTTCCTTTCCTTTTTCTTTTTCCTCTACCTTTTCTTCTTCCTCTACTTTCTTATCTTATTTTTCAACTTCATATTTTTTTCCTTCTTCACTTCTCTAAAAAATCCTAATTTGCTCCACAAATGAACATGTATACACCTTTTTCCTCTGATTCCTTTTACATAACCTATGTTTATCCATTCTTTACAACATATCTTCATGCCACAACTAACACACTAGATATCCAAGGGGTTCAAATAAATTTTTGTTAATGCTCCCCCTAAGAACATGTTGGGTCTAATTTCCAGAGGGATTTTCTACACCAGATGGGGGCACAGGTACATTTGAAGTTTCTAGATCTTCTTTCTTCTTCCAAATCTTGTTCATTTCTTGCTTAACCTCATTCTTGTTAATTGTCTTTACTGGTTCATTCTTCTTTACTAGATTAGATTGCTTTCCCCTTTTACTTCTACAAACTCTTGAAATGTGTTTGAGTTTGTTGTTGTTGTAGAAGAAAAAAAATTTATAACTTGTTTGACCTTCATTAACCCTTGATCTACACTAATTTTCTTGTGTCCAAACTTATTGCATGTATAGTAGTAGCTAGCAGAGGATTGTTTCATTCTTCCTCCATTAAACCAATTAATCATCTGAGTTCTACATTCACTAGCTCTATGTCCATTTTTCTTGCATGCAAAACATTGTCTAGAGAAGGGACTAGCATATTGGTTTATTCTACTTCTACACTTTGTTTCCTTGTGACCAAATTTATTGCATGAAAAGAAAACACCATTGAAAGATGGGTACCCTTGAGCATTTTGCTATATGATAGGAAATTTTCTAGCAAAGTTTCTTGGATTTCTTTTTTGTTTTCCTTTATTCTAAGTCTTTTGATTATCCACTGTGTTTGAGGTTTGCATAGCCTTAGAGTTGTCACCTGCTTCAATTCAAAAACCACCTTTATCTTTAGTTGGTTTCTATCATCCAATTGACTCATCAAGCTTGGTGGAGCTTCTTTTGAACTTATCTTCACATAGTTTTTCTTTCTCTAGATCTACTTTCAAGTTCACCACTTCTTGTTCAAGCCTTGTGCATTCATCAGTCTTTCTTTACACCATTGTATTTAGACAGTCTTCAATTCTCTTGTTTTCCTTCACTTGCACCTTTAATCTGGTAATCTCTTCATTTGCTTGTTTTAATTGATCAATTACTTCTCTATGGCTTTCTTTGAATTTCTTCAATTACACTTTCAATTTCTAGATGCATTCATTCACCTCATAAAGATTTTCTTTCAAACCTCTAGTTTCATTTTTAGCCTTATGAAGATCTTCAAGAGCAGCACAAAGTTCTTCTTTATCATCAATTTTTTCAATCTTCAACATCTTCCTCAAGTTGTTAGGATTCTTCGGAGGAACCAATGTCTGATACCAATTGTTGAATACCCAAGATAATAAGAGGGGGTGAATCAATATCTTCTTAAACTTATTGAACAAATACCTCCAATTAATCCAATGCATATAACAATAAAAATGAACAAGAGAATTAACAAAAAATCTAAGTACACAACACATGAACACTAGAATTTTTTCATGGAAAACCCAAAATGGGAAAAACCACAGTGAAGATTCACTCACAATATAGTATAAATGGTTATAAGATTTTACAAAAGGTGGCTCACTACTAGGTTTCACTATCCAAAAAGGGAGGCTCACTTCTTATAGAAGATACAATAAAAAAATGGCTTACAACTAGAAAATGAGCTGATAAAGTTACACCTAACAAGTGTTGATTCAGTTCCTTTGAAGCTCAGTAAACTAAATTTACACACTTCATCATATTTTCATACTTGACTACCTTTATTTTCTTCACAATTCACACCATCAAGCTCAAAACTATCCAATATATAAACCTGACACATTTGCAAGCATCAATTAGGTCAGCCTAGTTAGATGCAACCATTATTCACTAAAAAGATCAACTCTCAGCTTTAAGCATGTACAAAACCTTTCCAACAACAATTCAAGTGTGAAACATGCTACAACATGTTGTAATGGACCTAAGATAGGTCACAAATACATCTACACCACAAAATAATTTCATTACAATCATCAACAATACATTAGGTTGGCCAGAGATAGACCTAATAAAAAAATGCAACAACAGAATAAGACCAACTCACCATACAAGCACCTAAGAACATGAGATTCTGAACTTACAAGATTCCAACATCCAAAAAACATTTCCCAAAACCAAACACTATGACAATCATTATTAGAGGATTGCAAACCAAAATATCAAAGGATAGTAACTACATACCAGTTCAGAATACAAGATCAAGCTAGAACTTAAACTTGCAGTTGCAACTCATATAACATGGTGACTATTGGAAACTCAAGGGAAGACAACTAAGAGGGGGTGTGAATCAGTTGTTACTGAATTTAAAAATTATTCAACTTATTAACCTTATTCTCAGATCTATTCATTAATCATGAAAGAATAAATGAACAACACATCAGAATCACACATAACACCAATATTTTTACGTGGAAACCCTATTAGGTGAAAAACCACAATGAAGGTTAGTTTAGAAGATTATACCCTATTAAAAGTATAAGGAATTATGAATGGGAAATGCACATGCATTCAAGAACACTACCTAGAGCTCACTACTCAAATAAAAAATAGGTTTACTACCGAAAGGAAGACACATTGTATTACAAAAATTTTCTGATTAAATCCATCAAACTTTGAATAGAGAAAAGTAGCATCCGCTAATGCCTAGTTATAGTTTCGGTTAAGCACATGAACACTTATTCACTCTTCTTCACTCTTCTTATCTCTCTTCTTTTCCTTCAAATGATCTAAAATTTATTCGCACACAAGACTCTTACACTTTTCACACACATGCCTTCAAATAATAAAACAATTGCTCTTATATATCTACAACAAGAAATTACATTGCTATAAGTCATCCCTAAAGAAATAATAAAATGAATATAAATAGTTGGCCCAAATCAATAAAGATTATTCATGCGAATCAACCAAAGTCAGCCACAACATAGTGGAGATAAAAAATAACAACCTTAAACATGAACCACTTCAATTAATTACTCCTTGAAGATCCACAACACACTTCAACACCTTGTCAGCCAAGAACATGAAAAACATGAACATGAAAGAGAAAATCTCAAATCATGAGCACAACGATCAATGTGGACATAAAACATAGATAGATCATGAAATAGACACATCCACAAGTATCATGAAACATCAGAGAAGCATCCAAAGAAATTAAACTTACTAGAATCACATGATCTTCATTCAGGAACACAAACTGAAGTAACAAAAAAAAAATTAGAATACAAATCTTCATAACTCGATCAAATCTTCATGTGGATCTCTAAAACTTGGCATGGATAAACTAGATATACTCAACAAGAAACCCTTTATTCCATACCCTCTGAACAACAATTTACTGATCACATCGATAGAAAGCACTTCACTTCACTAGTGACAAAAATAACACTTCTTATTAAATTTTTCTCAATATTCTTGACATATACAACTTCTAATGCAATAATGCTAATAGTGTTGACATCAATGACAACCACATATTAGTAACACAACACAACATCCAATAGTCTCCCCCTTTGTTATTGATGGCAACACATGATGTGAAAAATACCATCAACACAACTATGCTTACTCCCCCTTAGGTTCTAACTCTTCTGTCCTCAACTCTTCTCCCCACAAATATATTTCACATTTCTCTTCTTCCCCTTTGAGATCAATAGAAAATATGTCTTCTATACAAGCTTTGAACTGCATATCTCAACACCTAAACTTCTGAATATCTGACTACTTCCCTTGAGTAGTAGGCACCACAACATCAATCTAGATCAAAATATGATCATGAAATGCACAGATTGATGGAAATCAATGCATCCTTAGTTCTGATTAGGAGGAGTAATCATCCCTAACTTCCCTCTGAGATACTCAAGAGTATCTATAGGAAATGACTTGGTAAACATGTCTACAATCTTCTCCTTAGTAGGCACATACTCAAATCTGACTTCCTTTTCACTTAATTTCTGTTTCAAAAAGTGAAACTTGATAGATATATGCTTGGTCTTGGAATGAAACACCAGATTCTTACAAATGCTAATAGCACATGCATTACCATAAAATATAGCAATAGGCTCATCATACAAAACTCTGATATCCTTCAACATCTATTTCATCCATAGTACTTGAGTACAATTATTAGCAGCAACAATGTTTTCTACCTCTATAGTAGATAAAGACATAGCATTCTAATTTTTGCTTAACCATGAAATCAAATTCTTTCCCAAGAAAAATGCTCCACCACTAGTACCTCTCCTATCATTCACATCTCCTACCCAATTAGCATCAGTAAAGGAACTCAAAGTAAGATCATCATCTTTAGGATACTATAAACCAAAATCAACTATCCCCTTCAAGTATCCCCTTTAGAACAGTCTCATGAGATTCTTTAGGATCAGCTTGAAATCTAGCAACAATACATACAACATTCATAATATTAGGCCTATTTTGAGTCAAATAAAGCAATCCACCATTCATTGATCTGTATCTAGTATGATTTTCCTTTGAATAATCATCATTAGTTGTCAACTTGCATCTTGTCACCATAGGTGTACCAACTAGCTTTAAATATTCCATACCAAATTTCTTCAACAATTCTTTCACATACTTGGATTGAGATATAAAGATCCCTTTATCTAACTAAGTAATTTGCAATCCAAAGAAGAATTTCATCTCCTCAATCATTGACATCTCAAACTCATTATGCATCTCATTACTAAACTTCATACACAAGCTATCATCTTCTCCAAATATGATATCATCAACAAATTTTTTTTCTATCAAATCTTTATCATCATTCTTGAAATACAAATTACTATCAGTAGTACCTTTGCTAAATCCAAGCTTCACCAAGTACTTATCCAATCTAGCATACCATTCTCTAGGGGCTTGTTTGAGTCCATATAATGCTTTCTTCAATTGGAAAACCATATCTCCCTAGTTAGTCAACTAGAATCCATTAGGTTGTTCAACATACACTTCTTCTTCCAATTCTCCATTAAGAAAAGAAGACTTGGCATCCATTTGATAAAATTTGTAATCTTTGTAAGTAGCATAAGCAAGAAGTGTATGTGCAGGATTATGACGGGTATTTGTAGGGTATGTGGCTGATGACTTTTTTTTTACCCAAAATTGATGAATTGAAAAGGGTTTTTAAAGGAGATTCTCAGCTTTCCACCAATATAAATTATGCTATATTTTAAATTTAATAAATAATTATTATTCATTTTCTATTTGAATTATGACTAAAGTCTTGATTGATAGGATGATTGAAAAAAAATCTATAGCTTTCAAATGGTATCACATTTTTGGAATCCAAAACATGCATCACATTCTATGTTTCACATACTATAGGATTAAAAAACGAAAAAATGAATTTCATGAAGTTTTGACCAAGTTAAGGTGGTCAGACATACAAGTTCTTATATTTTCTAAAATTTGTAATAAAAAAACATAATTAATTATTTAATTGCAAAAAATTACAAAAAAATATGCATCACATCCAAACATGATTCCTCTACTTATGCCTAAAATCTTATAAAAAATAATTATCATTTTACTGTGGTTAGGTGGTCAGACAAACAACTACTTATCTTTTCCCTAAAAATAAAGTACTATTGCATTGAGATTTAAAATTTTCACCAAATATATTTTTTATTTAAAAAAATAAACCTAGTAGTTTAGAAACTACATTCAATTTTCTATAGATTCTATTCTTACATATTTTGGAAATAATATAGATAACTTATTGAAATTTTTACATCAAGTTTCCTAACTTTGAATTTTGTAAATTTTTTGCCACTTAAGGGCCTATTTTTTCCATAATGATCCTGCACATACCCAAAAACAATCTCATAGCTTCAATTCTAGCAATAGGGGGAAATGTTTCTTCAAAATCAATACCTTCCATCTATGAATATCTCTAAGATACCAATCTTTCTTTGTTTCTAACCACTTCACCTTGTTCATTTATTTTTTTTCTAAAGACCCATTTAGTTCCAATTACATTCTTATCCCTAGGTCTGGGTAAAAGAATCCATGTATCATTATTTTTAATTTGTTGTAGTTCCTTTTTCATTGCTTCAACCCAATGTTCATCTTTGCATGCTTCATTCATATTTTTAGGCTCAGCCTTTGAAATCAAACAATATTCTTCTGCAATATTTCTCCTAGTCTAGACACCTTTATTCTTATCACCAATAATTGGATCTTCTGAATGATTCAACCTTACATACCTCAGAGTCTTCTTAGAATTTTCTTCAACTTCAAGATCTTCTAATCTCTCTTCTATTCTTCCACTAGTTTCTCCTTCCTCTTGATCTTCTTGATTCACTAGAATGATTTAGACTTGACTTGAAGTATGACCTTTGTTTGTACTATCATTCCAATCATTAGAATCATATACATAGGTTTTGGATAGTGTACTAAAGTCTTCATCAAACATAACATTTGCACTTTCAACCATTTTATTCAATCTCTTATTGTAACACTGACGGGCCTTAATTTTAGTAGCATAACCCAGAAAGATTCCTTCATCACTCCTAGCATCAAAATTTCCTACATCTTCATCTCTTTTTATATAACACTTGCTTCCAAAGATCTTAAAATATCTAACAGTAGGTTTTTGACAAGTCCATAGCTAAAAAGGAGTCTTACCAGTATCACCTTTGATTTGTACCTAGTTAAGTGTGTACACATCAATACTCACAGCTTCTCTCTAGTAGATATTAGGTACATTTCCTTCCAACATCATGGTTCTAGTAGAATCTAGAACTGTTATGTTCTTCCTTTCCATAACTCCATTTTGTTCAGGAGTCCATAGTGAAAATATCTATCTCTTTATTCTATGCTCTTCACAAAAAGAATGAAACTCATCGAAAGTGAATTCACCACCTCTATCTAATCTCAGACATTTAATCTTTAGACTTGTCTCTATCTCAACCATAGCCTTAAAGATATTTAACTTTTCCAAAGCTTCAGATTTCTCCCTTAAGAAAGTAGCCCACATCATCCTAGAATAGTCATCAATAAGCAACATGAAGTACTTGTATCCTTGTAAACTTCTAGTTCTACTAGGACCACACAAATCAGCATGCACAAGATCCAACTATCCATTTTAATTTTGTTGTTTACTTTGAAATGAAATTCTTGTTTGCTTTCCTAATTGACATTCCTAGCATATGGTATTAGTAGGTTTCATTAACTTAGGAAGATCTCTCATAGCCTTAGTGGAGCTTATCTTAAAAATATTATCAAATTTAACATGACATATTATCCTATGCCACAACCAACATTCATCAATTTGAGCAGTCAAACAACTTTTACTAGTAGCACTCGGGTGGAAAATATTACCTTTTGTTTTTGTACCTGAAGCAATCACATTTCTAGAATTTCCCAATATTTTGCACTTACCATCCAGGAACTGAAGATTGTACCCCTTATAAACAATTTTTCCAACACTTAAAAGATTCAAACCTTCAACATACAAGACATCATTAGTATTATGCTTACCATCATGAGAAATGCATCCTCTTCCATAGATGACACCAGCTGTATTATCACCAAATCTCATAATACCACCATCATACTTCTCTAAATTCACAAACTTACATTTATCTCTTGTCATATGATGAGAACAACCACTGTCAATTACCCATTCATCTTTCTCTTCAACTTGAGTAGCTTACCATTCATCATTAGTATTATGCTTACCATCATGAGAAATGCATCCTCTTCCATAGATGACACCAGCTGTATTATCACCAAATCTCACAACACCACCATCATACTTCTCTAAATTCACAAACTTACATTTATCTCTTGTCATATGATGAGAACAACCACTATCAATTACACATTCATCTTTCTCTTCAACTTGAGTAGCTAGGGATTTCTTCACATTTGTACAACTAGTAGATTCAGTAGAAATAGGATTATTTTCCTTGATAACAATAAACAAAAATTCATCTTCAATTGTATTTCCTTTGTCAGATTAATCATCTATCATGCCTTCATTAGCAGCATAGTAACACTTCTTTTGGAATTTAGGCTTGTTAAATATTTTCTTGGAAACTCTCTTAGGACACCTAGATGTAAAATGACCTATCTTATTGCAAGAGAAACATTTAATAGGAAACTTTCCTTTATATAGTTTACCTTGTCCTTTAGCTTCTCTTTTCACAATCAATGCTTCAAGTTCTTCAAGCTCTGTTTCTTCATCAATTTGTCTCATTTCATCCTCATACTTTTAGAGTTTCTTTCTAGATGAACTTTCACCTAGATCATATCTCTATCTATCCCTTCCAGAAGTAGTGGCCTTGAATCCAAATTCAACCTTAGGAAGTGCATCACCAAATTAACTCAACTCAAAAGAAATAAGCTTACCAATCAACATATATTTGGTAACATTCGTTATAGTCCAAAGCTCTTCAATAGGATTAGCATTGACTTTGTAAGAATTAGGGAAGGATCTAAGCACTTTAGCAACAATTTTTGATTCATCTAGCTATCCACTAGTAGATTTGATACCACACACAAGTTCATTCTCTCTCTGCATGAAAGTAGTAACATTTTCATCATCACCCATTTTAAATTTTTCATATTTCCCTTTCATACTTTGTAGCTTAGCAATATTTACATTAGCATCACCTTCAGACAAGGTTTCCAACTTTTTCTAGATCTCATAAGCAGTCTTTAGAACCATCACATTTCTAATTTCAATATCAGTCAAAGAACTCAATAGTGCCTCCTTAGCCCAAATATTATACTCAACACCCCTGATCTCAACAAAACTAGTAGGATATGGAATAACATATATATTTTTTGTAATGCTCTAGTAGGGTTCACCAATGCATCTCAGATGGCACTCCATTCAATTATTCCATAAATAATAATTTATTCCATCAACTCTAGGACTATGCTTCTTATAAGTTACCATCGCAAATCACCTCAAGCTATTAAACTTCTTCCAAGGAACCACAAGCTATGATACCAATTGTTGGCAACTCAAGGGAAAACAATTGAGAGGGGGGGGAATTATTTGTCACTGAATTTCAAACTTATTCAGCTTATTAACCTTATTCTCAGATCTAATCATTAATCATGAAATCATAAATGAACAACACATCAAAATTGCACATAACACCAAGATTTTTATGTGGAAACCCTATTAGGGTTAAAACCATAGTGGAGATCAGCCCACAATATTATACTCTATTAAAAGCATAAGGAATTATGAATGGGGAATGTACATGGATTTATGCACACTTCCTAGAGCTCACTACTGAAATACAAAATAGGCTTACTACCCAAAGGATGACACATTGTCTTATAGAATGGTTCTAATTAAATCCATCAGACTTTGAACTAACAAAAGTAGCATTTGCTAATGCCTGGTTATAGTTTTGCTTAAGCACATGAAAACTTCTTCACTCTTTTTCTCTCTCTACTCTACCTTCGAATGATCTAAAATTTATTCGCACACAAGAATCTTAAACTTCACACACACATGCCTTCAAATGATAAAACAATCACTCTTATATATCTGCAACAATAAATTACATTGATATAAGTTGGCTCTAAAGAAATAATAAAATGAATATAAATAGTTGGCCCAAATCAATAAAGATTATTCAAGCGAATCAACCAAGGTTAGCCAAAACATAGTGAAGACTGAAAATAACATCCTCAAACACAAACCACTTCAATTAATTACTCCTCAAAGATCCACAACACGCTTTAACACCTTGTTAGCCAAGAACATGAAAAACACAAACATGCAAGAGAAAATCTTGGATCACGAGCACAACGATCAATGTAGATGTGCAACATAGATAGAGCATGAACTAGAAACATCCATAAGAATCATGAAACATCAAATAAGCATTCACAACAACTAAAATTACTAGAATTACATGATCTTCATTCAAGAACACAAACTAAAATAACAAAAAAGCTATCAAAATACAAATCTTCATAACTCAATCAAATCTTCACATGGATTTCTGAAACTTGACATGGATAAACTAGATATACTAAAAAAGAAACCCTTTAGTCCACAACCTCTAAACAACAATGTACTAATCACATCGATAGAAAGAACTTCACTTCACCAGGGTATGTGCAAGATCATCATGGAAAAAATAGGCCCTTAAGTGGCAAAAAATTCAGAACAATCAGTGTTAGGCAACTTGACATAAAAATTTGAATAATTTATCTATATTATTTCAAAAATATGTAAGAATAGAATCTGTAGCAAACTAAATGTAGTTTCCAAACTACAAGGTTTATTTTTATTTTTTTAAATCTATTTGGTGAAAATTTGAAATTCCAATGGAGTAGTACTTAAATTTTAGGGAAAAATAAGAAGTGGGTGTTTGTCTAACCACCCTTACCACAATAAAATGATAATATTTTTTTATAAGTTTTTAGATATAAGTAGAGGATTCATGTCCCAATGTGATGCATTTTTTATTTTTTTTGAGTAAATAATTAATTAAAAAAACTATTACAACTTTTAAAAATATAAAACTCATATGTCGACCACCTTAACTTGGTCAAAACTTGATGAAATTTAATTTTAATTTTTAATCCTATAGTGTGAGAAGCATAGAATGTGACACATATTTCGACTCAAAAATGTGATACCATTTGAAAGCTATAGATGTTTTTCAATTAACCTATCAATCAAGACTTTAGTCATAATTCAAATAGAAAATAAGTAATAATTATTTATCAAATTGAAAGTAAACCATAATTTATATTGGTGGAAAGCTAAGAATATCCTTTAAAAACCCTTTTCATTTCATCAATTTTGGATAAAAATAAAGCCGTTAGCCACTTACCCTACAAATACCCATCATATCGCCACTTTTTGGCCCATCATGATCCTACACATACCCACCACTGAAAACCTGTAGCACTTCTTATTACAATTTTCTAAATATCCTCGACATATACAACTTCTAATGCAATAATGTTAATACCGTTGACATCAATGACAACCACATATCAGCAACATAACATAATAACATCCAAAAGTGACATCAATGAGAACAAAAAGGCTGTAAAATGATATATTCTTCTTCATTCTTCCAAAATCTTATTCCTCCCTTTCCTAATTCCCCTACCATTTGGGAAGACCTACTTGAACAAAAAAGTTGAATAATTGATAACCATTGAACTCATAGTTATCCTTCACTTGATACCTCTCTTATTTGCAATGAAGCTACTTTAGAACATCTAACCACGGAAGGTGATGAACCTCTTGTTTGTTACTTTCCTAAAATATCTTCTAAAAGGGTGGATATTATCACAAAAGAGAATGAGACCTTAGAGAAAAAGGATGAAATTATGGATAGCAATCAAATTTCCCCCTCTCCTAGGGTGATCCCGCAAAACTGGTTTACAATTTCTCTAAGATTCTAATTTTTGCTTAAATCACATATTTTTAGAAAATATAATGCTTTAAACCTTAAAAATCTTCATTTAAAGAATTCCAATTGAAGAGGGTTTTATCAAACTACCTTAGATCAAACCTCCTTAGATAGAACCCCTCCAGTTTTAAACCATACTTGTAACAAAGTCTCCTTTACACCTATCAAAATGTTGATTAAAAACCACTTTTTATTTACCTTTTGGGTGGTCAAATAAATTAATTTAAAATTTATTTTTTGTAAGTATGTACTTATTATAAGCTTCTCAAAATGTATAATTTTAAATAAATTTAATTTTATTATTATATTTATTTTTAGTTCTTGTGAATGTAGATTTTTCATGGAAAATCAAGCTTTTTGTTCTACACATGTGGAAATATAGAAGATTATCAAAAAAAAAAAAAAAGAATTTAGATACATATAAAAAAGGTTATGTGTTATACAATCTACCTATTTTTGAATTGTAATTGGTTTGACTTTGAAACTTGATTAAGAAAATGGAAAAAGAAGTGCAATCTGATTCCAAAAATTCTAAAAAATATATATTTAGAATCTACAAGAAAAATGTCATAAATCACTAGTTTGCATCATCTTAAAATTCCTCATGGTTTAGTCACTATAGGTGCCCAAAAGTGAAGATTTAGTTAGAAAAAATTAGTTTAGTGTCCAATTTGGCCAAAAATTGTAAACTAGTATTGTGGGATCACCCCCTAATATCTCTCCTATTGGTGAAGAATATATTATGGTGTTACAAGATCCAATTGATGAGAACCATGAGGAAAACATTATTGAACAAGAAAAGGCCATCATTGACACACAAAATAATCTAAGCATTAATAACCCTCTTACTTGTGATGAAGTTATTTTAGAAGAACCTATCTTTGAATGTCATGAACATCTAGTTTCTTCTCCTAAGAACTCTCCTACAAGGGAAGGTATCATTATGCAAGAAAATGACAACGTTGACACACTTCTTTCAAACACTAGTAATATGGCTTCCTTACATGAAGATGTTGAAGTGAAATTAGACTCCACTTCACTAGGAGATCATGAACGTAAGGATAAGCCCTTTTAAATTATGCACATTAGATATCCCTTGACATCAACCACCCATGTTGAACTTGTACAAAATAAAGAAAGAGAAAAGAAAATGGAAAAAGCCACGAAGTTATTGGAAGAGGCTTCAAAAACCTTTGATTTCATCTCTACATCCATGAGGGAATACATGATAATAACAAAAGAAACTAAAAAGGGAAGAGAAAAGTGGTAATGTCAAAAACATTCACTTAAACCACTTTAGAAGAAACGATAACACACTGACAAAATCTAAATATGAACAACCACCAATTTCAAAAGAAGTGAAAAAGCTTTATGGAAGAGGTTTTGAACTTATGAAGCAACTTGGGAAAGGATGTAATGCTACAGAACAAAGTACCCATGATGACTAAAACACAAGAAACATGACTAATGATCTTGGTTATTGTCCCTCAAAACAAAATCCTTCATTCAATGCTAACACTATTACAAAATATTCTTCCAAGACAACTTTAACTTTGATCCATCCAAAACTGATAGATATCTAATTAAATATGTATCAAGTTGAAACCTTGTTTACTCATCATAATAAATAACATTAGTTGTTGCTCCTTTCCATGTAATAGTTGTAGGATAATAGCATACTTACTATTGCATGCAATTCCCTTTTTTCAAGGAGCAACATATCATCATCCATTACTGGCTCACCCTTGCCCTACATTAAGTGGGTGGCAAGGGGGTTATGTAGCCTTCCCCCCATATGTCACTTGTCATTATCTCTTTTATCTAGTTGATCACCTTTCATGTACATATAAGAGAAAGCTTGGGATGTGGATGACATGCCTTAAGTTGGCTCACATGTGACATACTTATCCATGATGTAGTTTGATTTGGAAACATATGACTTGGAATAGGGTTTTCCAAGTTGGCTCTCATGTCTTATTTATCATTGGATACTTTAAAGCAATTTCTCACAATGATGGTGTAGCAACCACTTTAAAGTGGGGGCATACATAGACAAAATATTTTTGAAAATTTCATGGCATGATTTTCCTTTTTTCTTGTGATATGTCCTCTTCTTGGGGGTCTTAATAATTTTATGCCATGCAAGAGTGTAAGATCTAATGACATGGCATGATGCAAATGAGGCATCCCATGGGTGATGATCTGGAACTTTTTACTTGTCCTCTCTTGGAGACATTAGGCACAATTCTCCCTAAGAAGAATACCATTACATGAACAAAGAAAAATCCCCTTGAAAAAAATGTTTACATGAAAAAATCATTTACAAAAAGCATTAGATTGTGGTGCCTTATCAAAGTTATCAGAAGGATAACTTTGGTATGGTTTGTATGATGGGAAGTTGACACACTCACATGACTTTCTCATTATACGGTGGGAAGTCGACACAGTAACATGAATTTATCACTAAACCATTTCTTTGGGAAAACTCACCCTATAGATGACTTGATGTTCTATGGCCCCAGAGTGAGTGCATTTTTGATACACCTTATTTTTATTTTTACTTATTTTTCCTTTCTTTTAATTTTTGACATTACATGATTGTGAATCTTGATTTTGC
Organism: Sequoia sempervirens; assembly: GCA_007258455.2. Classification (NCBI taxonomy): domain Eukaryota; kingdom Viridiplantae; phylum Streptophyta; class Pinopsida; order Cupressales; family Cupressaceae; genus Sequoia; species Sequoia sempervirens. The sequence continues at coordinate 273,904,557 of VDFB02373365.1, forward strand.
ATATTATACACCCTGGTGTGTATCCTTTTGTTCTTATGTCAGTTTGACTTAGGCTCTTGGATCATGGGGGATTGACCACCTCCTCATCCTTTGTTATCCTAGACCATCTACATCAGTACACTTGGACCCTTCTTGAATGCCTACTTTAGTGTGAGTTTGAAATAGGTTCATGCTCTCACTAAAGTGGGGGCTAGATAGAGCAATGGAAAAAGTTTACTTTTCCTTGCTTGATTTGGAAATAGTTAATGGTAAATTGGAATTAATTTTTCTTTGGTCTAGTGTTGTGAGGTGTTTTACTAAAACATAGATTTTTGGCACCTACTTTCTTTCTAGCACTTCTAGGATTTTTCACCTAAAAGAAGAAAGATGGGTCCAAAAATGCTTATGTTTACATTCAAATATTAGCATGATATGGATGGAAAAAGAATGTAAAATTCCTAGATGCAATTATTGAATGCAAGAAACTAATAGGATTGATTGGCTAATGAATAAAAACTAAAGGAGAACAATAAATTTGAAAACAAATTGTGTATTGAAAAATTGTCTACAAATGAATGGAAAAATGCAACATAAATGAATTAGAATAAAAATGTGCACCTAAAACTTTGATGAAGACTAGAAATTTCTTTTGAATTGTCATTGATGATGTTTTCCAAGCTTAGAGGGACTCATTCGCTATTTTGGGAAAATTACTCCTAGTTCTATCAAACTAAGCCTAAATATGTTTTTTTCAAAAGGGTGTAAGAAAATACATAAAACATAAAATTGACCTAGAAATGGGAGTCATTCAACACCCATGATGAATGAGTCCACTTTAAAAAATTTGAATTTCCAAAATTGGCTGGTAGAGTTTCTAATCTACACTTTGATATTCTACAGGTGTCTGCTTCTAAAACTCTGATTTACGGGTCTAAAAATGAGATTTTGTTGATTCTTTGACTTGTTGAATGAAGATAGGACTTTAAAAACTTTGCAACTTGATATACAATGATTAATAATCTTCCAAGGGACCTAAATCTACAAACAAACAAGAAGAGAAGAAGAAATATTGATTGTTAGAGCATGGGGGTTTTCTTTGGTCAAACCCTTTTTAGTTAATTAAACCAAAATGATGAATGAATGGAATGAAACATGCAATAATGAAATATACTACCTTTCCATGATTATAGATCTTGAAAGTCAGCAATAAAACATGCAAAATTTTCCCTTAGATGTTCTAGGAAGCTAATGTGATGACTCACAATGTGAAATCCCTAACTTGCTTGATTTGAAATAGAAGATTGGCAAATAAGAAAATGAAGAATAATTATAAAATTGAATGGATGTTAAAATAAGGTGAAAATCACTTATCTATACAATCTTGTACCTTATTTACCTATTCATACCTCATCAGAGGCCAACATCAGGTGATTTTGAATAAAAACCCGAAAGGAAATTTTAAAAATTTTGAATTTGGAGCCAAGGGGGATTCATTTGCCACCCATGGAAAATGGGTCCCACTTAGGACTTGAAAATGGGTATCAGGATTTTTTTTGTATTTAATGTTGTTTATTGGCCTAACATTCAAAAATACACTTAATTAAAGCATATGAGGGCATAAAGGAGTGAAATAAAGCATAAGAAAGTTGTAAATGGTGAAGTTATGCCTAAAAAAGTGTGAAATCTTGTTACAAGACATTACAACACTTCAAAATAGGAATTGATTAGTGATGAAAATGTGATTTTTAAGTGAATTTCAATAAATAGAGTCTAGAAGAATGTAGAAATGTATTACAACACTTCACAACACCTTCACAAGATGTCATTATTTGAATTTTATTTATTTTTCAAGGGTCCAAGACCTATTGTGGATGCATAAAATTCCTCACAACACTAGATTAAAGCCCCATTAAGTCCAATTTATCATGAATTAATCCCATGCCAAGCAAAGGGTACTTTTTTCTATGACACATTTACACATCCACATTAGGTCTTCAATCATTTTTAAAGCTAAATAACTTAACTTTTTCTTAATTTAATGTTGTAAAATATATTTATTTACACTCTCACATTAAATTCAAGAGGCTTGTAAACTAAAGTGGACCTAATCTAGTATTGTAATGTGTTTTACACATTTACATGTAATTTAGGACCCTTGTAAGCTAAATAGACCTAATTTTCCTTAATTTAGTGTTGTAAAGTGTATTTATTTACACTTTCACATTGGATTTTGGGCCCTTTTACATTTATAATATTTATATCATCACTAATAGGCCCCTATGACCCCATATTGTGCATCCAAAGGCATATTTTAATCAAAAACCCAACCAGATCAACATATAAGCTTAATTTCTTGACTCTTCAACATTTTAGGACTAAAAATAGCCGCTATGGAACCCATTTGCCACCTTGGGCATATGAATCTCATCCAAGTGGGACTAATTCACCCAAGATGGTGAATGCATCCCATTTGGTCTATTTTTAAGGTTTTGAGTGAGAAAAGTGGCTTTTTAATTCAAATTTCCTACATGTTGGCCTTGGGGATCAAATTAACAGGGTAGAGGCACATAAGTGGTTTAAAATTTTATGGAGGTTTTCCATAGAAAAATGGCCCCTTGTCATTTTCATGGCCTTTTAGGCCCCATGTTTCACAATGTTTGGTCTATTTTTCTTTGATTTTATATTGTAATGTGGCTTGAACATGCATATTTATGTACTAAAATTCAAATAATGATGTCTTGTGAAGGTGTTGTGAAGTGTTGTAGAAAATTTCTACACTCTTCTAGACTCTATTCATTACAATTCACCTAAAAATCACCTTTTCATCACTAAACAAGTCGTATTTTGAAGTGTTGTAAAGTCTTGTAACAATATTTCATGTTTTTGAAGGCACAACTTCACTATTTACACCTTTTTTATGCTTTATTTGATTACTTTATGCCTGTATTTAAGCTTTAATTAAGTGTAATTTTGAATGTAAACCTGACAAATAACAATAAATGTGACTTAATTCTTGACACCCATTTTTCAAGTCCTAGGTGGGACCCATTCACCATGGGTGGTGAATGAGTCCCCCTTGGCTCCAAATTCTAAATATTTTAAATTTTCCTTTGGGTTTTTATTCAAAATCACTTGATGTTGGCCTATGATGAGGTATCAACAAGTTACTAAGGCACAAGATTGTATAAATAAGCAATGTTCACCTCATTTTACATCTCCTACAATCACACATCACATCCAAGCAATCTTTTCATTCACTCAAGCATCCATCAAGCATTTTGAAGCATCCATTAACATAGATCTTTAGATTTTCTTCAACAAGGGTTTGGTAAGTTGATAGAATTTGCATGTTATTTGTTTATCATCCTCTTTCATTTCATTATTTCATTAAGTGTTTTATTACCAAAGTGGGGTTTTTCCAAGGAAAACCCTTATTTTGTAACCCTCAACCATTTTCCCCTTCTTGCATGTGTGTTTGTAGACTTTTGTATGCATATTTAACAAGCATTTAGGTGTTGAGTGGTCAACAATTCAATAAGGTGTTTCAAGTAAAATCAACCACATTCCAAGCTTGGAGAAGGTATTATGTATGTTTCCAATAGAATTGATTTTGGCAACCAACAAGCAAACATCCTCAAATGTGGTGTTGCAGAGTTGTCTCCTAATTTCTCAAAATTTTGGGAGAGGACTGATTTTCCACTAGTAGTGAATGAGTCTCACCTTAAGGCTGGAAATATAAGTTTTGTCAAATTTTGGATCTTGACAATCAAAAACTTGTTCTCAATAGTTTTTATCATAAGCATGATTGATTTGCCACCCTGGGTGAATGAGTCCCACTGGTGATTTTTTGTAATTCTAGATAGCATCCAGAACTTTCTAGAATCCTCATCAAATCTCTTGGTGAACACTGATTCAACTCATTTCTTTATGTTTTGCATTTGTTTATTCATAGCTTTTTGTTTGCATAACACATTGTGTTTTCAAACATAGTTTAAATATCAAGTTTTGCATACATAATCAGTCATATAGATCACTTTATTTAATTTAGGCATAATAACATCATGCATAGCATAATTTGACTGAACCTGGCTAGCATTTTTGGCCTACCTCTCTCCTTTTAGGTGCAAAACCCTAGAAGAGTTAAAGAGCCTTGTGCAAAAAATCCCTGATTCATTTTGGTGAACCTTCATTTTGAACAGTTTACATTTTTTATTTCAATTGCATCTTTCATCCTAGACTTCATTTGCATTAACATTCAATTAGGGTATTGTCTTGTTTTTGCATCTAGTGTTTCTTAACTTGCATTAGTGAAAGACTCATTTAGATTTCATTTTTGCATTACATATCATTAAATTTTTTGAAAATTTACATCTGAATTCTTAATTGGCATCTGAAAATCACTAGAATCACTTTAATTTTTTTGAAAAATACAAAAAAATATCATAGTTGGATTGATTCACCACCCTAGGAAAATCAATCCACCTCCACATTTGGCACAACATTTTCTGACATTTTCTAGGTATTTTCTGCATTATTGATTTTTGTAGTTGCTTTCTTTTTTATTCTCCAAGATCTTTGTTTTTAGTTATCTCTTACATCTTAGTTTACTAGCATCATGGAATTTTATTTAAATAAGTTTTGGAATTCATTAAAATCCTTGGTAGAAATGTCCAATTGTGCCTTTGGTTGTGACCCTAATGACCTTGAGCTGCCTCATGCTCCTTCAACTCCTCATGATTGTCCTCCTCATGATGTAGAAGATGATGATAGTGTGAACAAGTTCTCCAATGAGTTCCTTTACAACCTAGAATCCAATGCAACCTTTTATCCATCGATGAGGATGCAAGATCTCCATACTATTGCACTTCTTGATCACTTTACATACTTACATCCTGAAATAAATAAAGGATCTAAAGTTCCCCCATCAAGTGGACCTAGTTCCTCTCAACCAACACATCATGACCCATCTTATGATCACAAAGTCACAAACACTCCCATAAACCTTGAAGAAACATATGGAAAAGGTTTTACTATCCTAATTAAACAAGGTTGTGATATAAAACATTAACATGACATCCACCAACTTCTTGAAGAAAAACCAACATAAGAAAACACAACTAGACTAGGATATCAAGATCCTCCTCATCAAGATAAACCTCCTTTTGAATATTGGAAATCTCGAGATGATGGTACAATTATCTTTAATTCTCCTCTTGACTTAAACACTCTCCTTCCATGTAAACAACCATTACCTAATTATAATGGCAATGATGCTAGGATCCCCATAGATCATCCTCCTTTCATTCATGAAAAAGGAGAGTCTAGCAAATGAAAATGACCTTATAAATTAAAGAAACTTAAGTTTCTTGCACATCCTCCACCTGAATGTGAAAGGAGACTTCAACTTCTTTTAAAGAAAGTCCTTATACTTTTACCACCTATGAATAGGTTGGTCATTTCTCCTAAAGATTCTAATATACCATTTTGTAAATATGATCATATTCTTGAACATTGAAAGACATACTAGATAAGTATCATTTCACTAATACTGATTCCTTTCCTATTATCCCATAAAAACTAAATAAATTTATCATGCTATAGTTGGAGAATTTACTATTCTCAATATTGCATGATCCTCTTCCATCACGCACCTCGGCTTATTCTTGCCTTTACACTTTCTATGAATGTATTAAGTTGTTAGCCTTGCCATTGTAATGAACTTGCCTTTGTCTCTTAACTATGTTATTCCTTTTCCACTTCACTATGTGGATTGTGAAACCAATAAATTAGTTAATGGTTGACTTACATTTGCATTAATAACTCCTTTTAATTTTTCTTTTATGTGTGTATCGTGTTTCCTTGTATCATGCATTTGATGTTTTCTCTCTCATCGTACACTTCTTCTATTTGTACCTCTCTTCTTTTATATGTCATACATTGTCTTTTTCATTTTTTTTTTGTATTTTCCTTTTGGGGATGATGCAAAGCCTAGAGACACCCTATGTCTCTTCCATGTTGACCCAAAAGGTCCCTTTCCTTTTTTTCTTTTTTCTTTTTGTTTTTCCTTTTGGAGATGACACAAAGCATAGAGATGCCCTATGTCCCTTCCATGTTGACCCAAAAGGACCTTTTATTTTTTGTATTTTTTTTTTCCTTTTGGGGATGATGCAAGGCATTTAGACCAAAATGTCTCCTTCATGTTGACCCAAAATATTTTTCTTTTCATTTTATTTTCTCTTGTGCTTTCCTTTTGGGGATGATGCAAAGCATTGAGGCCACAATGTCTCTTCCATGTTAACATAAAATGAACTTTCTTTTTCTTTTTTTTTCACTCTCTTTGTGTCATTCTTCTAGTTCTATGTGCTTTGGGGAATGATGACAGTTTTGAGCTCTTTCATAAAAACATTTCAACAATGAACATATTGACCCCAAATTCATAGATCCCTTATATGTTTGGTGTTTTCCTTTCTGAGGGGAAACTCCCTTTATTTTGTTTTCTTTTTCATTTACATGATGCAACCCAAATCAGAAACATATGACTTGGCATAAGGATTTCTGAGTTGGCTCTCATGTCTTCTTTTTACCTTTTGCATTTTTTTTCCTTTGCTACTTTAAAGTAGTTGCTCACAAAATGGTGTGTGGAAATTCCTTTAAGGTGGGGGGAATATATTACCATTAATTCATTTTCATTCTTCGTTCCTATAATAGTATTTTCGTTCATGTCATGCATTTGTCACTTTGTGGATCACATTGGGTATGATGTCCTTCATAAGTGTGATCTATCTTAGCATATTACATTCCTCTTGGTGGCTTGATGCAACAAACTACATCCCCTAAGTTGTGAATATACTATTCTTTGATTGGTTTTGTCTTCGACACATTAGACACAATGTTCCCTAAGTGATAAGCCTTGCATGAACTAAACAAGACTCCTTTGAACATTTTGTGCATTTTTTCATTTTACACTCTGCATTTTCTCCACCTTGCATAACACAACTTGCATGCCTATGGTGCCTTTCTCTTTGTTCATGAGTTCTAAGCATACGAAGCTTTGCTTTTCTCATGAAGCATGAACTAAAATTTTCCTTTGTGGCACCTTGTTAAAGTTATCAAGAGGTATAATTTTCTGAAATTGAACTTTGGAGTTTCTTCTAAGTTCTGTTTCCATTCCATTTCTGGTTTTGGTTCTACCCCTTTATGTCTGTTTTCTTTGTTTTGGTGGGTGTGGGAAGCGAAACAAAATTGAACTTCACAACTTTTTCTAAAGTTCTAGTTCTAGTTCTAGTTCCATCCCAGTTCTAGTTCTGCCAGTTTCCTTTGTCTTGTTGGTTTGTTGTCCCTTGTTTTGGTGGATGTGGAATTGGGATGAAACCAAACTTTGGAATTTCTCCCAAGTTTTGGTTTCCATTCCATTCCCAGTTCTAGTTCCACCAGTTCTTTGTTTTTTTTTGGTGGAAGCGGGACGTGGACCAAAACCAAACTTTAGAACTTTTCTAAAGTTCTAGGTTCCAATTTTGTTCTGGTCCTAATTCTGCCGAACTCATTTTTTTTCCTTTTGTTCCGATTGTTTGGTCTTGGGGTGTTTTTTTCTCCCCTTCTTTTTCTTCTTTCTTGTCTTTTTCATCATTTCTTTGTGTATTCAACTTGGAATTTGGAGAAAGTTCAGGGTCAGGTTTTTGTTCTACTTCTGCCCCTATTGTGGTTCACCTAGGATTGGTTTTTGCTCTAATCCTACTTGCATTTGTTTCCGTGTTTGTTCCTTTTGTTTGGTCTCTTTTGTAGGTTTGGGTTCAGAATGGATTTGGGATATGGAGTTGAACCAATTTCACTTTTCTTTTTATGGACACGAAGCCAGAATGTGGGCTCAACTAGGAAATGTTGTTATGACCTCTTTGCAATGACTATTGGTCTTGCCGATAGGTGTTTTGACATCGGTAAGACTTAAGGGCTCTATATAACTCATAGCAAATGTGATAGTCTTTTCGATGATTCTACTATGGACTTCGGTGAGAGGTCTCGCTGATCTTCCCAATAGCGATAGTCTAGGCAATTGTCTTGGACATCAGTATGACTCTTGCAGCTCATTATGACCTCTTGTTGATAGTTGTAAGTGTATACACATAAAAATGGTCATGTCTATAATCCTGGCAATTAATTAAATATCTATTATTTAATTAATTTATCTAAAAGTTCTCTACATATGATTAAATTTCATTAATTTAATTATATTGTTTATTCATCTTATTCTTCTTTCACAATTAAATAAATTTATTTTATTTAATTATTTTCATATGTCCACTTAATTAATTAAATAAATGCATTTTATTTATTTAAATTAATTATCATTGTTTGAATTTAAATTAAATCTTTTGATTTAATTAAGTTTAAATATCTCTCTTTCTTCTATTTTAATTTCTTCTTCTAAATAATTAGATGTTTCATTTAATTAATTTCATAAATGTGACTTAATTAAATAAACCTTATTTAATTAAAGATCTTATGCTTTCTTTCTAAATCACAACTAGATATTTTATTTAATTGTGAAATCTTCCATTTTCTTCTCATATCATAATTAAATATTTTATTTAGATATGATATCTTTTGTTTTCTTCAAAAATCCTAATTAAAGCTTTATTCTTATCACAAACTTTCTTCTGCTTTCTTTAAAAGCTTAATTAAACATTTCATTTAATTAAGAAAAAGCTGAATATCATCCATAAATAAATAATTGAATTTTTAATTCATTATTTATCAGCTTTTAAATCTTTCTTTTATTCTTTTAAAGAAAGATGATTTCTTATCTTCTTATCTTTTTATCTTTCATAAAAATAGAAAAATCTTGTTTTCAGGTTTTCTTCTATTTTCTCTTCAGTTTCATCCATCTTCAACCATTCGATCTGCCAGGAATTATCACAACCGTTAATCAAGACAGCCAATCATAATCCTTTGAAAAACTCTATAAATACCTATGTGATTCTAAGCATTAAAAACGGGTGATTAATTAGAGCTCATGCATTTAATTCATTTAGCATTCTAGCATCATAGCATCATGTTTACTTTGATCATATTAGTCTAATTTCATATCATGACTTAATCTTGCATCATGCATCATATTTAAATCTCGTTCTTTAGGAGGATAGTTTGTTGAGCCTAGCACACAATCTGAGAGCAAAAGCTGGAATCAACAAAAACACTGAAGATAGAGGACAATAGGATGACAATCGAAACAGAATATTGAGTTTACATCTCCTTATCTTTTATTTTATGTTTTGAATATAATGTCTTATTGGTGTGCTTGAATAGTATTTATTTCATTTCATTACGCATTATTTTCAATCACATAGTAAGTTATTTTGATACAATCAATGGAACATTGTAACATCGGGGAGACATGGCTAGTGTCTCACCAACGTATGATTCTGCTTGAATGAATTTTGACCGTCTGAAGATCCTACATGGTATGAGGTTTGTTCCACCCCCACTGGTATTAAAGGAAAGTGTTGCTTCTAGTTTAGATTTGGTTCTGGCTCAGTTGAGTCTCTTTTTGTTAAGTAAAATTGAATGAAAGATATATGAAAGGTACAATGAATGATGATATTTTTCTATACTTTTAGAGGATTGATGATGACATTGTTTTGCAGGGTTGAAGCATGACAAAAAATGTTGGATGCTGCTTCTCAAGGGGGTCAACTTGCAGAAATATCTAGAAAGAGAGGAAGAAGCCATGAGTCTTAATGACAGATGGGATGTCTACTAGAAAAAGTAGATCGATATTAATGACAATGCTTCAGAACATTCAAGGCAGCTCTGTAAATAAGTCTCGAGGCTCGACACAAGGGTTGCAAGTTAATGACGATGGTTGTAAAAAATCTAGAAACCATGCTTGACAGCAATATTTCACCGACATAAACAAAGTGCATGCATTTAATGCATCTTGGACTTTGTTCAAACCCATTTTCTGTAACTAACTTATTTTGTAAACCCTAAAACAAGGCTGACTCATTTTTGGCATGTTTTGTATATATGGCATTTTCGCCTCTTTATAAAAGGGAGATAGAAATAAGAGGGGAATAGATAGAGAGGGTGGATAGATAAGGGACCTTTTTTAAGATTTAGCAAGCTAGGGTTTTGCAAGAAGTTAGGCATTTTTTGTTCAATAGGAAGAGGAAGTAATGTATCTTCTAGATTTTCTTAGTATAGATGGAGATAATTCAAAGACATGGGTTTTTTGTACACTGGTGATCTTGCCAGATTTGTAAATGTTGTTTATCTATTTCACCAACACTAGAAGTAGCTAGATTTAAATATACTTCATATTGTGCTCCATAATGGTATTTATCTTGGGTTTATCATTTTATTTGAAAGATTTCAAGGAATGAAATTTTAAGTGATGATTTGCAATCTACTGTTAAAGTTTGCACTATGAATGAATGAAACTTTGTATTAATTACAAGTTAACTTTATTTCACAGTTTCAGTTTAGGAATTCCTTAGAAGGTAACAAATCTAATTAGTTGGATGAATCAACATTCTCTTCAGTTTAAAATCTTTAATCTATCTTTTCCTATTTCTTTAAAACCACTAGTTAAAGTAGGTTTAAATACATGTTTGATCTTATAACAATATAGAATCTCAAAACCAACAGGAACCTTAAACATTACAACCATATTGACCACTTCATGAAACAACAACGTTGTGAACCAACATCAAAGACCTTGTGAGGTGATCAATTTGATTGTTGATTTTATTTTTTAGGAGAGGTGAGATATTTCACTTTTATCTTACCTACATGTTGTTGGTCAACTTGGCACCATCAAAAAAACCCTTAAACTCTAAACCCTTAAACGTTCTATCATCTACCCTCAACACTCTTCGCCTCTCCATTCCCTCTCCTAATTATCTTTCTCTCTCTCTCTCTCTACTTCTCCCATTCTTCCCCTCTTCCCCTCTCCATTTCCCCTCATAATTCTTTCTCAATATATATCTCTCTCTGCCTTTACCCCTCTCCCTCTCTCTCATTTTCCCTCTCTATTTCCCCCTCTTTCTCTATCTCTCTCTCCCTTCCTCCTCCTAATTCTCTCTCTCCCCCTCTCTTTTTCTCTCATTCTCTCTCTCTCTCTCTCTCCCCCCCTTTCCCTCTCTCTCTCTCTCTATCTCTCCCTCTCTCTCCCTTTCCCTCTCTCTCTCCCTCTCTCTCTCTCTTTCCCACCCTCCACTTCCTGATTACTCTTGGGTATATGTGTGAAAAAATTGGATATCTAATTTAGATCAAATATCTGATTTATAGCACCAAAATATTACATTTTAAAATGTTTTTCAAATTAGATATTATACATGAATTGGATATACAAAACAAATCAGATATTCAATTTGAATCAGATATTTGAATTCTTGGGTATATGTGTGAAAAATTTGGATATCTAATTTAGATTAGATATCTGATTTATAGCACCAAAATATTACATTTTAAAATGTTTTTCAAATTTGATATTAGAAATGAATTGGATAGACAAAACAAATCAAATATTCGATTTGAATTGGATATCTAAAAAAAATTGAATATCTGATTTGAATTGGATATCCTATTTGTAGTACTTTGGCTTGGGAATTTCTATGGAGAAATGTACTGACACCCAACCCAAAAAAAAGTCAACTTGAGATTTTTTCATTTTTGGCGAGTTCAAAATGCTACTTTTTTCATGTTTCCACTTTTTGTCCCATCATGATCTTGCACATACCCAGGTCTAAATCAGGTAGTTGTTATTGCTAAGGTGGATCACTCCTTTCTTTGAAGGCCATACACTTATGATTGGGTCAAGTGTTCTTTTCTTTAGAAAATTTCTATTGCCTTTTTTATAGGTTAATTATGATTTGATTAGATGGTTTATGAAGCACTAATTCCAAACAAATATCTTTATGAAAGAAGTATATTGGCATGAAATTATATAATTTGTATTCCAATGTAAAAACTACAAAGAATGGAAAAAATTCTTTCAACACATAAACTACTATGTAGTAGTCAATTAAAATGAAAAAGCTTACTTTGTATAAGTTAGGATACAAAACTAAGAAAATGATCTAAAGTGACTTATTTATCCTAAAGGAAATAATTATATAGTATACAAAGAAAACCAACAAACCCACAACTACCCCTATTTTGAAGGAGTTTAGTTTTCTCCCCTTCCTGATCTTGCTAATATTGTCTAATTATTTTAAAGAGATGAAGGGTCATAACACAACTTTATTCAACCCAGTAAATAGCTTGGTTAATGAAACTTGAAAAAAGAAAAAAAAGTTGCTACATTTGGCATTTCATGTTAAATGAAAAGTGGTGACAATAATCTACTTATATTTTAATAAAACACTATATTTATAAGAAGGATTGAAATTAGAAAGATAAGTGTTACTTATAGTTTAATGAAACACTATTATAGTTTTACGAACATATACTATTGTATGCATGCATGGCTTCTTAGTTAATATATGGGGAGATAGTGATAGATGAGGAGAGAAAGAGAGAGAGATAGAGATATATGGGAAGAGAAAGAGAGATGGAGATATATGGGAAGAGAAAGGAAGAGAGGTGGAGATAGAGAGTTGATGGTGTTAGCTCTCAAAAACGCAGGCTGAATGCCTCAAGAGGCTGCCAATCTCTTGATACATTTTAGGGCAACAGAACAAGGTCAAGAGAACTCAACCTTCTACTCCTTAGGTGCTACAAGACCTAGGCGGGTGTACCTAACTAAATAGTGTAGACTTAACTTGTGATTATCCTTCTGAAATGCTTTGTCCACAATGGCAGATGATAGTGAACAAATGAAATCAAACTTGATAACAATTTGCAGATCTAAATCCTAGAATGCTTAATTAACTGATAAAAGAGATTAAGTGAATTCAAAATGATGAAATGCAGAGACCAGTGCCTTGTTGGGTATGCGGAGTCAAATGAAATAGAGGTGAGCAACTCATTCTGGCAAGAAATCAAATTATAGGCATATGATTTGTTTATAACTTGTATAAACAATGCAGGATTATGATTACTAAGCTCTACTTTAAGAATCTAGATGAATTCCCCCTGATTACTGTGATCAATAGAAAGGATTTAATCACTACTTGAGAGAACCAGTTAATTAATCACATAGATACAGCAAATGTGCACTGATAAACTGAGAATAAACTTGTTATTTCAATTTAAGCAACCAGAAAGAATCAACTTGGAGATAGCTTAATAATACTCTTCAATAAACTCAACATATAATTGATACCAGAAACAACCTGCCACACCAGCTGATTTTATTTGAAATCACCATTTGAATTCATGCACATAGTCTCTAGAAAGAGAAAATTATCCTACTATAGCCATTTGACTACCTACTGCTTTTTGTCTAAAATCTGATATCAATTACAATCTACGTGCATATTTATACCCAACATTAAGAAAATAAAACATTTGAAATATCATGTTGGCCAAGCACAAAACTCAGGCTCCAACAATGTTGGCCCACAATAGTTAAAATTCCAATTACATGTCGGCCACAAGATCAGAAATTCTGTTATTCACCTATGCACCAATCAACAAGACAATCATGAAGGTATGTCAAAGGCAATATAACATTGATCGCTCCTTACCAATGTTCCCCTGCTCTGCATGCTTCACCGTGACAATCCATTTGTTACACCGAAGTGCATTCCTCATGCGATTTCCATTCGCAAAGACACAGGATATATCTTGCCAAAAGCTCCTTTTGTTTTAATCATTGTCGCCATAACTTACCGCTCTCGGGGAGACCTCATACCGAGAACCCAATGTCAAGCTGAAGATCCCTGTATAGCTTCATATTGCCATAACCATCCAATTGTCATACTGACAACCCCAACATTGCACTCCACTCGGCAAGATCCCAGGCTCCTCACCAAGACCACACGCCGAAATACATGAGTCACATCGAGTGGTTATCCTTATTTAATTCACTGTCGCTATAACATCTTATCTTCGGCAAGACGTCTCATAGAGTATATCGGGCTACACTAAAAACCATAGAACCCAACCTCATGTCGCTATGACCAGACCACCCCTCTTGCTGAAGAATGCCTATGATGTGCATCGCTATAGCCTTTAACCCTTGGAAAGACATTATAGAGGAACGCCAGGTTACACTGAAAGCTCCCTATATAGCCACATATCGGTGTAACATCAAAATGCTTTCACCGATAGCCGGTCCTCACATAGCCTCACTAGGACACAAATATTCATATACCAACAAAGGCCACCCATTTTCATGCTTTTCGCTATAGCTCATCACATTTAGGGAAACCCTTTGTAGACTCCACATTGCTATACTGAAAACCCCGAGCACATTCCAATTCGCCAAGACAACATAATACTTTTTCTGAAATACAACCTCTGCTTGAAAAGTCGGTATAACACATACCTTCTCGCTATGACCCTTCGCCGAAGGACTAAACTCTCACCAAAACCACCACTTAGGCACCGGTCAGCAAAACAAGAGAAGATCGGGGATACCTCAACCCGATAAGCACAACATATGCCAATAAGGGTCCATCCGTCAATGTGATCACCGAGACATGTGAGAAGTCCTGCCGACCACCCTAAAATGCAGAAGTTAGCAAAAGCGGGTCGGGGAGACAGAAAATGTCACACTGACCCGAACCATGATGTAAAATATGCATTACTCAATGGACTCAATGGGGCAAAATGGAAAAGGATGAGTGGAAAATGCACATGGTAGGGCCAAATCAGGAAGTTCATGAGTGAAATTATATGTAAAATCATCAGATTTTTATAGTTCTAAGAGATGGATAGGGGGGATAGGGAGGGAGAGATGGTGAGAGATAGAGAGGGGGAGATAGAGAGGGGTAGGGAGAGAAATGGATATAGATAGAAAGAGATAGAGAGAGGAGTGAGAGGGAGATAAAAAGAGAAATAGAGATAGAGATATAGAGTAGGAGAGATAGAGGGAGAGATGGAGTGAATGAAAAAAAAGGGGGGGGAGAGGGAGAGATAGCTTAATAGATAGAGGGGGGAAGAGGGAGTGACATAGATACTGGGAGATATAGAGATATAGAGAGTGACATGGAGAGATATATCAATCACCCTCCCTATATCTCTATCTATTAATTCTTATCTCTTTATCTCTCTACCTCTCTCTATCTCTTTGTCTCCCTTTCTATTTGTATGCTTTTCATTATCTCCCTCTCTATCTATATTTTCTTCCCTATAATTATCTTTGTCTCCTTAAGTGTGCAATGGGTACATTGAAAAGAGAATTATCATATCTTTAATCAAATGGCATGCTACCTTGAGCATAACTCTCCAAGGACACATTCCATCCTTGGATTGTTGACATGAAACAACCAATCAAAATTTAGTTTCTCTCTCTCATATTAATTTATTACTATTATATTAAATATATATTATATTAATTATATTTTGTATTATATAAAAATATACTTATTATTAAAATTATTAATTATAATAATTTTATACACTGGTATTGGCATGGTGTGATGGTTTATAGGTGGCATTGTTGTTCTTGCCACCAAGGTTCAAACCCCATTGGGGTGGTATTGTTGAATGGTTGTATCCGGTTCATAGCTCTGGTCAAAAGCGATTACCCCTTGAATTATATTAATTATAATAATTTTATACGTATTTAATAATTTTGTTAAAGAATATAATATATAATTATAATAAGTTAAATAATTATATTATTTATTATGTAAAATATAGCTAATATATATTTAACTATATTGTAGAATATTAAAACCTAGCTAAATGGAACCAAAATTTTCAATTTAATTAACATATTGTAAAACCTAATGAAACCAAGTTGTAGCTCATCAATTTGGAGAAGTGAAAAGTCAATACCAGCACTGAGGAAGAGTTTAGAGTAGTGAAAAAAAGGTCAATTCCAACACCGAGGAAGAGTTTGGAGTTAAAACAAGATCAATACCAATGCTAATGAAGAGTTTGGAGGAGTGAAAACAAGGTCAATATTCATGCCGAGGAAGCATTTGGAGGAGTGAAAACAAGGTCAATACCAGCACTGAGGACAAGGTTGAGGGCACTTAGGGAAAATCGAAGACCAAGTGGCAATGAGTACTGTAAGTTTGGCATCCCCATTCTCTTTCACCTTCAATTTTCATGCCTAGTTTCCAAAGATCTCGTACATTGGCACCCCCATTCTCATAAAATGGTATAAGATAAGACAACAGATAAAATAGCTTAGTCTTTCACATTTTTATTAACCTGCCTCGGGTCTTAGAAAAAATCCCATAATCTACCCACATCTAGGTTGAGGTCTAGGATTTCATCACACATAGCCTTCATCGCATAAGTCTAAAGGAATTATAGACTTATCCCAAGTATATGCTAGGCTAAGGTAGATCTAATGAATGGAAATAGAGGCATACAACTCTTCTTTAATACCTCCACCACAAACATATGCAAGGTGTTGGTTGTTTTTATGGTAAGTAGGTTGATCTTCTAATCTACCTATGGAATTTCCAATTCCAATAAAGGGTAGCTCCAAGGACCTAGACCAATTAACAAGGATTTGAAAGACCTCCTACACTTTGGGATTTGCAAGACCCAGGAGGGTGATCCCTTAATGTTTTTACAACCTCTACACCATTATCATAAACAACATTAACAACAATAGATAATCTCATTTAATAGCTCAACATAATAGGATAATACCAAATAGAATTGGCTATTTATCAATAATATCAACTATTTGGAGCATGAGATAACTACAACAACATTTCACAATATAAGATAGTCATTAATTTGCAATTTGTAGCAAGCTCTAGGTAAAGGAAAATAAATACTGAACCATACGAATAAGTACAACTTAGGTCAGTGCCATATAACCATTGGAGGAGTCAAATTTATAAGCATCTAAGGGTTTATGATAGATTTAGCACATAACATATAAGATCCTTGATAACATTGCTTTACAATATCATCAATATGTATTCTAACCCAATACTACTTATCAAATCCTTATACAGAATATATCCACCTACAATCCAATTCAAGCATTTTAATTAATTCCTTGAATTAAAGCTAAAACAAGAATCATACACACCACAATAGTGAGATTAACGAGACAACCCTTGATCATTTTATTCAAAATTCATATATGTTTTTACAATGGAGAAAAATGAGTTCAAATTAATCATATCATTTCAAATACCAGTACTATCATAAAACATCAAATCCCTATGAATTCAAAACCTACTACAAAATGACTTAAAACCTAAAGTGCATTTTCCCTAAAACCATCAAACTTTACAATTTTCTCTGAAACTTCATCTAGAGTCAACTATAAATATCTAACTTGCTAACCCATAATTTTTTCCTTGAAATCATTCTTATAGAAAAAGGAGAAAACAAGCATCAGGCCAGAGAGCACACGTGTCACTAGTTAATTGGACTACCTTGTGATATTCCAAAAAATTGTTACAACAACAATCTCCCCAAAGAATATTCTTGTTCATCATGCCCACTGAGAATATTTGATGCAACAACAAAAAAAAATCAAGAATTTTGCTCCTAGACTATCACCAAAAAATAAAACTAGAATATGTTGTAACTGCAACAACTAATTTGTCAACCATTGGCAACCTACTCATTTTCACTCTTAGTTAAATATTCATTTACCCATTTCTAGTACTCTTCATTAGTTGGCCAATACAAATTGATCACCTCATTCACCTTGAAACTAAAAGGTTTGTACTAAACTACCACATGATTCACTTTTCTTTCAAAAGATTCCAAGAATTAGTTGGTGCTAATGATTTTGTCCATATAGCTCACCAACAAATCATAATCTGAGTTACCCTATTTTTGAGGGTTTTGTAGTCCAAACATGATATAAAGGGGCTCTTACACTTTTTGTGATTACTGTAGCTTGTGTAAGAGGCCCCATGGATACTGTAATTGTAGGATGCATGAATAGGGGGTAGGATGAGAAATAAAGATGCTATAGCTTCTTTCCTCAATAGTTTTGTGAAGAAAAGTATGTGAAATGAGAGGTTCAAGCCTAGGTTTCAACAAAATATGTATGGGAGATCTAATTTTATAAAGTTTTATCTATGTGCAGACCTAATGGGTTGTTTCTGAACACTGAATATAAATTATACACACACACACACATATATGTATGTATGTATGTATGTATGTATGTGTATTTGTAAATGTAAATATAAATGCAATTACTGTATGTTCTCCTAGAACAATAAATGCAACATATCATTAAAGAAATCTATATCTATGTATATAAATGTGTATTTCTAAATGCAAGTGTAAATTCAAAGAGCATATGGTTTTGTAGTGTTATAGATACAACATATCCATAAATTAATGTAATTGAAATCCTAAAGTCTTTAAAACATATAAATGAAATAAATGAACCAATAAATGAATGTGTATGTGTATTTGTAAATGTAATTGTAAAATAAATAAGAATAATGAAAATTATAAAAGAATACAAGGAAAGGTCTCCTCCCTTCTTGGTAGTGATAACCTCCTCCACACACAACCCTTAAAAATTATGAATAGAGGAATATAATCTTTGAAGAACTCAAAGTTGATTCTCTCCTACCTGATGCAATTAGTCATTTTATTCTTACAAACATTTATAGTGATTACTAGAGGCACATAGACCAATTCTTCATAATAGAATAATTTGATCATACTTTTCCAATGATGGCATTATGAGAAAACCTTAGATTAAATGAATAATTCCTAGCTAAGTTCTTCAAATCATATCCAACTGTATAAGAGAAGACTACTGTTGTGTACATGGATACCATGGAGAAAGGCTCTTTGGGATTTTTCATCAATCATCCTACCTTAAAACATACCAAAAGTCTCCTAGAAATTAGACATAGGAAGATTTTAAGATGACTTAAAAAAAAATTATTGCCAAAGCATAAATTATGATGACTTAACCAGGCCTAGTACACACTCCCTCCTTATTAACCACTTAGACATGTGGAAATTAAATGTAAATTTGTTGTTATTTTTAGTCATGTAGGTGTCCAATAAACCACTTGGTGGTGTTTCCCTTCAAGTTTATTTACTTGAATGAAGAGAAAAAGCCCTTTGGTTACAATTAGAGAATACATTTGAGGCCTTGGTTGTGTAACTGGTGGACCATAGTCACATTTAACACTTGTTACAAATTTTGGGAGTTAAAATGTTAAGTAGATTTGATTTGTGATGGACACATTTGGAAGGTAGTAACAATAACTTGCAATCTATCAAGACTTGATTACCTTATAACTTGTGAAATTATAGCGATGAATTGATAGATTAATCATGTCACCTTAGGATCACATCACCATGAAAGAAATTCATCCAATATCCTTATGAATGTAGGTACCACCAAATATGTATTTGTCAAATCTTTCTTCCTCGAGTGAGGGAAATTTAGGAAGAGAAGAGGAAAGTGAGACATATAGTATGTCTAAAAAAGGGAGATCAACTAGAGGTCAAAAGATTAGAAGAAAATTTTGTAAATGCATAGAATTTTTTCTTGTTGAAGGGGATCATGTTCTTATGATGATGAGAGCATAGGCGACGTTGAGGTACCCTTGAGGTACAAACATCTACAAAAATAATGGGTACCCAAGGAACTTCCTCAATAAACATTGATTTTTGTGTCAATGAGAGGATATGCCGCATAACACCATCGTCATTACATTGTTTGGGCCCTTTTTGCATGGATGGAATAAAGGTCTATTACATCAAAGTTACTTAATTAATGGAGTATGTTGGACCCTATTACAGTTACAAAGATTGGATGCAACTGGTTTGATATACATAAAGTATGTGTAGGTATGCACTATCAAAAAATTATATACAGCTAAAAGATAAGGGTCAAAATAAAGGAGTGGCTATGTACATTAATGGAAGGCCAAAAACATCAGGAAATATTGCAAGCTTTATAAATAGTACATGACCTGGGTCAACAAATAAGCAACCCAATTGCATATTCAAGGTTCGCGAGGGAAACTATGTATTCGTATGTGTGATAAAATCAATAATTATAGGGGAAGAGTTGCTAATCGATTACAATTTGAATCACTTAGTTACAAACATAGTTACTATGGGGGTGGTACGTACTATGTACCATTTTACCCAACCTACAATTAATAACTACAATATACCATTTTATTCTTATGTTTTTTTATGTAAGTCTATTGGTTTCATTTCGTTAATGTTTTTTTATATTTAATTTTTGTCATAGCAAGACATTGATCATATGGAGAAGGCTTCGACCCAAAGCACAAATCATGATGTATATTTAGGCACTTCTACCTGACAAGTTTACCTCACTATAATTATACAAATTAGATACGAGCAAAATGTTTTATTATTATGTTATTTTGATAAGTTTATTGGGTTAATTTTGATATTTTTTTTAATATTCTTGTTGTAGTCAATTGATCAAGGAAATGAACCATTAGTAGATGAGAGCATCCATAGGGAGCTACAGTCAATATTATGTGATGATTACATCACTTATTCAACAAACCCTCTTGATATGATAAGGAAGACCCCAAAAAAATGCAATGAAGAAATCCTTAAGTTGTTATTCATAGTGCCTCAAACAGATGAGATAAGAGAGAGGGTTAAAATATTGACTGAGAGATCACAAAACTTGCAAGTAATTTGTCATGAGATCTTTAATTATAACATAAGTTCATTCATGGTTTTATATTTTGTACTCTTTTATGTCATGAAATAAAATATGTGTTATTTTTATAAGATTTTTTACATCCTCATGATGCTCCTAGCCATGATTAGGGTTCTACAAGTGTTTCTCAAGGAGTGGGGGTTGGTACAAGTGTCTATCTTGATCTTCCTACACATACAACACATCATATGACCCCATCATCTGTGCCTATATTATTGTATGAAATTTTAGCAACACATACCATCCAAGCAACAATTAATGTACCCTTTGGTAATGAAAACATGCCAGAACATGCATAAGGACATGTACTTGGGGATACATAGGCCACTAGTATTGGTGATATTTAGCAGCATTTCCTGGATCTTCCTGTATTACTAGTATAGGAACATTTTTGGTCACATTTGTGGTGACCAAGGATTTCATTCCCATAAAGATAGAGAAGGTCTCAGGTGCTTTAAAATGTTTTAATTATTATTATATATAATCCAATTGAAATTTACTTATTGATCGCTCTTTTTAGACTATTGATCCCATGATCATTTTGCAAGAAATGATATTTTTTTATAAAAATCTAAGTGATATTACATTGGAGCTCTTTGGACCCACCATATGTACACAGTGGAATGCCTGAAATCAATATTTAAAAGATGAGCTCATTAATCATTTAGTTGTGCTCTTTGGTGATAAAACATTTAATCAAACCAAGGTCCTTAAGAAAGTTGGTACCTATCTAAAATATGTGAGGGACCAATATAGGTCACATTTAGAGAAGAACAAAAAGTACAGGCATCCCCCCATGATTCCAGAGAGGGAGTGGCAAGACCTGGTGTTGGATGGAAAGGAGAAGGCTGAAAAGAAAAAAGGAAAGACACCACTAGGCCAAGGAAGGTATATGATACTATCAACAATGTAATTATATATTGATTACTCTTTCTTTTTACATAATCTAACATATTTCAAACTTTTCATATGCTACCTAACACGTTGAAGGAAACAAAGGAAAGACTAGAAAAATACAAGCATCACAAACTTGGCTCTAGTGGTTATATGAAATTAGTCTCATGAATTGTAAGTATCAGTAAATGAAATATTGTATCCAAATAATAAATTGAAAACAATTTTGATTTTATCACACCATAGAAGAAAAATTTATGATCTTATGTAAAAATGTAGGGCTTTGAATTCAACAGAGTTCCCACAAAAGATGACCTGAAGATTTCCTTCCAACAAGGCTATGGAGTAATGGTTGAATGCCTAAGAGTCTTGACTAGACACACACAATCTTCCACAACATCTAACACATAGGTAAATAAACTCAATAAATTTTATTTAATATTGAATACTTGTGGAATCTATTCAATATTAATTTCCACCATAAAGTAATTACATGCCTATTTGTTTTAAACATTCAAGCAATGATAATACTACACATGACATTGGAATGTAGCCTGGTGAGGGTGGAGCACAACTTGCAAATGAAGGTCATGGTGTGCATCCCCATATTTTAGAGCATGTAGAACATGATCAACATGTTGAGCATGATCAGGATAGAGAAGATCAAGAAAATGATGTGGCACCATTAGGTAAAGAGGACCACTCTAAAGTTCTTTTAAACATATTTAATTGCAATTAGTGTATTAATTAATATAACCTTTCATGTTTCAACTTTAGAGAATGTAGAGTGTGATCAATGTGTTGAGCATGATCAGGCTAGAGAAGATCAGGAAAATGATGTGGCCCCATCAAGTAAAAAGGACCACTCTCATGTTCTTTTAAACATATTTAATTTCAACTAGTATATTAATTAATGTAACCTTTTCTGTTTCAACTACATATCAAGATTTAGAGGGTGTTCAGCATGTTGAGCATGAGTCTATAACAGAAGTTCAAGAACATGATGTGGACCCATCAGGTAAAGAGAACCACTCTAATGTTCTTTTAATTAATGAAATATTTGTAACAATAATAATAACACATCAGTTTAAGATTTCTTTGTTATTGCAATAGGTCCCCTTGCAACAGTGTCCACGTCATGAGCAAATGACTAGGCGTGCATTAAGATCACGAGAAAAGGGTAGAACAACTAAAGAGGGGATAGATGATTTAGAAAATGATACTCCACTTCTAATTTTTTAAGCTTTAAAAAAGAAAAAAAGAAAAAAAGGTGATTGTAATCATATCATGACAACCATATTTTTGATAATATGTAAAAATTGAAAGAATAAATATTATATGTTAATGAATGAATGTTATATATTATTAATGGATGAATGAATGATTAATGTTATATGATTTGGTATGGGGAATTGGGAGTGATGTGGGGGGGGGGGAGGGGCCAAATGAGCTTCCACCATCACATGGTTGGCCTTGTTAAGTAGAGAATATTAAACTATTTTCAAAACAAAGAGAAGCTCAATAAGGTAATGAACTTTTCAATATAAGAAATGCATCGTTTGAAGCATCAAACCAATATGCAAAGATGAAATAAAGTGTTAGCTTTTCACTATCATGGTAGAAAAATGATTCTTTATACGTTGAATCCATGCTCTACATCATAATTTGAAGTTGTTTCCATTCCAATGTTCTAAGTTTAGTTTGTTTGTATGGCTTTGTATGAATACCACATTGTGTTGTGTGTGGATTTGGTTTCCAACCTCTATTTCTTCTATTTTTAGTGGTGGCATAACTCTAAAATTTGACTTTTGTGCATAATAGGTTAGTGGAAAAATTGACAGCTCTGAAGGGTTTAGAGGCTTGATTGAGATAGATAAATGGATATTTGGATATTGTTGTTGATGGGAGCTTTGACTTAACCATGAAATTTTGTACCATCTATAGGTATGCAAAAGTTTCTCTACTTACATTTATTCTTGATCATAAATGTTGTAAATGATATTAATGCTTCAAACTTAAGATTCATTTCATTGTTATAATGATCAAAATGTTATACTTTTCTATACATTCAATAATTCTCTTTCCCCCTACCCTTTTCTCTCTCCCCCCTCCTTTTAAGCATTTTCTTTGTAATAAAAGATTCACATTTTTGTCTCATTTACACAAATTTATCTAAAGCGCTAGGAGTGAATAAAGATATGTAAAAGATGATGGATTATGTCTAAACAACAACTTTCCATCTTATAGATAATTAAATCCTTAATATTTGAATATTTTAGAGCTTGAATAATGCTTGTATATGCATGTGTAGAAATAAGGGAGCCTATGTGAAGATTGAAATTTAAAACGTCACTTTGTTATTTTTCCTTAGGTAGTGAAATGATATTTTGAGTAATAAAAACCTACACACATTGATGTTTTTAGGCATTGCATTAAGTAATTTTTTTCTCTTATACCTATCCTCGGCTAGACATGGAGGTATATAATATTGGTTTTTGGGTTTATTCTGTAAGTAGTTAATTTCACAGAGGAAGACTAAAATCTTCTTAATGTCCTGTCAAGTTTGAAAGCATATGAATCACTTGCTGAAGGCACCATTTTGTATTCATCCAAAAATTGGTTTGTTCTTTTTTTTATGTTTCTTGCATGTGTTTTTTTTAGGCTCTAGAGATGTAGCTCTCTTCCTTTGCACTTTTCATCTATTTTGATGATTACAATAGATTGTCCTCATAATTTTTTATGTAGATCTATTTGTAACCTTATTTTCTACCAATCAATTTGCAAGCTAGTCACATATTAAGGACCATTTCACTAACTTGTAGTCATCCATTACTTCATATGTTGCAGGTTGTGTCTATGTGCCAATAAATCCTGATGATTGCAAGAACTTTAATCCTACAAGTACATACCCAATTTTTCTCAAGTAAAAGTCTTACCTTATTTTATAGTACTTTAAATGGTTAATTGAAGGTGCTTCTTTAGATATGAGATAGTTAAACCTTGGATTAAAATATGGTATTAGATGGGAAGTATAATGATAAAACTGAGGTCCATTGAACACAAATTATGAACATAATATACTAGACTATGAATAGTGTTACAATTATAATTATTTCTCCTTTACCTACTTCTATATTAATGAAAAAGATAGCAGATATTGGAAGTTCATTACATGTCTCATGTATGTGTTAGTATTTTAATTTTGTTTAATTTGTTCAAGAGCTTGATTAGGTCAAGAATATGTTCTACAAGCTCTATTCTCTTAACACTGTTCAACATTTTCCCTACACATTTTCTCTTCAATCCAGACATTTCTTAACTCCTTCCCTTGTTAGCCCTTGGTTGTTCTTAAGTGTAATAATTTTTCTATGCATCTTGCAGTCTATATGTATGATCAATCATCTCTTATGAAGCATGGATAACCTTTCATGGAATTTTTGTTGTAATTATAAAATTTTCATTGTGAGAATAATCATTTAATTTGTATGGAAGTAAGTCTTTCATATTATTTGACTTGCTATTATAGACTTGTCTTTGCAGGATTCTCTAGGGGAGAACAACAAAACTGTGATGATAGGTAGAGTTGTACAAAACTATAAATCATTTGGCATTATCAATATATTGCTTACAAAATACTTTGTGCAAGTAAAATGGAATGTGCAATGACAATTGGTCTCAAATTCAAATCTGAATATAAGTACATTATACACAAGAAGATGGTATCTATTCTATGGTTTAAAGAACCCCAAAATAAGAAAATTAATAGGTTCTATTTCTTTACTTGCTCTCAGACACTTGTTTAATTGGTGAGACCCTCAGAATGTCTTGCTGATAACTAGAAGTGTTCAAAACTCCTAAAGAGGTCAAATTAGTGTGACATTAGATTTGTCTTGCCGACTGAAGTCATCAACAAGACATGGAATATCATAGAGAGTTCTCTATCCTATGTCAATGATTGATCTCTCACAGATGGGTTGGCTTCGGTGGTCATCGCCAAGAGTCTCTGCAATGGTACATTTCAACAAATATTTTTTTAAAAAAAATTGTATTGTTTTATAACAATTTCGATGAAGACCACCAATGAATCAACGAAAAGGCCCGATGAAGTTGCTATAGCTATGATGAAAGCTTCGTCATAACTCCTTTCCCATTTTTTTGAAATAGTGACAAACTTTTGGTGTTGTTTTGATGTTTCAGAAGAGCCATTGCAATTGCATTTTGGTTGTAATTCATCAGTGGATACACAAAGTTTTCATTGATATTTTGAAAAACATCTGAGTCATTTTATGATGTTGATGACCGATGAATTTGTGTTGTTATTTCAACATTTAATTTATCAACAAAATTTTGACAAAAAATAGCTACAAAGATTTTTTTCATCACTTTGTTGATTTTCTGACAAATGTTTGTCAAACGACTGACGAATGTTCATAGGAAAATGGAGTGAAATTCAATAGTGGTATCTTTGTGCACTTTTGGTGTTATATCCATTAATATAGGAGCAATTGTAGATTATGATAGCAATGAAAGTGTATCTATGGAAAATTTAGATTGTTAGATTGTTAAACAATAAACACCAAAAATCCATTGAAGTAACAAAGCACAAAGGAAATAAACATGAAGATAAAAGCAACAATGTTACCATAAATCTTCATCTTCCATGGGTCACCTTTGTTACACCTTCTAGTTTGCAGCAAATTGAATGAGGCCCTCGGATTTCAAATGAGCACCTAAACTAATGCCAAAGCCTTATGCAAATGTTGAAGGATTTGTATAAAAGAAATTACTTCACAATAGACTAAAATGAAAATGACTGCAAATGACAATAATAAAAATCTAAGTTGACAGAATGAGCATGAGAGCTGAAATAAGAACAAAATTGCCATTTTATAGAAACTGCAATTTTGAATGTGTGGCCAGGATGAGAAGATGACAAATGCCCTAGAATCAATAGTCAAAATTGAATGTTGTAGTATGAAATAGGTTTAGGTCAAAATTAGGGCAATAACAAGAAATGAATGGCTAAAATTGAATTATAAGATAATTCAATCAAGGGCTGAAATTAAATGAGATATCAAAAGATAAGATTTGATGTGGAAGATAAGATTGACATGGACAAAGAGGTTGCTGGAGAAATTAAATAATAAAAATTATTTGATTTAGGTGACCAATGAATAATTAAATAATAAAGATATTATTTAATTATAGAGGAATGTGACAAAATGAATCATTTTGAATTAA
Source organism: Sequoia sempervirens (assembly GCA_007258455.2). Classification (NCBI taxonomy): domain Eukaryota; kingdom Viridiplantae; phylum Streptophyta; class Pinopsida; order Cupressales; family Cupressaceae; genus Sequoia; species Sequoia sempervirens. Next base: position 273,931,399 of record VDFB02373365.1, read on the forward strand.
ATAATGATTTAATTCAAAATTCAAGAGAGTGGCCTAAATTAAATAAATAAAATTTATTTAATTTATGAGAGAAAAGATGAATGCATAATTATTATTTAATTATAGTGGATAGTGGACACAAATTAAATAAATAGGAATTTATTTAATTTTAGAAAGAAGGGGACTTAATTAGTGATGTAATTAAATAAATGAAAATTTATTTAATTAATCAAGGGAGAATAAAGATAAAAATAAATTAATTAAATAATTAAAATTATTTAATTAATAGAAGACTTATGACATTAGAAAATAATAAATAATTAAAAATTATTTAATTATTAAGAATGAAAGGGCAATGTTGAATAATCTAAGAGTTGCAAGCCTAGGACAAATTTATGTGTCTACATTTTGCCCCTCTTTGTCATAATGTAGCATGTCACATTGTGACAAAGAAAATAAGCCGAGAATATGCCCCAGTGCAAAATAAGATGAGGAAGAATGACAAGGAGGGCTATGGTATGCCCCCTCGAGAGGACAGATAGGTTCCAAGAACATGAGCGTGCTCTCGAAATTAATCAGAAGACGAGAATATGAAGAGCCAAAGAAATGTTAGTGCAAAAGATATGGATGATGATATGGATGCAATGCCTGTATGAGATGAGTGAGAGAAGATGACAAGACTAAAGAAGATGCATGTTAGTTCCTAGACCAAATCCTTCAAAACATTGACATAGGACTTTAATATTTATTGCTCTTAATCATCATTGGGTGGTAAAAATGATACAAATGGACAACAAACACCATGATATGATGTAGACCAAGGTGTGCAAGGTCATCCATTTGAAAAATAGAGATTCATAGACAAGGAATGTCCTAACTCATACTAAGGATCATGTTGCCCCAGTCTTTTTGCCAAGACAATCCACATACAGCAGTCAAAAAAAATAAAATAGGCCAAAAGATGTCATCGCACCTCTAAATCCTTCATGGGACATCCTCAAAGTAGCTAGTAACATGACCACAAAGAAAAGACAGTAAAAAGATAAGACAAAATAGCCAAGATAGTCAAAATATAAGACAAAATAGACCAAAAAAATTAACAGCCATTAATTTTGTTTTTCAATGTTTGTTTGTCAAAGATTGAATTCTTGCCAGTTTGACAGTTTTGACAGTTTAAGAGCTTTGCCAATTTGACGGTGTTGATAGTTTGACGAGGCCTATTGTCAGGAAGGACACATCTTGAAAAGGCAAAGGACATTTTGACGAGGTCTAACTCCAAGAAGGACACATCTTAAAGAGGACCAAAGAGTGACGGGATTGACATTGTTTTGACTAATATGCTTTGGCAAGTTGACTGATGTTGACTGTACGATTGATTGGACTGTGTTGTCTAATTTTGACCAATTTTGATATTGATATTTCAAATGACTATCTTGTGTTTGAGTTTGACTATGTCTGACTTATTTGACCAATGTGATGATTGTGACAAATGCCATGATTTTATTTGGACCAACCTAAAAGGACTGACCTAATATCTTGGGGACTCATCAACTGATGGCCTTGCCTACGTAGCAAATGCGTAGAGACAACGTAGTTCGACAATGACATGGACTAACTGACATGACTGACTTTGACTCTATTTTTTGGATTTTGACATTGATTTGGATGTTTTTGTGTTTTTCTTCAGGACATTTTATGATGTTTAGGTCTTTTTTCAAGACATTTTATGATGTTTTTTGGTCTTTTTTAGGACTTTTATGATGTTTTTGTCTTTTTTCAGGACTTTTTGCGATGTTTTTGGTCTTTTCGTCATTTTATAATTTTTTTAAATTTTGACGTTTAAGAGGATTGTGACAAATGCATATGACTGATGCCTACACATGAGAATCCATGGACAAACGTGATTGTGCCCCTAGTCAAGCTGAATACCAATTGACATGTGATGACAACGTTGTTTGACATGGGAAGGATGCATCGTGAAACAACATGAAGATGATGACGATAATGTGATGAAAGTATCATGGTCTACAGCCAAGCCAGGAACGTAGTCAAGTAATGTTTTGGATAATGTGTTTGTATGGATTAGACTCGTTGCATTTGGAATGACTTGGTTAGGACTAGATGGGATGATGATTATCCTTAGACCATTTGACAAGGGAAAGCCAAGATAGGTGATAGGCATGAAATGATAGGGGAGGCCTTGGTAAAGGATGAGAGACATGAGACTAAGGGAATTGTCATATGATTTTCAAGGACTATGTCATATAAGGACAATAAGACTATGATAGTCAATGATGTTTCATGAATCGTGTATGACCGAAGGATAGACATGTCAAGAGTTTTCCCAAAGCATGATTTATGTGTGCCAGTTTTATGTCAAGACCAAGGTAGGTGGGAAAATGTGTGGAAATGATAGGGCTTAGATGGACATCAATGTTATGAGGAAGGCATGGGAAAATGAGATGACTTGCCCCCAAATGTAAAAGTCCACATAGACGATTTATATTACACATGACGCCTGTTTGCCAGGTTTTCATCATGGTACTTATCTAGGGCGCCTATTTACCAGGTTTTCACCATTGGACGAAATTTTTCTCTTTACTATTTTTTTGAATTTTTTGATTGTTTTGGTGTCACCAAGACTCCTGTTTGCCAGGTCTTCATCAGGGTGGCAATTTTTTAATTTTTTAATTTTTTTGTATTTCTAATTTTGTGGATAACCTGAATACTTTAGATAACCACTGACTATTATGAATCCACTGATGGTGCCAATGTAGAGACTGGTGCTATGATATGCCAATAATAACCTTGTTGAAGGAGTTGTCTTGTCAGGATCGTAGCACTTGTATACAACTGATCGATGTCATTGTGATCCTTTCTGATACTAGAGTTGGCCTTATCAAAATATGCACATCGCAATAGAGTGCCATGAGAGTCCTTGTGGTAAAGATTTTCTGCCATGATGTGACAGATTTGTCATGTAGGATTTTTAGACTTTAGACGAGATATAGAGTTATGATGAATGATGGTAGACATGGAAAGGTTGTTTGGACATTTGGACGAATCGCTTTTTATTTTCCAAACTTGGTATGGTGTATGAAAAATTTTAGATGCCTTGACTGATGACCATTTTGAAGGAGGTGGACATATGTTATATGTGAGAGTCCTCTTGTATTGTGGCTCCACATTGTGATTAACTTTTGTATTTGACTTGGTGTCTTTGTTTGATCCATCTTTCTTTGGGATCCATTTTAATTGCATTTTTCCACTTGTCTTTTTGTTTGATTCAATGGCCTTTGACATTTGATTTTGATCTTTTGATTTGGAGGAGTTTTGTTTTTGTTGGTCCCAAACGGAATGTTTATTTATGATAGAATGATGGTTTATGGTGTGGGTGGACGAGGTGTTGGCAACAACCTTATGACAAGGATTTCTCATGGACTCCATTTTGACATTTGTATTTGACAAAGTTGCCCCCAACATCGAGGAGGTACCACTGACATCGTTTGATTTGCTATCTAAGGAATAGCCAAGACCTTGATGTCTGTAATTTTTCTGAAGCTGTATTGGTTCTAGAATGCCTTGCTCATGTATGCCTAGTCCTTTTCCTTGATATTGCATGCTTTGACAGATTCAATTTGTGATGGGGTATTTATTGTTTTGGAAGTAAGATGCTAACCTATCATGATGTCTATGGACACTATCACTTGTGATATTTTCATCTGCAAGAAAGCCTGCTCTGACAAAGATAGATGACCCTAGTTGATAAAGTGGCTTAGCTTCATTATCACGTTGGACATATTCTTGACTGATATCTTTAGTCTGATCATGTGACTTGTCAAGTTTAGTAGATTATGTTGGTGCTTCCAAGGCAATGTCAAAGCCATCATTATGTTTAGTGTCATAGAGTCCAATGATTTTAGCTATAACTTGATCATATGCAAGTGTGTCCCTAGTGGAATATTCTTGTTCTAGAGGAATATCATCTACGTGTCCCATGAAGGCAAGTGTCTCATCGTGGGAAGTGTCAATAGTAGAGGCCTTTATAGGGTCGGCAAGTGTTTGATCATGAATGGCATAAAGGTCAAGGGGTGGACCCTTTTGGATTTCTTGGTCAATGGTAGGGTCTTACTCGAAGATGGGGTTGTCATGGATTATATAGTCAGAAATAGAGTCGTCAAGGAGAGGTGTGTTCTGGATGTCATGATTGTCTTGAAGGACTTCATAGATGGACTGAAAGATAGGGTCATTGGATGAACTACCTTATTCTTGACATGAGGGTGACATTATAAGGTCATGCTTTGGGCTTTCATTTTGACATGTATCTTCAAGTTTAGACAATGTGATTTGACTTTGAGCAATGACAAAATTTTCATGACTAGATGTGGCTTGTGAGGTGATGACTTGAAAATGATTAATGGATGAAGGACTAGGATAGGACATGGGGACTTGGAAGGGACTAGTATGTGAAGGACTAGGATAGGACATGGAGTCTTGGACTGGATTAATAAAGTGTGATATGGAGACTTGACATGAGTTGGTAGATGGTTCATAAGGCATGTAGACTTGGACGGGATTAATAGGTGAAGGACTAGCATATGATGTTGAGGTTTGGAATGGACTAGTTGATAGTTGGCTTCCCTTGTCAAGGTTAGGATAAGGGTGATAAGTGGACGTTTGTTGTGAATTATTGGTAGGGTTTATGTCAAGTGACTATTGATGGTGAGGGTAGATGGAGGTGGCAAAGTATTTATATCAAAGCCTTGTGGTAACTTAGCCCCTTCGTCCAAAAGCATGGCTAGATACCTTTGAGGGTCATGTAAGACTGATTTTTTTACAAAGGAGAATATATCAGGATTTTGCGCTACAGCTTCTATGTCTTTGAAATATACTCATCCATTTTGGTCTCTTTGTATGAATGGTTCAAAAATATTTTTTGATGAAGATGGCATATCCATGGAAGATTGCATGTTCATGTTGTGAAATGGGTTGGAAAAGGTCCAATGTTGGTTTGTGTCATAAGTGTTATTATTGATGTTGGGATTGAAATCTTGTCCAAAGTTTTCCATTTGTTTTTTCTTTCATTGAAGTCTTGTCTCCACCATCAAAGGAAATTGCTCAAATGAAGATAATAACAATGCAAGTATGACACTAACCTATGTTTTTGTCTTTTTATGTGATAAAGGATGACAATGCAATGGGATGATAATGTGTATCTAAAGAAATGTGTAATGTCAAAAAGTGAAAGTGACGATTAGGACTAGGATGATGAGGTGAAAAATGAGGACTAAGATGATTATGTCAACTAAAAAGGCCACTAATGCAAAAGCCTAGGTTCAAAATAACAACTAGGATGAAATAATGTTTTTGATTTTTATTTTTTTTTAATAAAGGATGACAATGCAAGGCTATTTTTTTGAATTTTTTGATGATAAGGGATGCAATATGACAATGTTGTCTAGAGAAAATGACTAATTCCAAAGGACAATGAAGACTAGGATGACAAGTTATGACACTATTTTTTTTGTTTTGTTTTGGAGGATGTCAATGCAAGGTGATAATGACGTTTTCCTAAAGAAAATGACCAATGCAAGGTGATAAATTGTTAAGAAAGGATGTCAAATGTCAAGGTGACAGTGAGGACTAATGTGAAAATGTTGGTTAAGGAAATGACCATTGCAAAGTCTAGATGCCAAATGAGGACTATGATGACAATATTTTGGATTTTAAAGATATGCAAGGTGAGGACTAAAACGATTTGAATGTCTAAGGTATGCAAATGCAAAGGTCTAAAATGATTTGGAAGAAGGTTGCCTAACCACCCTATGCTTGATTTATATCTCAATTTTAGAATATCAATGGACTTGTTTGAAGGACTAAATGACAAGGAAAAATGACAAATGAGTCTTCCTAACTAGACTTTTGAGTTGGAAGAATCTCACAAAAAGATAATGACTAAAGGAGATAATGATGTCTAAGTCCAATGATAACCTAATTTTGAAAGTCAAGATTTTGCAAAGTGAGGTAAGGTTGTCCTAATCCAAAATATGCAAAATGAGATGAGGACGTAGGTTTTTAGTTTATTATTGAAAATGCAAATGGTGAAGCCTAAGGATGAAGCTAAATATTTGCAAAGATGACCCTATGGTAAGATGCAAGCTAAAGTGTACAAGGAATGAGAGATTTGAGAAATTTCATGATTTGGTTTTGACATAAGATTTCTAGGCTGAGACTATTGTTTTAATATTTTATTGAAAAGTCTGAGTTGGTTGAGGTTTTGTGTCTAGATTTGTGAATATTCTATATATTGTTTGAAAATATAGAAAACACTTGACAAGCATGATGTTTTGGTGTACACAAACACACATGAGACAAGCACAATCCTAATAGGCCAAGGGTTTGTATACTTGGTATAGCCCACCGATATACCCCAGATTGGTGTTGAACACCTCTCCTTCTCGAGAGTGGATAGCTTAGAAGTTTGGTGGCACTGGCTCCCCTCCACAACTCATTAATGTCATTCGGACACACCAACTTCAGATTCTTGGGTCATCACTTCTCAAGAACTGCTATCTCTACTCAAGGGAGTTAGTAGTGAGTATCTTCGAGCATGACACTGTACCCTGCACTATACCAAGCAACGGCTGAAAATGGTTGGCCTCTAAAATAAAAGGTGTCTAGTTAGGGCATCCGTTCGAGTGGCCACACATGGGGCGAGAGATTAATCACCAATTAGGTGGCACTCCAACCTGAAGAGGTTATGCTCAACAGGGTTTATGGGAGTACTACTCTGTCCGTGTAACACATCTGCACTCGTGGTACTTGAACTTTCCTGAAACACCCATTTTATATCCCAGCTGGAAGTGGCTTGGCTTTAGCCTGTTACCGGTCGAGTCATCCCTTAAAGTGAGTACTTTTTCCCTTAAGACAGACTCATTTCTAGAGTTGGTAACCATTTCTCTTACACCCAAGATTGCCCAAAAGCGCGAGGGGAGAGGATACTCCGATATACCAAATCGTAAGGGTGTACAATAGATAAAATGGGTCTGGTTTTCTGATCACCAAGTTTTTACAAGGTGAGAGCATAATCACCTACCATTTGTTCAAGCACAATAAGACACTTGCAAACAAAATTCATTTTAGAGCACCAAAAGAAATGTTCCTAAATAAAAAAATGCAAACAAGTGGTTTGAGAGATAAATCTTTGACAAACGTAGCTGCAAAAGCACATATCAGTAGTTTGAATAAATGTATTTGACCCACGAAAAACTCCAATGCCACATGCTACCAACAAAGATTAGTAATAAAAATAAAAATAAAAAAATAAATTTAATGACAACAGCAAATTAAAACAGTGATAGCTTGCTCAAAACTTAACAAAAATTTAAAATGTAGATATCTATAGAAAGCTAAAAATCAAACCTTCAAAACCCAGAAAACGTTTTTCACAATTCTATACAAAGAAAATGTTATAGACAAAAGAAAAAACACGGGTTTTAAAAACTAAATTGAAAAAACAATGATCACTAAAATGGCCATAACTTTCTCAAATTTTAATGAAATTTAAAACCGTTTGATGTTCTGGAAAGCTAAGAGTGAGATATACAAAACCCAAAAACCGTTTTAAAATATTTTATTCACCCATTTTTCTGTGCTCAAATGAAGGTGACGGGATTTTGTATGACTTCTTGGCTGTAACCTGCAAAATAGTGAAAACAAACCAGAATACACAAATTTCTGTCCAAAAAGTCGGGTTCACCAAATGTATCTATGAAAAATTTAGATTTTTAATTTTTTAAACAATAAACACCAAAAATCCATTGAAGTAACAAAGCACAAAGGAAATAAACATGAAAATAAAAGGAACAATGTTACCATAAATCTTCATCTTCCATGCTTCACCTTTGTTACACCTTCTAGTTTGTAGCAAATTGAATGAGGCCCTCAGATTTCAAATGAGCACCTAAACTAATGCCAAAGCCTTGTGCAAATGTTGAAGGATTTGTATAAAAGAAATGACTTCACAATAGACTAAAATGACAATGACTGCAAATAACAATAATAAAAATCTAAGTTGACAGAATGAGCATGAGAGCTGAAATAAGAACAAAATTGCCATTTTATAGAAACTGCAATTTTGAATGTGTGGCCAAGATGAGAAGATGACAAATTCCCTAGAATCAATGGTCAAAATTGAATGTTGTAGTATGAAATAGGTTTAGGTCAAAATTAGGGCAATGACAAGAAATGAATGGCTAAAATTGAATTATAAGATAATTCAATCAAGGGCTAAAATTAAATGAGATATCAAGAGATAAGATTTGATGTGGAAGATAAGATTGGCATGGACAAAGAGGTTGCTAGAGAAATTAAATAATAAAAATTATTTAATTTAGGTGACCAATGAATAATTAAATAATAAAGATATTATTTAATTATAGAGGAATGTGACAAAATGAATCATTTTGAATTAAATAATAATTTAATTCAAAATTCAAGAGAGTGGACTAAATTAAATAAATAAAATTTATTTAATTTTAGAAAGAAGATGACTTAATTAGTGATGTAATTAAATAAATAAAAAATTTATTTAATTAATCAAGAGAGAATATAGATAAAAATAAATTAATTAAATAATTAAAATTATTTAATTAATAGAAGACTTATGACATTAGAAAATAATTAAATAATTAAAAATTATTTAATTATTAAGAATGAAAGGGGCAATGTTGAATAATCTAAGAGTTGCAAGCCTAGGATAATTTTATGTGTCTACAGAAAGCATATATATATGTATATACAAAGGGTAAACATGAAAGTACAAAGATTTTGGAGATAAAAGAAGTTTTCTAACTATGAATTGTTATTCTAATAGCTCTTTTACAATTTCTTTATTCACCTAGGTTGACTGCAAAAGAGAATAACTCAAATTTTGAATTGATAGCAAAAACCTTATAGAGATTGCTTATCTTGTATTAATATGTTTAATATGGGTTTTAAGAAATAAGAGAAAGAGAATATCATGAAACATATTAATACAAAATATAGAGAGCTTCAAAAAGATAAGAGAAACAAAATATCATGAAACATATTAATACAAAACAAGCAATCCATGGAATAGTTGGAATTTACCTATGAGCTATTTGTTTGAAATTTCCATTGGGGTTTCCATAAAAGGAAAGTATAGGAACATGGGAAAATCTAATGTTAACAATAGACTATATTTATTATAGTCAAGTGCATGTATGAATCCCTGCATGAATGTATATATATAGTAATAAATATATAGAGGCTATCTAGCCATGGAGGAAGGAAAAGTTTGAATGTATAAATCAGGAAAATATAAATATATAAAATAAAACTTGTTTACACTTACAACTATGGTCTTCTTTTTAGCACTACTTCTCCAACACATGGGCTGCATTTTTTCTTGTCGATCTATCTTTGAATTGAGCTGAACATGATATTACTGCAAAGCAACATTTTATTTTATTAAATAAAAACACATCTAAAATTAGCTAAGTATGGAATGGGGAAAACACATTGAGGAATGGTTTACTACAACAACAGGAGTAGAAACGAAGTAGACTATAGAATGAAATAGCTACGGAGCTCTCCAAACTGACACCCAGTGTAGGTGGATGCCAGTTTCTTTTAGTAGTCTGCTATGAAATTGTTACTGATTTTGAGCCACAACTCAATTTGTAGAACTGATTAAATACTATTATATTTGAAGGTGAAAATGCATTCATTTCTGCTTATGCTTAGGTGTTGTTTGCACCTTATTTATCATTCATCAAGTACTAGTTGTACAAGTGTTTTGAGTTAACTAAGTTTCAAAAGTATTGCTCAAATATTTACAAATCAAATAAAGTACAAAACTGAATATACAAATGATAAAGCATAACAGAATGCTTTCATTTATTTCATGAAGTGATTACATGTTTTCATTTGATTGCGAGAATACAAATGATAGTACATATTTTGCATTTCGATGCATTTCTTTCAAAATGGAAATGAAAGAAGGAATTTAAAGATCCACACAAGCCGTGGATGTAACAATCACAATACATCATGAGGAGCTTTAAAGATGCAAGCTAAAACAATATGAAATGACATGAGAATCATAGTAATGTATAAGAGGCTAAAGCAGGCGAGCAATCTATAGGTGTGAAACAAGAAATTCCTATGTGAAAGATGGTAATTTTTGCAAAAAGGAATGTGTTCCATATGATGTTTTGAAAATATAGAGTTTTGAAAATACAAGATTTCTATCGATCAGTTATTTTATGACTTTTTGATCCTATAAACAGAAAATGCCTTCATAAAATCCACCTGGGGTTATGTTATTTCTCTTCATGTGAAAACAAATAACTTAAATCTACAAGGCCAAGCTAGGGTTTTCCATTCAATCAAAGGGAAAGCAGTAAATTATAAAAAAAGATGGAGCAAAGATTATGTATGTTGATTCTTAGAAATGAAGGGAAAATAGACAAAGCAAAAATGAAGTTTATACAAGAATTTCAAAATCCTCATATGAATTTTATCTCAGAAATTCCATTACAGAATGCCATGGAGGGTTCTTACAAATTTCTAAACATAACAAAAGCCATGATGCATCAAGCCCAAATTTTGAGTACAAGACCAAATAAAAAATTTTGTTTATTTTTTAGAATACCTGTATTGGGCTTTTAAAATTTGGATACAAATACTACAATTTATAGCCTACCCACTTTGGGGTTTTTCATAAAATATAGAATTTCTTCATTTTTTACAAATACCCATGTGGGATTTTGATAAAATACAAAGATTTATACAATGCTTTCATGGTCGAGCTTGAAGGATTCAGAATAAGCATTATTTTCAGGTATGTGTAGGATCATCATGGAAAAAACATGCCCTTAAGTAGCAAAAAATTCAAAAAATTTAGAGTTAGGCAACTTGACATAAAAATTTGAATAAGTTATCTATATTATTCCAAAAATATGTAAGAATAGAATCTATACAATAAATTGAATGTAGTTTCTAAACTACTAGATTTGTTTTAAAAAAAACAAGATCTATTTGGTGAAAATTTAAAATTTCAATGTAGTAGTACTTAAATTTCAGGGAAAAAATAAGTAGGTGTTTATCTGATCACCCTAACCACAATAAAATGATAATATTTTTTTATAATATTTTAGATATAAGTAGAGGATTCATGCCCTGATGTGTTGCATATTTTTTTTCCAAGTAAATAATTAATTATGTATTTTTTATTACAACTTTTTAAAAAATAGAAAAACTCGTATGTCTGACCACCTTAACTTGATCAAAACTTCACAAAATTCAATTTTCTTTTTTTTTAATCCTATAGTATGTGAACATAGGATGTGACACATGTTTTGGATTTAAAAAATGTGATACCATTTGAAAGCTATAGATATTTTTCAATCAACCTATCATTGAAGACTTTAGTCATAATTTGAATAGAAAATGAATAATAATTACTTATTAAATTCAAATTAAAGCATAATTTATATCAGTGGAAAGCTAAGAATATCCTTTAAAAATCCTTTTCATTTCATCAATTTTGGGTAAAAAAATAGTCGTCAGCCACATACTCATCATATTACAACTTTTTGGCCCATCATGATCCTACACATACCCTTTTTTCAAATATAGTTTACCCAAATCAAGTTTTTGTTTTAGAACCAAAGAGAGGTAAAACGTAATCATGGGTCAAGCCCAAAAAAGTCCCAAAATGCCTGATAAGAACATGTGATGGCAGCCTATGCAATGGTTGGAAATTTCTTTTAAAAATAATCATATTCTCACAAAAGAGTTAATATTTTTAAGCTTGAATGGAAAAAAACACAGAAAAATAAAGGCTTACCATCTTTTGCCTATAGAAGAACACTAGCCGTGGCAAAAACCTCCACAAAGCTTTCAATTTCAAAGCTTAACTTCCCTCATGATGGCCAGTGAGAAGAGGAATACAAAGATGGAAAAGGTGCATCATAAATATATAATAGCCACAACTAGTGAGGCCTTTATTCTCATCAAAAAAGTCAAAGAATGAATATGATACACCAAAAAACACTTGCATTGAGTTATGTAGGTTGAATATGATCAAAATCAAAGAAGAGTGGGCCTAAATCAAGTCTCAAAGTTGAAACCCTAACCTTCCCATGGCGGCGCTGCTTGTAGAGCATTTTCCCCAAAAGTCACCAAATGAAAATGATCCAAATTTAGGGTTTTCTTTCAGTTTTGTCTATCTTCATGCCCTATTTCAAAAATGGGCTTTTCATTTAAGATTATAATGTTTAGGTTTATCCTTTTATGTCTTATTCATGCCCTAGGTTGAATATTGTAGAGGCTTTCAAATTATGAATTTTTCCTAAGTCTTTGGCTTGTTTAATGAAGTATTTTTGTGGTATGAAGACTTTAAGTCTTTAGGTATTGCTTTAGTCAAAGCGGGGTATGATTAAAAGCCTTAGACTATTTTTCTCAATTGATTTTGAAGAAATCAATTAAATCTTGGAGGGTATTTCTTTAAGCATAAGGATTATTCTTAGACTATTTTCAATTTATTTTAGAGAAATCAAATAAAAATGTTGTTAGAAGATTGCATTATTTTTATGATTTTTTTTTAGAAAAATAAAGATTTGTATTGGAGAGATAAGTTTATATTTTGCAAAAGATTTCAAAATCTTTAGTTGCAAAAAATTGAGTCAAATTGAGAGAACTTTAAATTTGCAAGCTATTTAAAGTAGGAATAAAAAAATTTGTGTTAATTCTTTGGATTGCTATTGCTTTTTTTCCTTGGTCGGATTTGAAATTCTTGCTAGAGAGATAAGGTGTTTTTTTCACTTTAAAAGTAGATTTGGCCTATTTTGAGAGGCTTTTCAGTATGTATTTGCAAAAAGTGTGTTTTTCTGCTTTTGTGTAGACTTTTGAGGCATTTTTTGATACCTTTCCTTGAGCTTTCTTCTTGAGCTTGGATTAAGGTTTTAGAGGTATATCTTATGAAAAACTTAGTGTTTTTTCTAGTTCATATTCTAGTTTCTTGCTCTTACACATTTTTGAGCTTGTAAACTTCTTTGTACTCAAGTTTTAAGAGTTTTCACTCCATTCAATAAAAAGCAACATTCCTATCTCTAATTTTTTTCTTTATTTATAGTTTGAGTATGATGTTCATATTGTTATTTTGTTTTACAGATCCTTTTTTATGTCCTAATATTGTAGATTATTGATACAAAAAGTTCATTTAATGAAAGTTGCATGTTGTGTTTAGGTTCAGCCCTTCATGCAAATCAATTTTGTACTGATGTTCATGAGAGATTGTGAGGCCATTGTTGTTTTTATGAAGATTGTTTGTGGGTGAAACATCAAAGTCATTATTAAGTTGAGATCATATGTTAGTCATAGGTTTTAATTTTAGTTATTCTCTATCTATTTCCTTCAAAAATCACTTAGAGTAGGATTCATCATTCAGAGAACTAGCTCACTCTAGAGATTCATTCTCACAAAGAGTTGCCCGCAACTCAAGAACATTTCTATGTGTTAATAGATTTTTGAACTTTTAGTTTCAGTAGGGTGCAAATCTTATTGATAACATTTTTTGGCATGCCTAGTGGGACTCTGAAAATGAATTTCAGAGAAGTTTTCAATATTTTTAAGTTGTTGTTTGGTGTATGCAGTGATTTTATTCAGCCTTTTGGAGTTTTTTATATATAGTTGGTGACTCCATTCTCGATTTTTTGCATGCAGATCAAGTACAAGTTTGTTTGAAAAGCCTAACTTTGTTTTGTTTTCTAGCTTATGAATGAAGATATATGCCATTCTTTCATGACCATGCATCTTATCTTCCACCATATCATGAGAGCCATGCTTGTCCATCTCCATATCAACTATACTAGTATAATCATTCTATTGGTTTCAATCTCAGGGATTCTCAAAATCAACATGCCCAATATAATTGCCACCCATCCACCCATGCACAATTTTTATCTTTGCCCTCATATGTTCAAAATCATTCCAAAAAGATTCAATACTTGAGCTTCAAAGATATAAGACTGAACTATGAAGAGAAAATGAGTGAAATAGAAAATTAAAAGAGTACGATGCACGCCAAGGAGAGATTTCAAGTATAAAGATTACACTACTTGATTACATGAGTCAGTTAGAGGAGATCAAGAAGTAGCATGAGTATAATCAACACCAGAAGTAGGAGATAGAGACCCAAAGAACATAGTTTGAGGAGGATTTGGAGAGGGAAATAGTTGCAAAAAAAAAGTTTTGCTTTCTCGGTTTCAAAGGCATGAAGCCCAAAAAAATATTGCCATGTTAGGTCATCCTATTCAAGAAGAGGTACGTGACTATAAATTTCTAAGTTATATGAAAAATGAGCCTCCTAACCCTCCCAAGATAAAAATTCTTGGTTTTAGAGATCCTTTACCTTTGTAAGAACCTAGGTTGGAAAAACTGAACTCATTTTGCTTCAAAACCAACCAATTGTAGATCCTTTTCCTATCCAAGAAATTGATTTTTAATGCAAACAAAAACTTCAAAAAATCAAAATCCCAAGTTTCAAAATTTCTAATTTTTTTAAGGAGCCTATTGGCGTTCAAGACTAGTCCAATAGGAAAAAACCTCTTTTCCTCCATGAAATTCCAGAAATTCCCCAAGTTTCCCAACCAGATAAATTTCTTGCCACTATTTTCCTTTATGAGGATAGACCTATTTTCTTGGAAAATGACTCATCATTTTCCATGGAAGAAGCTAGAAATGTAAATTTATTGCATATAGCTATGGAGGAATATCATTTAGAGAAACAAAAGAAAGAAAGGACTTCTCATGGTGAATCCATCAAGGTTTGCACTAAGGAGTTTCCTTGTTTGTTAAAGGAGGATCAAATTTTGGAAAATCAACTATTGCAAGAGGTTGATTCACAACAAAAGGTTGTTGCTAACTATTCCCCTTTATCTGAAGATCACATGAGCACTACATGTGTAGAGAAGGTTGGTCCATTAGAACAATAGAATATCGATGAAAATTACTTTGAAGTATGCAGCTGGTACAGTGATGATAAAGAGTTTGAAAGTCAGGAGTAATTGGTTGTTGAGTTGCAGGTTCAGGTTTTAGGACAACAACCTTAAGAGATTGAAAAGGGTGAGGTGATTCATGATTTCATAGCTTCGTTTGACAATATTCCATGCTTTGTTGAGCATGATGAAGAAAGCATAGATCTAGTCATAAGTTAGCAACATAAGGTTGAGGAAGACAAGGATGATTTGGAGTGTCTTTCTTTAAGTAGTAATGAGATTTATGAGTAGCTTCCTTTCTGGTATATGAAAGAGATAGAGGTTGTTACATTAATAGATAGATTGTTGGAAGAGGCCATTTCATTATTTGGATATTTTCCTTCCTCCTTAGAAAAGGAAAATTTTGATTTGAGTATTTAGGAGGTTGAGCTACATGCAAGCATTGTTCAGGATGAACAGGAGTGAAGGCTACATACTACTCCTCAATATTTTCATTAGGTGGTCAAATATATAAATTCATTTTTTGTCATTTCAAGAGGCTGCCCCATCATATACTTAGCCAATTCAAAGACTATTGAAGTACCAAAGGTCATGCTTACACCCAATTCTAAGAATGTAATTGAACAAGAAGTTGGTTTTGGAGTTGTAGCTGAAGGTGATCAAGTTTAGCTCACCTATCTAGTTTGTGGCAACAATATGTGTGACCATTTTTTAAATGCAAGTAGGTTTCTTTGTAATTTTTTTGAAATACTACAAAAGTCTATTGAACATCTATATGTGTTTCATGTTCTCTTAACAATACATAATCACATAATGCATTAGTTGCTAATTAAAAAGGGGTGTTATTTCACCCAGGCTATGAATGGTTTTGTTTGACCAACTACTTTGGCTGGTTAGAGTAGGTTAGTGTTAGTGTTTCTAGAAAATAAGTGTGTTATGCTTATTTCTTTTTAGTAGTTTTCTTTCCCTAATAATTGTTGCCCATGTTTTGTTGGCCATCAGGGCCTGCTAGTTTGCTTCTGCTTTGTTTCATTTCATTTTGTTGTTGTTTGGACTCGTTTTGTTCAATTTTTCTGAGTTTTGGAGGGGGTATATTTGACTTTGCACCCAATGGAGTTTTCAAAGGAAACCAATCTATGATTAGCTAGCAAGAATTCAACAAAAGTTTCCAAAATGTTACCAATTTTTTGCTACAACTCAATTGGTGGAGTTGATTAAATAATGTTATATTTGAAGGTGAAAATAGATTCATTTCTACTTATGCTTAGGTGTTATTTGCACCTTATTTCTCATTCATCAAGTACCATTTGTACAAGTGTTTTGAGTTAACTAAGTTTTAGAAGTATTGCTCAAATATTTACAAATCAAATGAAGTACAAAATTGAATATACAAATGATAAAGCATAACAGAATGTTTTCATTTATTTCATGAAGTGATTACATGTTTTCATTTGATTGCGAGAATACAAATGATAGTACATATTTTACATTTCAATGCATTTCTTTCAGAATAAAAATGAAAGAAGGAATTTAAATATCCACACAAGCCATTGATGTAACTATCACAATACATCATGAGGAGCTTTAAAGATACAAGCTGAAACAATATGAAATGACATGAGAATCATAGTAATGTATAAGAGGCTAAACCAGGTGAGCAATTTGTAGGTGTGAATCAAGAAATTCCTATGTGAAAGATGGTAACTTTTGCAAAAAGAAATGTGCTCCATAAGTTTTAAAAATACAAAGTTTTGAAAATTCAAGATTTCTTTCATTTAGTTATTTTATGAGTTTTTGATCCTATAAATAGAAAATTCCTTCATAAAATCCCCCTGGGGTTATGTTATTTCTCTTCATGTGAAAACAAAAAGCTAAAATCTATAAGGCCAAGCTAGGGTTTTCCATACAGTCAAAGGGAAAGTAGTAAATTATAAAGAAGATGGAGCAAAGATTATATATGTTGATTCTCATAAATGAAGGTAAAATAGTCAGAGCCAAAAATGAAGTTTGGACAAGAATTTCAAAATATCCATATGAATTTTGTTTCAAAAATTCCATTACAAAACACCACAAAGGGTTCTTACAAATTTTTGAACACAATGAAAGCCATGGTGGGTCAAGTCCAAATTTTGAGTACAAGACCAAATATAGATTTTTTATTTTTTTTTCATAATACCCATATTGGGTTTGTAAAATTTAGATACAAATACTACAATTTATAGCCTACCCACTTTGGGGTTTTCATAAAATATAGAATATCTTCATTCTTTACATATATCGATGTGGGATTTCGATAAAATACAAAGATTTAGACAATGCTTTCATGGTCGAGCTTGAAGGATTCAAAATAAGCTTTATTTTCTTCAAATATAGTTTACCCACATCAAGTTTTTGTTTCAAAATCAAAGAGAGGTAAAACCTAATCGGGGGTCAAGCCCAAAAAAGTCCCAAAATTCCTAATAAGAACATGTGATGGTGACCTATGCAATGGTTGGCAATTTCTTTTAAAAATAATCATATTCTCACAAAAGAGTTAATATTTTTTAAGCTTTACTTGAATGGAAAACAACATAGAAAAATAAAGGCTTACCATCTTTCACCTATAGAAGAACATTAGTCATGGCCAAAGCCTCCATAGAGCTTTCAATTTCAAAGCTTAAGCTCCCTCATGATGGCCAATGAGTAGAGGAATACAGAGATGGACAAGGTGCAGCAGAAATATGTTATAGCCACGACCAGTGAGGTCTTTATTATCATCAAAGAAGCTAAAGAATGAATGGGATACAACAAAAAACACTTACCTTGAGTTATGGAGGCCGAATATGATCAAAATCAAAGAAGAGTGGGCTCAAATCAAGTCTCAAATTTGAAACCCTAACCTTCCCATGGCGGTGCTACTAGTAGAACATTTTCCCCAAAAGTCACCAAATGAAAATGATCCAAATTTAGGGTTTGCTTTTAGTTTTGTCTATCTTCATGCCCTAATTCAAAAATGGGATTTTCATTTAAGACTATAATGTGTAGGTTTGTCCTTTTATGTCTTATTCATGCCCTAGGTCGAATATTGTAGAGGCTTTCAAATTATGAATTTTTCCTAAATCTTTGGCTTATTTAATGAAGTATTTTTGTGGTATGAAGACTTTAAGCCTTCAGGTATAGCTTTAGTCAAAGGGGAGTACAATTAAAAGCTTTAGACTATTTTTCTCAATTGATTTTGAAGAAATCAATTAAATATTGGAGGGTATTGCTTTAAACATAAGAATTATTCTTAGACTATTTTCAATTGATTTTAAAGAAATCAAATAAAAATATTGTTAGAAGATTGCATTATTTTTATGATTTTTTTTGAGAAAAATCAAGATTTGATTTGGAGAGATAAGCTTGTATTTTTCAAAATATTTTAAAATATTTAGTAGCAAAAAATTGAGTCAAATTGAGAGAACTTTAAATTTGCAAGCTATGTAAAGCAAGAATAAAACAATTTGTTTTTATTCTTTGCTATTTTTAGCAGATTGTTATTGCTTTTCTTCCTTGGTCAGATTTGAAATTCTTGCTGGACAGATAAGGTGTTTTTTTCACTTTAAAAGTAGATTTGGCCTATTTTGAGAGGCTTTTCAGTATGTATTTGTAAAAGTGTATTTTTTTGCTTTTGTGTAGACTTTTAAGGAAGTTTTTGATACCTTTCCTTGAGCATTCTTCTTGAGCTCTAATTAGGGTTTTGGAGGTATATCTTGTGAAAAAATTAGTGTTTTTTCTAGTTCAAATTTTATTTTCTTGCTCTTACACAGTTTTGAGCTTGTAAACTTCTTTGTACTCAAGTTTTGAGATTTTTCACTCCTTCATCCAATAAAAAGCAGCATTCCTATCTCCAATTTTTTTCTCTATTTGCAGTTTTAGTATGATGTTCATATTGTGATTATGTTTTACAGATCCTTTTTTATGTCCTAATATTGTAGATTATTGATACAAAAAGTTCATTTAATGCATGTTTCATGATCAATTTTATACTAATGTTCATGAGAGATTGTGAGGCCATTGCTATTTTTTTGAAGATTGTTTGTGGGTGAAAGATCAAAGTCATTATTAAGTTGAGATCATTTGTTAGTCATAGGTTTTAATTTTAGTTATTCTCTATCTCTTTCCTTCAAAAATCACTTAGAGTAGGATTCATCATTCAGAGAACCAACTCACTCTATAGATTCATTCTCACAAAGAGTTACCCACAACTTGAGAACATTTCCATGTGTTAATAAATTTCTAAACTTTCAGTTTCAATAATGTGCAAATCTTATTGATAGCAGAAACAAACATCACAGTGTTTCGTTTCACAATGAAAGCATAGCAATTGACATCTTTATATTAGAAAAATGAATATTACATGTGCTCATTTCCATGGCATTATCCAATAATGCTAGGATGTATCAACTATCACATGAGTGAGCACTTGCTATTCTATGTCTATTGGATGACATATGATCACTAAGTTGCATAGCCAATAAACTTCATGGTCATTGTGAACATACCTAAGCAGCCCATGAAAAATATCATGGAATTTTATCATATATCAAAGAAAAGAAAAACAATGTATCCAAGACTATACCTTGGTTAATGCAATATTTAGGAACTGTGAAATAGTGAAATGATGAAAAAAAGTTGTGTTCACAAACATTTGTAGCTATTTGAATCAAATATAGCTAATAGAAAAGCTAACAGGAAGACATGAAAATCTATAGGAGCAAAGCATAAAGGAAAAATGTGAAAACTAAACATATATAGGCAGTGAGAGTAGAAAACACAACATGGTTGCAAGATTTTAAACTTATTAGTCAAATGGAAGACAATTTTTTTCAGAATGCATCTACAATATGTGCATATATAGTTTAATATATTGGAATGTTCTAAACACATTATTGACGTATAGAACTTTTGTCTTCTAGTTATTGTTGTTTCCAATCTCTATGCATCTTTGGACATTGAGGTTGTTTGTATCTGCATATGTATCAATTTGTAACAACCGCAACTATATGTTTACACCAGTATATGTTAAAATTAGTTGAAAGAGAATTGTAGGTATGTTGATAAACAATTGACATCATGGATTTTAAAAACACTTAAACAAAGATGGGAAAATGGAACATACAAAAGAGTCTATTATTTTGAATTCCATCTACTGAAAGTATCACACAACAAAATATTAGAATAAGAAGTCAACATATTAATAGAATAGAACTATCAAAACATGCCACTAGCCTAAATAATTTGTACCCTCTAGTTATTGTTGTGTAGTATGTTTGTGCATCTTTGGCATTATACCCATTTTTCACAAATTATTACTTGGTATTTTCTTTTAAATTCAACTTATAAATGCTCAAAAAGATGATGGTAGAAAATTTTAGGAAGATGTGAGAACATTTTTCTTGGATCTTTTTTATAAGCCGGGATACAGGTTGGGAGGAAAAGCATCCGGAAAGAATTACAGTTGTTCCAGATGCATCTCTTTGCTATGATGTCGAGTAGTGTATTTGTTGTTGCTAAGCTTGGAGTATCTCTCAAATGAGAAAGTTAGATCAATGCAGAGTCTTTCAAGTGATTTAACCTGAGGAATAGCTATAAAATATAACCCTTTCCTCTTGTTCTTTCCTATGTTTATTATTACTCTATCCAATAGTAAGCCTTGTTCTTTATGTATCATGATTCCCCATGCCATAGTGAGTGGAATCTTTTGTTTGACTACTATGAGTTCTAGCTGGAATGGTGATGTCTCTTGGATGTTTTGGATCCCATGGTGGACCAATGTAATTTTGGAAGTGAGCAAAAACATAGTCAAGTAGGTTTGGCAGTTTATAATGTGCATTGTACATAATAGCAATAACAACACCAAGGGATCCATTCACTAGGAAAGCTTGAATCCAAAAATTTGTTGTTAGCATCACCTATTCACCAACATAGAGTAGCAATTCTAGGAGAAGTTGGTCATCATCTCCATGACCAGATTCTTGTTGCTATGTTGCTCAAGCAATGCTAATGGCTATGGGTAGATTTAACTATTTGATCATTTTTTTTTTGTGGAATACAACCAAGTCATTTGTGTCAAACAAATTTGCAGCAACATCAAAATGTTCTCTCTGTGACTGAGATCATTTTATTTGTTTGTTTCATAAGCTCTTCCTAGACATTTTGGATAGCCTCACCCTTTCTTATATGGAGAAGGATTGCCCAAAACTTTTGCTATGAAGGGCTATCTCCTTTTTGGTGGAAAATATTGTATGTCATTATTGAGACTGTGAAAGTGTGCCACAAGGCTACAGTCGATGAGCATGTAGCATAAATAGGGGTATCCATGATAGGTGGCAACTAGGAAATATCATGAACAAGGATCATAGAAACACTAGCAAATGGCTCCCTTTGGTTATCTAGGAATGCTTGGCGCAACTGACTATCTATTTTTAGTAGCAACTTTGGGCCTAGAAAACTCATTTCATCTATCAAAATTTCTTGAATATACTTAAATTATTCTTGGAATATTTTCAATTTTTTCCCTTGCAAAGGATTCATATCCTTTATGGGGATCCAAAGTGCTACATGGATTGTGGAGGCTCATATGTTGTATGCAACAACACCTATTGGAGCCAATGTGAGCAAGAAGCTATTAGATCCAGCAAAAGTGGGTTTTATTTGTTGTCAAATACAATTTATCAAAAATGATTTTCTATTTCCAACTGTCCCTTGAATGATCATGTGGAGAGGGCTTTGGGTGAAGGCTACATGCAATGGGACTAGATTATTTGAAGAGCCAATTGTTGTTTTGGTGAAAGTTGATGGGATAACATATCTATAGGAAAAAATGTATCATAGCTTGATTACAATGTGCCTTGGTTGATGGGATGAACTGAAAAGCAATATTATGAAGTTTTCAGGTACAAGGTTTGTATTCCATGGATGGTTCATATTAAAATATACCTACCCAATAGTTGAAGCTAATTTATACTAAACTTAGTAGTAACACCAAGCCGAGAGAAAATTTTGCATTCATATTCATCCAATGAAGGTCGATGGTTCAAATCATCAATATAATTAGCATGTTCTTCAATCATGGATGTAATTGGAAGTCTATTAACATGCCAAGGATGATAACCAACTATTTTTTAAAATTTTGAATTTTATATTATCTCTTGTTTGAGAAGACCTATATCTATTTGTATGTTCTAGAAAGGCTTGTATAATATAAATTCCATCCAACAAAATGTCTCAAATATATTTGTATCTTCAACAAGAATAGTCTAGAACAATGGGTAGGCAAGGAAAACTACAGGCTAGTGCCTCATTTTCCATTTATCCTTTTGTGCTTCTGTGAATGTGTATATAGGCAGACCAAGTCAATTATGGATACACCACCTAGCTCTAGAGGCCTTTGCATATAATAGGTAATATAATTTGTTGGAATCTTTTCATCAGTATCATATTTTTTTATACGAAGCCATGTCTTTTTTCCAACATTCAAACAAACGTATCGTTAGCTTGAAGTGAGAAGAGGCAATTTTTGTAACATATGGCATGTCTCCTATGTAGAGATGTCACACTCCACAAGAATATTCATCATGAATTTTTGATATGAAACCAGTGCTTTATCCTCAACTATATTTGTATTTACAAGTATTTTCAACATATCAAGATAATTTTCTTATTTTTTCTTAGATTTAACTACATATTTAGAAGTATAATTCAAAACATTTTGGTTAGAAACAACTAGGTGGCAGTAAACATTTGCATGCCAAATTGCAAGCGTGGTTGGGCTATGAATATTTAGGTGATCATTATTTCTTGTTGGCTTGTAGGATTTTTTAGACTCAACATTAGATGTCAATGTAGAGGTAAGATGCTACTGCCAAGGTGCTTTATCCCAACATTGTAATTGCTCTCCTTTTCTCCTTAAACAAGTATATTCAGAGCATTTTGTGTGCCTTTGAACTATGTTAAGAAACTCTTCATAATCTATGATTGGATCATTGGAAAGGATCTAGCTTGTGGTAATAAAGAAAAGGTTTTCTTTAGAACAATGATACATTCCAAGCAATCTTTACACAAGGCAACGTGTATTCCAAGCTGAAACGTATCTATCAAAAAAGTGCCTTGCCATGGTAACATCATGGTCATTGGACCAATCAAGAGTGTCCATGTTGGGAGCTTCTGGAAGCCATAAAAAACCATCCACATGTGTAGAGCCATGATGCTACCATTCATATCTATACCAATAATATTTTGTATGCAAAAGCTTTTTGATCACCTCCTCGCAGAAAATTGAGAATCTATAATGAAAATATAAAGACGTTATATGTGGATTCTGAACAACACTATCTATTAGCATTTTTTTTAAGGATCCATTGCTAAATGAGCTACAAAAGAGAAAAAAATTTGTAGGTCATCCCATTTTGTGTCTACCCTTCTCAAAGTGAAAAAAAGGGTAGGTATGCCAAGTTGTTTGATCATAGCAGTTGGTTGGGCCCGACAAGAGTTCCAAAAAGACTGATTCTCACACAATGACTCACCAAAATGAAAAAACTACTTGGATATTTAGAAATCAAGAGCAACTTGAAGATGTTGTCGTAAAAAGACAACTTGTAGATTTTTTCCTCTAGATTAGCTCGAACAAAGATAGAAATAGTTTGTTGGTTGTGATGTCTCATTACTTAGTTGTAGAGAAAATATCTAAACCTAATATGATTTCCAAATCTATGGTCAAAATATCTCATTAGGTGGAGGTCATATTCATGCAAATGAATTTTAACATTTCTTAGTTGAAGGGGAAGTGTTGCTCCAGTGGGGAAAAATGTTGGAAAGGCCATTGGAAATAAACCTTTAGTGTTGTATTTGTTAATAAGAGAAGAGCTAATTTTAGGCCAAGACAAGATATTCTTCTCTTTTTTCAATTTGTAACACATGTTTGATTGCTTGCATCCCTCACCTAGCATTTGGTAATGAAGGAATATATGATGAAAATTTTGAAGAGTCATGTTCTTCTTGACCAACATTTGTTGAGTTGGTTGATGGCATTAGCTCTTCATCAAAAAATTATTCTATTTTATGCAAGAAATTGGACACATCAACAACAACATCAAGGAACATATTAAGAGCCTCAACATCATTGTAGTCTTTGTCATATTGAATTTTGTATTTCAATGCATCCATGACATGATGTTTATTAACATAAAAATAATAATTCCCACCTTCAATGGTGGTTTGGTGGATGATCACGACCTCAAGGTCTTGCAATCGACACAGAAATTTTTTTGCTATGCTTGAGATATCTTGAGGGAAGCTTATCGTGTGACCGCTATATTTAAATTTCCCTCCTCTAGCGTGGGACACCTATAAAATTGGAGCCACCCTAGAAATAAGAATTTCTTCAACTTGTGTTAAATTTTTGAGTAACAATGATTGTGGGCTTGGGTCCATGCCATTTGCAAAGTTGAGGTGATGGGTTCCCTTTTTAGAATAATTCCTTACACATGTGGCTCCTGACCTTGACATTTGAGTGAACATCCCTATGTAGCTTTCTCTACATATTTGGAAAATAAAAAGACTAGAAAGTGCATCTATACGATGTCAAAACCACTTTACTACAACAAGATAGCTATCATTGAATATTTATTTGAGGTGTTGTTGTGTTCATGTAATGTTATCACGGAATCTAGCAGCGCTTGTTCCACGGATAACCCCCCTACGAAACTTGTCTGTTTCCTAGGATTCGTGAAGTTCAGGTACGCATAATGAAGTGATTTTCAAGCCACCTCGAAATGCGTTCTAAAGTCTCGAATAGTCAATTCGAGCATTCCCCCATGTTCGCCTCGCGAAGACCTTCGAAACGAGATCTTTCGCGAAGTTTCACTGTTCGTACTTAGCAAATTGCAAAAAATGCAGTGGCACTGAAAAAGTGTGCTCCTGCCCTGAAGCCAAAATTGGCTAAGTCTGGAAAATGCAAGGGCGCTAAAATTTAGTGCCCCTGCATGAAAGTAAAATTTCCAAAAAATGTAATAGCTCTAAATTTTAGCGCCATTACACTTTTTCCTGACACTTAAACTTTTTTTGGCCCTGGCGCGTTTCTTCATCTTTTTTGCATTTTTCGTCAATTGTGCCACTTTTCGTGCCTAAATTTATTGCTCGACTTGAGTTAGGTTTTCAATTTTCTCTTTTGCTTAAAGGTGTTTTAATTCACCATTTTAATTGTTATGATTTTTGTTCTTCCTCTCTTCATGCTGGGCGAGTTTTCTTCAAACTGCAAATACGTTTTTTGACATCCCTCTCTAGCATTTTTCGCGTTTCATCTTTGTAAGTTGTTACCCTTGCTTTCTCCTTATTCTCCAATTTTAATGGCAACTCCATGCAGACAATTTTTTCCAACTCAGAGTGCCATTTACATACATCCATACATCTGTTTTATCCAAAATATGTCTGAAATGCAAGGGCACTAAAATTTAGCGCCCTGACATGTTGCACATGTCGAAATATTTTCTAACTCTGAAAAGTGCAAGGGCGCTAAAATTTAGCGCCCTGACATGTTGCACATGTCAAAATATTTTCTAACTCTGAAAAGTGCAAGGGCGTTAAAATTTAGCGCCCCTGCATCAAAGTCATTTTTCTGAGATGTAAGGGCGCTAAAATTTAGCGCCCCTGCATCAAAGTCATTTTTCTGAGATGTAAGGGCGCTGAATTTTGGCGTCCTTACACTTTTCCCAATTTTTTCTTAAAACACTTACATTTTTTCCCAGTTTTGCTCCAAACCTTGTTTTTTCTGTTTTGTGCATTGTTTTGCATGCCTTTTCATCCGCTCCACGCTTTCCCATCATCGTTTCTCACTTCACGCTTCCCAATGCTGCTTTTTCTGCTAACGCCTATTGATTCACCATCCTTGCAGTTTCTCTCCAGATCTCGTCAAGTGATCCCGAAGGTGATGTCCTTTGATCTTGGTTCTTCCAAATAAAAAGTTCATGCAGGAGACCAGGAAGAAGTATGAAGACTCCGCGCCCAAGCAAAGAAACATGAAGAAGCTTCCTGTTCTCCAGTGTTAGACATTTCGGTGCATCCCTTTATGCATCTTGTAAATATTTCTCGACATTTTCAAAATGTCATTTTGTAAATTGTAATTACACCAAGTCCAAAGATGTAATATTTTCAAAACAAATTACACTTTGACTTTGGTCAAAGTTAGGTGAGATCTCCTAAAATCGCTCACCTAACTTTCCCTGATTTTCTCAATCTCTTTCCTTCTTTTGCTCATCCCTCTTTCTATATAATGTGAGGGATTTTCATTGTAAATTATCTTTTAGTCTATTGCAACGAAGTGCTGCCCTTTTGTAAGCAAACTTGTGAAACTTTGCGTTCATACTTTGTGAATGAGATTCAATCAATAAAGAAAAGGATTGCAAGCCAGACTTTGCGTTGGATTCAATACTTTTGTAAGTTGATTTGATTTGGTAGTGATTAGTTCAAGGAATCTGAAAGACTCTAAGTGATTGATGTAAACTTTGTGTTACATCTATTATTTAGATTGCATTGTTATTTTGTTTATCATTGGTTGAGTGATCTATAAGACTTTACGCTTATAATCATTTATACTCTTGCATGTTCTTGTTGGATAATCTATAAGACTTTGCGCTTATAACTATTCATTTTCTTGGATACTTTGTCGAAGGATCTACAAGACTTTGTGCTTGTAATCATTCGTGCTATTAACACTTTTGTTGGATGATCTACAAGACTTTGTGCTTGTAATCGTTCATGTTGTTCGAAGAATTGTTGCGTCTAAGAAGACTTTGTGCTTCTAACGTAGCAAATGGTACGTTTATGTAGATCCAACATTGATAAAGCTACGGAATGACTTTGTGCCTTCGTGAGCTTTCCCTTTTTATTTTCTTTCATTTGTTGTTAATTACTTATGGTATCTCTATGCTTTGCTTTGACGAGATAGAGATATTGGCATTACTGCTAGTTGTTCGTTTCAGTTATTAAGAATTCAGAACTTCCAACACGTGAAGCATTGTAAACATCTTCTCTGAAAAAAGAGAGAAGGATGAATGTAACACACCCCCTCCCACTCTGTGAATTTTGTGTACATTGTGTAATTACTTTTGTGATTTACTATTGTTTCTCTTAGCAGTAAGAAGGGCGCCTCCCCTTTCCGAGAGGAGAGATTCATATCTCACATAGCTGTGGCTGAAGTCCAAGTTGTGTAATATGTCGAGAGTTGATTACATAATTTTCACCCAACAGTTTTTTGGCGACTCTACTGGGGACACGATACGCATTCTAAAGCCTCATGCTTTCATTTGAAGTATACCTATGTCCTTTTCTATTGTAATTTATTTTCTTATAAGTTTTTCAAGATTTCACCAAGGACATGTAAATGGCTGCTCAAGGTCCTTGGGGAAATGCTTTTGGTCCGTTGAGCCTAGTTCTACCCCTACATGCTCTTCCTGAAGGCTCACGGAAGAACTTTCCCAAGTTTTTTGGTGATGGACAACATCCTGATGAGCACGTTGTTGCTTTCTATATTGCTTGTGGAGTTCATGGTGTTGAATACGAAGACGTATCTATAAGGTTGTTTGTGGAGACTCTCCAAGGTGTTACTGCAGATTGGTTTTATCATTTGGCGCCAAGTACCATCACAAACTGGGCAACTCTCATAGCCAAGTTTGAAGAAAGGTTCAAGCCTCCTGAAGATGCTCATGCTTTGTTGGCTCAGCTCACCCAGTTGAAGAAGGAATCTCACATGCCCATGCGCGAGTTCATTGCTCACTTCAACAAGTTGACACAAAGAATTCCAATTGTTGCTCAACCTACAGCTGAGAACTTGAAATGTTTCTTTGTAAATTCTCAAGTGCCTGAGGTTGGTTTCCTATTGAGAAGAGCACCTCCAACTACTCTTGCAGTTGTGTAGACCTTGGCGACAAAAATTGAAGATGATCTCATTCTTCTGGGCAAATAAAAATTGACTCAAATGAATCTGAAAAAAGCTCTTCTTTGGAGTTATTTTCTTCCATCACAAGGAGGGATCCTATGGTGCAAAGGTTGGCAAATGAGCTATTTGACCTCAAAAAGCAGTTAGCTCAAGGCATGTTTTCTGTTCCTTGCAAGGACGTACCAAGGAGGTCAATTTCAAATGTTGTTGGTAATCAACACAAGTTATCTTCACCTCCAAAGAGGCTTGCTCTTGAGGTACCATTAGTAAAAGGAGCAGTGAAGCATCTTGACTCTGATCCAAGTGATCTTGCTGTTCTCTTTGGAGAAAAGGAAGTAGACATAGCTGGCGACTCCCAATTCTAGTTTATGCAGTCTCAGAAAGCCATTGATGAAGAGAAAAATGATGAAAGTCATTTTGTTGAAGTTCAAGTGAATGAAAATAATCTTTTCTTGAGATCTGAAAAGATGGACATGCATGCAGGTTTCAGTCAAGTTGAAAAGAATGCATCTGTGTCACGTGAGGACCTTCTTATAAATAATTCAGATTTTTCCAAGTCTGAAGATGGTGAACATCATATTGAGGTATGCAGTGCAGTCATATCTTCATTTGAGTCACATGATGGAGATCATCCCAATCAACATGAGGTTGCCATGGTTGATGAATTAGTTGTTGAGGTAGCAACTGGCAAGAAGCATTCAATCTTTGATCGATCAAGGGAATGTCCCATAAGACATCTTGCTTGGTTGGAGGCCAGTGGGAAGACAGAGGTTCCACTTGAACCTGAGCGTGAAGATAAACTTGAGGATGCAATTAAAGATATATTTGTAGATGCACAGGAGCAGCCTGGATTCAATGATTTATTTTGGATCAGCAGTATATCCATAATATTTTCAAAGGTAGCTGAACCTGTTCATCTCTTTCATGAAGCAATGCTTCAACCTCATCTACATGTAGCTGCTAATGATCATGGAAGGCCTTGCAAGCTGCTGAAGAAAGGAAACTATTTTGTTGAACCTGTGAATGGTTTCATTTGAGAAGGTCTCATTAATGGCTAGTTTTAATTAGGTAGGTTTTTCCCTTTTCAATAAGTGCATTTGCATAAGTTTGCGTCTTGTTTTCGTAAATTTGTTTTTCGTCGTTGTCACCTGACTCCAAGCCCAATGGATAAAGGCACTTGAATTCTGGAGTTCTTCTCCCTTCATTCATTTCAAAGAATGGTTGAAGGAAGATCCCCAATACGAGCCTGCTGTTATCATAGAATCTAGCAGCGCTCGTTCCACGGATAACCCCCCTACGAAACTTGTCTGTTTCCTAGGATTCGTGAAGTTCAGGTACGCATAATGAAGTGATTTTCAAGCCACCTCAAAATGCGTTCCAAAGTCTCAAATAGTCAATTCGATCATTCCCCCATGTTCGTCTCGTGAAGACCTTCGAAACGAGATCTTTCGCGAAGTTTCACTGTTCGTACTTAGCAAATTGCGAAAAATGCAGTGGCACTGAAAAAGTGTGCTCCTGCCCTGAAGCCAAAATTGGCTAAGTCTGGAAAATGCAAGGGCGCTAAAATTTAGCGCCCCTGCATGAAAGTGAAATTTCCAAAAAATGTAATAGCTCTAAATTTTAGCGCCATTACACTTTTTCCTGACACTTAAACTTTTTCTGGCCCTGGCGCGTTTCTTCATCTTTTTTGCATTTTTCGTCAATCGTGCCACTTTTCGTGCCTAAATTTATTGCTCGACTTGAGTTAGGTTTTCGATTTTCTCTTTTGCTTAAAGGTGTTTTAATTCACCATTTTCATTGTTATGATTTTTGTTCTTCCTCTCTTCATGCTGGGCGAGTTTTCTTCAAACTGCAAATACGTTTTTTGACATCCCTCTCTAGCATTTTTCGCGTTTCATCTTTGTAAGTTGTTACCCTTGCTTTCTCCTTATTCTCCAATTTTAATGGCAACTCCATGCAGACAAATTTTTCCAACTCAAAGCGCCATTTCCATACATCCCTACATCTGTTTTATCCAAAATATGTCTGAAATGCAAGGGCGCTAAAATTTAGCGCCCTGACATGTTGCACATGTCGAAATACTTTCTAACTTTGAAAAGTGCAAGGGCGCTAAAATTTAGCGCCCTGACATGTTGCACATGTTGAAATATTTTCTAACTCTGAAAAGTGCAAGGGCGCTAAAATTTAGCACCCATGCATCAAAGTCATTTTTCTGAGATGTAAGGGGGCTAAAATTTAGCGCCCCTGCATCAAAGTCATTTTTCTGAGATGTAAGGGCGCTGAATTTTGGCGCCCTTACACTTTTCCCAATTTTTTCTTAAAACACTTACATTTTTTCCCAGTTTTGCTCCAAACCTTGTTTTTTCTATTTTGTGCATCGTTTTGCGTGCCTTTTCATCTGCTCCACACTTTCCCATCATCGTTTCTCCCTTCACGCTTCCCAATGCTGCTTTTTCTGCTAACGCCTGTTGATTCACCATCCTTGCAGTTTCTCTCCAGATCTCGTCAAGTGATCCCGAAGGTGATGTCCTTTGATCTTGGTTCTTCCAAATAAAAAGTTCATGCAGGAGACCAGGAAGAAGTATGAAGACTCCGCGCCCAAGCAAAGAAACATGAAGAAGCTTCCTGTTCTCCAGTGTTAGACATTTCCGGTGCATCCCTTTATGCATCTTGTAAATATTTCTCGACATTTTCAAATGTCATTTTGTAAATTGTAATTACACCAAGTCCAAAGATGTAATATTTTCAAAACAAATTACACTTTGACTTTGGTCAAAGTTAGGTGAGATCTCCTAAAATCGCTCACCTAACTTTCTCCTGATTTTCTCAATCTCTTTCCTTCTTTTGCTCATCCCTCTTTCTATATAATGCGAGGGATTTTCATTGTAAATTATCTTTTAGTCTATTGCAACGAAGTGCTGCCCTTTTGTAAGCAAATTTGTGAAACTTTGCGTTCATATTTTGTGAATGAGATTCAATCAATAAAGAAAAGGATTGCAAGCCAGACTTTGCGTTGGATTCAATACTTTTGTAAGTTGATTTGATTTAGTAGTGATTAGTTCAAGGAATCTGAAAGACTCTAAGTGATTGATGTAAACTTTGTGTTACATCTATTATTTAGATTGCATTGTTATTTTGTTTATCATTGGTTGAGTGATCTATAAGACTTTACGCTTATAATCATTTATACTCTTGCATGTTCTTGTTGGATAATCTATAAGACTTTGCTTATAATTATTCATTCTCTTGGATACTTTGTCGAAGGATCTACAAGACTTTGTGCTTGTAATCATTCGTGCTATTAACACTTTTGTTGGATGATCTACAAGACTTTGTGCTTGTAATCGTTCATGCTATTCAAGAATTATTGCGTCTAAAGAAGACTTTGTGCTTCTAACGTAGCAAACGATACGTTTATGCAGATCCAACATTGATAAAGCTACGGAACGACTTTGTGCCTTCGTGAGCTTTCCCTTTTTATTTTCTTTTGTTTGTTGTTAATTACTTCTGGTATCTCTACGCTTCGCTTTGACGAGATAGAGATATTGGCATTACTACTAGTTGTTTGTTTTAGTTATTAAGAATTCGGAACTTCCAACATGTGAAGCATTGTAAACATCTTCTCTGAAAAAAGAGAGAAGGATGAATGTAACACACCCCCCCCACTCCGTGAATTTCGTGTACATTGTGTAATTACTTTTGTGATTTACTATTGTTTCTCTTAGCAGTAAGAAGGGCGCCTCCCCTTTCCGAGAGGAGAGATTCATATCTCACATAGCTGTGGCTGAAGTCCAAGTTGTGTAATCTGTCGAGAGTTGATTACATAATTTTCACCCAACATGTAACAAGGGAGTTTCTCTAAGATTGTATATAAGGGGTGGCATCTGCCATTGCAAATGGGTGTTGCAAGGGAGGATTGTTAGTAGTCTAATGTGCAGGTGTGGTTGTTGTAGTTATCCTTTGCTGCAAATATTTTTTGTGGAGCTTCATGGATATTTCCTCTTTATGTTGCCTATATTTCCTCTTTGAGTCTCCATGAAGGGTTGTTTGCAGATTTGGGATGTAAGAAATTTTGGGTGAAACGGATTTCTTGGTTTTGTATTCAAATGGGGGTTTTGGAGGTGAGCTTTCACAAATGATCTCTTGGTTCAAAATAGACCTCACAGTTGGATCCAAGTTGGCTGAGAGATGAAAATTGATATATAATTTTGCCTATTTCTATTACTGAAAAAAATTGCAATTTTTTTTGTAAAAGGCCCAATTTGCAAGACATATAGATTTTTAGAAAAAATTAAAAATCTGGACGAAAAAAAAAATATTATCCCTTGATTGAAAAAAATGCCATACAAAATAAAAATAAAAATAAAAACTGGTCAAAATACCGATTGAAAAAGGTTTTTAATAATAAAAAAAAAATATTAAACTTATTAGGGATGTCAGACCCCCCCAAAAGTCAATCAACGTACCCCCTAACAAGGTCAATGGCCCTATTAATGGTATAGTCTAGGAACATGCCATTGGCACTATACCAACCGGAAAGTACAATCGGTGACCTGCCAGGAGGGTCCGCCAACCTTCACTGCGAGATCCTTTATTTAAAGGCTTTTAAAGTTTTTAAAGTGAAAATTTTTAAATGTTAAATATTCTGCCATGAATTATTTAAAAGGGCCCATGCAATATTTTTTGCATGTAAAATAATTATTTTTGAAAAGGATTTTGTGTCCATCACCCAAGGAGCAACACCGCCCAAGTGAGGCCACTATTCAGCTACCAAAGGTGGCTTAATTTTTTTTGCCTCAGGTGCAAACTGTGTTTTTGTTTTAGAGGGGCATAATTTTTTCCTAGATTGTCTATTTTTTCAATTCTTGGACTCGTTGAAAAGTTGGTTTAGAGCTCTACATTGTGGTGAAAGAAAGTTTTCTAGATTCTATAGTTTTGATAGTGATTTTCTTGGTCAAAGTTAGGTGTTTATTTTGAGCTTCGAGAGGGCATATCGGTTGCATACGAAGTCGTATTTTGGACTTCAAATAGTCGATGAAAAGCTTGTTCAGAGCACTACATAGTGGATCAAGTTTCAAGATATTTTGGCATGGTTTATTTATTTATTTATTTATCTAAACTATTTATGGGTTTCTTTGACTATGGTGATATTATGATTTTATGGATGATCGGATCCTAGAGATTTGATGTTGGATTCATTGTATGCTTAGTTGGACATCTCTAATTATTCTATTTTTGACATGGTTGTTAGTATACAGTTGGATTTATATGCTTCATTGATGTATCTACAAGTTGTGCAATGTTGTAGGTGGTCTATACTTACATGTTGCATTTATGACTTGGACATGGGTTGTCTTTACCTGTTGATATTTCAAAGTTGATGCATGTTTAGTTTTGGTGGCTTGGTTTAATCACTTGGTTTGCTAGTTTGGTTGTCATGTTGAGGAAATAAGATGGTATTACTAGGTACAGTCATGATATGATACCTATTTAGTTGACTATGATTATGTAGATATGTGGACATAGTTGGGTTGAGTTGTAGGTGCATTGTTGGTAGTGTTGGATTGGTTGCTGATTATGGTTATGGTGGTTTATCTTCATGGAATGAGGATCATGGTTTTACTTTTCCTTTTGGGAGCTCTTGTTATATTTGAGTACTTTTTTTTGTGTGAGGGCATTTGTTTGATCTTCATAACATTTTTATCATGATGTCATGGATACCTTGATTACACTTTTAAGTGAGAGC
The DNA here is from genome assembly GCA_007258455.2 of Sequoia sempervirens. Classification (NCBI taxonomy): domain Eukaryota; kingdom Viridiplantae; phylum Streptophyta; class Pinopsida; order Cupressales; family Cupressaceae; genus Sequoia; species Sequoia sempervirens. The sequence continues at coordinate 273,965,105 of VDFB02373365.1, forward strand.
TTTTGAAAATGATGGTTTTGATGATGATGGATATGTTTATGATGGTTTGGCAGTTGTAGGTATCTTCTTAGCTTGGATATTTGGGTTCTATTTTTATGTTACTGACATTTCAATTGTGTGTGTAGACTTGGATGATCTTCATGGAGAGGATGGTTGCCATGATGCCATGTGTGACTCTATATCATAGTTCAGTGGGACTTGTTGGTAGTGATGTAGGTGCATCATTGGTAAGGTTATCTCCATGTGTTTGGAGATATCATTTATTATTTTAGAGTGTATTTTTTATGATATCATGTTATACTCTTGATACTAGTTTAGAGTTTGGCATATTACATGTTCTCTTGAGACTAGGATGTATATATATGTTATGGTGCATGTGATCTCCTATGAGGAGATGGTTAGATCATGATGTCATGGTTATGTTCTTGATTTGCGATTGTATATATGACATTGATCTTCTATGGTTCTCTTGGTATTAGGTACATCTATCATTTGCTTGATTACTTCATGATGGTTCTATGTTGTATTTGGAGTTTGGCATAGATTGGTTGGTTATAGGTACTCATGGATACTTGGAGACATAGGTGAGGTTGATTTCTCTTATGATTAGACACATGTGTTGAGATGGTTACTCTTGATGAGATTTCAGCATCGAGTCTAATGAGCCTACACCGTGGTTGGATGTGAGTTCAACATGGACCTATGAGTAGAGTGTTTTTGGATGAGTCATGATGACTTGGATGTCTTGAAGTTCTTTTATGTGCTTTATGTTTATGCTTTATCTTCTCATGCATAAGGATCTTGAGCTATGGATTTATGGTTTTGGAGGGTTCATTTTGAGGAGTGTTGGCATGTTTATCTACTTATGCAATGTGATTACATTCATTGATATTGATTTTAGGAGATGCATTGGGCTTATTTCCTTCATTGGAAATGGATTTAGTGGGATCTTCTTGGATTGAAAGGCTTACAACCATGATGATTACATGATACATATGTAATTTTTGATCATGGAGATTGAATGGTTTGGTGTTGTTATGACTTTTATTTTGGGGTGTTGTGGATGGGATCATACTTGACACAATTGGCTTGTAGAGGTGTATCTAGGAGATTTTTCATATAGGATATTGATATACATGTTTGGATATCATTGTGGATGATTCCTTGTTACTATGTATGATGTAGTAAATACACTTTCTATATGATGTTATTGGTAGACTTGGTATGCCTTGATATTTTTTAGATTTGCATTACCCATCGAGTGGGAGCTCTTAGATGTGTATGTCATTCTTTGACATGTTTTCCACATGGAGTTTATGATTGCAATTTATGGGTGTATATGTTTATGGCATGAGTTTACTATGTTTTGTATACCTTGAAGGTATGGACAATTGGATGTATTGGAACTTATTGTGGGTGTTATTTGATTTTGGGTTTGTGTATCTTGACAACTACTGGTTCATATTGATACTTTTGGATTGAGTGTATGCTTTTGGGATATCTTTTGAGTAGGACTTATCCTTTGTTGTGATAGATTGAGTGGTTTCTCTATTGGATGGATTCTTATCTTTGTCCATTGGCATGATGGAGGATGAGAGCATTCATGTTTGGGATGGTGGTCACTTTGATTCTTGTTACCGGTATCTTGATGGATCACATGGAGCATTTTGATTCCTTGATGGTATATGTGGCTATATGGATTGTTCATTTGATTCATGTTTTGAGGTTACTCGTTCCCCTTACACAATGTATAAAACAAGTGGGAGAATGTTAGGAAAAGGTGTGTTGTACACTTTACATTATGTATTTAATGTAATTATTCTTAAGGCCACTAAATGTTACATGTAACATTGGGACATAGGTTAAATTGTAAGAATGTAATTATTTAATATTGGAGAAAATAATAAATAAACCACCCAATATTAAATAAGGGAACATGGTTTGTATTCTCATGGTTCTAGTCACATAGTTTTGTGTAATACCACTTAGAGATTTTGTGGGAGCTTGCTTCTATAAAAGCAACCACAAAGGTAGTTATTAAAAAATATGCAATTTTACATAATTAGCTCTAGTTAGAATTTGTGAGGGTTTGAAGCATGGCAAAGGATGTGTGGTTGCATGCTTGTTTGCATGGATTGTTTGGAGAGAGCTTGTTGCTTTATATAGCATTCATGGAGACTCAGAAGATGTATTGTAATCTTTATTGATGAATAATACATGAGATATGGATGCTTTTGGAGGCTCAATTTTTTCCCTCTTGAGGGTTTTCCTAGGGTATATATTGTATCATATTTTCATGGGTATGTTGTCTATTCTCTTGTATGTGGATTCTGAATGATTAGATGCATAGATTTCTTTATGGGTTATGTGGAAATCATCTTTAATTGGATGCAATTTTCCAACAAGTGGTATCAGAGCTTTGGTTGTGGTTGAATAACACTTAGTTGAGAAAAATATTGTTTAAGTTTTAATCTACGCATTACAATTGAGAAAGAAAGGCATGGTAGGATATCAGGGTTTTGTAGGTTGTTTATTGCAGATTTGAGGGTTTTGGGTTTGCTGTTATCATTGGTTGTTTGCATATTTGCATTGTGAGAAATTTTGGGTGAAATGGATTTCTTGGTTTTGTATTCAAATGGGGGCTATGGGGGTGAGATTTCACAAATGATCTCCTGGTCCAAAATAGACCTCATAGTTGGATCCAAGTTGGTTGAGAGACAAAAATTGATATATAATTTTTCCTATTTCTGTTACTGAAAAAAAAATTACAATTTTTTTTCATAAAACGCCTAGTTTGCAAGTTATACGGATTTTTAGAAAAAATTAAAAATCTAGAAGAAAAGAAAATAATTATCCCTTCATTGAAAAAATTGCCATGATTTTTTGTTTTTTTTAAATCAGTTGAAATACTAATTGAAAAAGGTTTTAATAAAAAAGAAATTATTAAACTTATTGGGGGCGGTACGATGATCATCGCACCCCCTGAAAAGGTCGATGGTATAGTCTAGTCACATGCCACTAGCGTTGTACCAACTGGAAAGTACCACTGGTGACCTGCTAGGAGGGTTCACTGACCTTCATTACTGACAACCTTTATTTAAAGGCTTTTAAAGTTTTTAAAAATGAAAAATTTTAAATGTTAAATTTTCTGCCATGAATTATTTAAAAGGGCCTATGCAATATTTTTACATGTAAAATAATTATTTTTCAAAAGGATTTTGGGTCCACCATCCAAGGAGTGGCACCGCCTAGGTGAGGCCATCATTCAACCACCAAAGGTGGCTAAAATTTTTTTGCCTTAGGTGCAAACTATGTTTTTGTTTCAAAGGGGCATAACTTTCACGCAAATTGTCTATTTTTTGACTTCTTGGACTTGTTAGAAAGCTAACTCAGAGATCTACGCTATGGTGAAATAAATTTTTATAGATACTTTAGTTTTCACAATAATTTTCTTGGTCAAAGTCAGGTGTTTATTTTGAGCTTTGAGATGGCATATTGGGTGCATACAGAGTTGGATTTTGAACTTCGAATAATCGATGGAAAGCTTGTTCAAAGCACTAAATAGTAGATCAAGTTTGGAGATATTTTCACATGGTTTATTTTTTGTATTCTTTATCTAAAATATTTATGGGTTTCTTTGACTATGGTGATATTATGAGTTTATGGATGATCAGATCCTAGAGATTTGATGTTGGATTCAATGTATGCTTAGTTGGGCATCTCAGATTATTCTATTTTTGACATGGTTATCAGTATACGATTGGATTTATATGCTTCACTAATGTATCGACTAGTTGTGCAATGTTTTAGGTAGTCTCTACTTACATGTTGCATTTATGACTTGGACATGGGTTGTCTTTGCCCATTGATATTTCAATGTTCATGCATGTTCAGTTTTGGTGGCTTGGTTTGGTCACTTAGTTTGTTGGTTTATTTGTCATGTTGAGGAAGTGAGATGGTATTACCAAGTATAGTCATGATATGAGAACTATTTAGTTGACTATTATTATGTAGATATGTGGACATGTTTGGGTTGAGTTGTTGGTGCATTGTTGGTGGTGTTGGATTGGTTCCTAATTATGGTTGTGGTGGTGTATCTTTGTGGAATAAGGATCATGGTTTTACTTTTCCTTTTGGGAGCTCTTGTTATATTTGAGTTCTTTGATTATGTGAGGGCCTTTGGCTAATCTTCATAAGGAGATTTTTATCATGATTTCATGGATAGCTTGATTACACTTTTCAGTGGGAGCTTTTGACAGTGTTGGTTTTGACAATGATGGATATGTTTATGATGGTTTGGCGGTTGTAGGTATCTTCTCAGCTTGGAGATTTTGGTTCTATTTTTATGTTACTGGAATTTCATTTGTGTGTGTAGACTTGGATGATCTTCATGGGGAGGATGGTTGTCACGATGCCATGTGTGACTCTATATCATAGTTCAGTGGGAGTTTTTGGTAGTGGCGTGGATGCATCATTGGTAAGGTTATCTACATGTGATTGGAGATATGGTTTAATAGTTTAGAGTGTATTTGTTATGATATCATGTTATACTCTTGATACTAGTTTAGACTTTGGAATGTTACATGTTCTCTTCAAACCAGGATGTATATATATGATATGGTGCATGTGATCTCATATGAGGAGATGGTTAGATCATGATGTCAATTTTATGTTCTTGATTATCGATTGCATATATGAAATTGATATTATTTGTTTCTCTTGGTATTGGGTACATCTCACATTTTCTTGATTACTTCATGATGGTGCTATGTTACATTTGGAGTTTGACATGGATTGGTTGGTTACATGTACTCATGAATACTTGGATACATAGGTGAGGCATGAGTTCTCTTATAATTAGAGACATGTGTTGATATGGTTACTCTTGATGAGATTTCAGTAGGGAGTCTAAGGAGCTGATACATTGGTTGGACATGAGTTCAACATGGTCTTATGAGTAGACTATTTTTGGATGAGTCATGATGACTTGGATGTCTTGGAGGAGCATTCTCATTCCTCACTCTTGGTCTACTTGGAAGTTTCACTTGAGAGGTATTGCCCATTATTTCTTTTAGGTGCTTTATGTTTATGCTTTATCTTCTCATGCTTAAGGATCTTGAGCTATGGATATATGGTTTGGAGGGTTCATTTTGAGGAGTGTTGGAATGTTTATCTCCTTATGCATTGTGATTACATTTATTGATGTTGAGTTTAGGAGATATATTGGGCTTATTTCCTTCATTGGAAATGGATTTAGTTTGGTCTTCTTTAGCTTGAGAGGCTTACATCCATGTTGATTACATGATACATATATAATGTTTGATCTTGGAGATTGAATGGTTGGGTGTTGTTATTACTTTTCTTTTGGGGTGTTGTGGATGAGATCATTCTTGACACAACTGGCTTTTAGAGGTATATGTAGGAGATTTTTCTTATAAGCTATTGATATACAGGTTTGGATATCATTGTGGATGATTCCTTGTTACTACATGATGTAGTAAATACACTTTCTATATGATTTTATTGGTAGACTTGGTATGCCTTGATATTTTTTAGATTTGCATTACCCATGCAGTGGGAGCTCTTAGATGTGTATGTCATTCTTTGACATGTTTTGCACATGGAGTTTATGATTGTAGTTTATGGGTGTATATGTTTATGGCATGAGTTTACTATTTTTTGTATACCTTGAAGGTGTGGACAATTGGATGTATTGGCACTTGTTGTGGGTGTTATTTCAGCTTTTGGGTTTGTGTATCTTGATAGCTACTGGTTCATATTGATACTTTTGGATTGAGTGTATGCGTTTGGGATATCTATTGAGCAGGACTTATGCTTCATTGTGATAGATTGAGTGGTTTATCTATTGGATGGCTTCTTATCTTTGTGCATTGGCATGATGAAGGATGAGATCATTCATGTTTGGGATGGTGGTCACTTTGATTCTTGTTATAGGTATCTTGGTTGAGCACATGGATCATTTTGATTCCATGATGGTATATGTGGGTATATGGATTGTTCATTTGATTCATGTTTTGAGGTTACTTGTTCCCCTTATGCAATTTATACAACAAGTGGGAAAATGTTAGGAAAAGGTGTGTTGCACACCTTACATTATGTATTGAATGTAATTATTCTTGGGGCCACTAAATGTTGCATGTAACATTGGGACATATGTTAAATTGAAAAAATGTAATTATTTAATATTGGGGAAAATAATAAATAAAACACCCTATATTAAATAAGGGGACATGGTTTGTAATCTCATGGTTTTAGTCACATATATTTGTGTAATACCACTTAGTGGTTTTGTGGGAGCTTTCTTCTATAAAAGCGACCACAAAGGTGGTTATTAAAAAAGATGAAATTTTGCATAATTAGCCCTAGTTAGCATTTGTGAGGGTTTGAAGCATGGAAAAGGATGTGTGGTTGCATGCTTGTTTGCATGTATTTCTTGGAGAGAGCTTGTTGTTTCAATGGTGTTCATGGAGACTCAAAAGATGTATTGTAATCTTTATTGCTGAATAATACATGAGAGATGGATGCTTTTGGAGGCTAGGTTTTTTCTCTCTTGAGGGTTTTCCCAGGTTATGTCTTGTGTCATATTTTAATGGGTATGTTTTCTATTCTCTTGTATGTGGATTCTGAATACTTAGATGCATAGATTTCTTTATGGGTTATGTGGAAATTGTCTTTAATTGGATGCAATTTTCCAACAAGTGGTATCAGAGCTTTAGTTGTGGTTGAATAACCCTTGGTTGAGAAAAATATTGTTTAAGTTTGAATCTATGCATTGCATGTGAGAATTAAAGACCTAGCAGGATATGAGGGTTTTGCTGGTTGTTTATTGCAGATTTGAGGGTTTTGGGTTTACTGTTATGATGGGTTGTTTGTAGATTTGGGATGTGAGAAATTTTGGGTGAAATGGATTTCTTGGTTTTGTATTCAAATGGGGGTTTTGGGGGTGAGCTATCACAAATGATCTCCCATTCCAAAATAGACCTCATAGTTGAATCTAGGTTGGTTGAGAGATGAAAATTGATATATAATTTTTCCTATTTCTGTTACTAAAATAAAAATTCCAATTTTTTTATAAAAGGCCCAATTTGCAAGCCATATGGATTTTTAGAAAAAATTAAAAATCTGGAAGAAAAAAAATTCGATACAAAATTAAAGAAAAAAAATTCGATTGAAATATCGAATGAAAAAGGTTTTTAATAAAAAAATAATAATAAAATTATTGGGGGGGTTGGACCCCCCCCCAACCAGCCGATCACCGTACCCCCTGATAGGGTCGATGGTCCTGTAGATGGTACTATCCGACAGCATGTTGCTAGCGCTATATTAACTAGCGAGTAATACTACCGACCTGCCAAGAGGGTTTGCTAACATTCACTACTGGCAACCTTTATTCAAAGGCTTTTAAATTTTTTAAAATGAAAATTTTTAAATGTTAAGTATTCCACCATGAATTGTTTAAAAAGGCCCATGCAATTTTTTTGCATGTAAAATAATTATTTTTGAAAAGGATTTCAGGTCCACCACCCAAGGAGTGGCACTGCCCAGGTGAGGCAACCATTCAACCACCAAAGGTGGCTTAATTTTTTTTTCCCTCAGGTGTAAATTGTGTTTTTTTTTTCAAAGGGGCATAAATTTCGCCTAGATTGTCTATTTTTTCACTTATTGGACTTGTTGGAAAGCTGACTCAGAGCTCTACGCTATGGTGAAAGAAATTTTTCTAGATTCTATAATTTTGACAGTGATTTTCTTGGTCAAAGTTAGGTATTTATTTTGAGTTTCGAGCAGGCATATCATGTGCATACAGAGTCAAATTTTGAATTTCAAATAGTCGATGGAAATTTTGTTCAAATCACTACACAGTGGATCAAGTTTAGAGATATTTTGGGATGGTTTATTTGTTGTTTTTTTTATCTAAATAATTTATGGGTTTCTTGGACTATGGTTATATTATGAATTTATGGATGATCGGATCCTAGAGATTTGATGTTGGATTCATTGTATGCTTAGTTGGACATCTTGGATTATTCTACTTTTGACATGGTTGTTAGTATTCAGTTGGATTTATATGCTTCATTGATGTATCTACAAGTTGTGAAATGTTGTAGGCAGTCTATACTTACATGTTGCATTTATGACTTGGACATGGGTTTCCTTTTCCCATTGATATTTCAATGTTCATGCATGTTTAGTTTTGGTGGCTTGGTTTAGTCACTTGGTTTGTTGGTTTAGTTTTCATGTTGAGGAAGTGAGATGGTTTTACCAAGTACAGTCATGATATGAGACCTATGTAGTTGACTATGATTATGTAGATATGTGGACATGGTTGGGTTGATTTGTTGGTGCATTGTTGGTAGTGTTGGATTGGTTCCTAATTATGGTTGTGGTTGTGTATCTTCATGGAATGAGGATCATGGTTTTACTTTTTCTTTTGTGAGCTCTTGATATATTTGAGTTCTTTGATTGTGTGAGGGCCTTTGGTTGATCTTCATGAGGATATTTTTATCATGATCTCATGGATATCTTGATTACACTTTTTATTGGGAGCTTTTGACAGCGATGGTTTTGGCGATGATGGATATGTTTATGATGGTTTGGTGGTTGTAGGTATCTGCTTGGCTTGGAGATTTTGGTTCTATTTTTATGGTACTAACATTTTAGTTGTGTGTGTAGACCTGGATGATCTTCATGGAGAGGATGGTTCTCATGATTCCATGTGTGACTCAGTTCCACAGTTTAGTTGGAGTTTTTGGAAGTGATGTGGATGCATCAGTGGTAAGGTTATCTCCATGTGATTGGAGATATGGTTTATTATTTTAGAGTGTATTTTTTATGATATCATGTTATACTCTTGATACTAGTTTAGAGTTTGGCATATTACATGTTCTCTTGAGACTAGGATGTATATATATGTTATGGTACATGTGATCTCCTATGAGGATATGGTTAGATCATGATGTCATGGTTATGTTCTGGATTTTCAATTAGATATATGACATTGATCTTGTGTGGTTCTCTTGGTATTGGGTACATCTATCTTTTTTTTTATTACTTCATGATGGTGCTATGTTGCATTTGGAGTTTGGCATGGATTGGTTGGTTATAGGTACTCATGGATACTTGGAGACATAGGTGAGGCATGAGTTCTCTTATGATTAGAGACATGTGTTGAGATGGTTACTCTTGATGAGATTTCAGCAAGGAGTCTAAGGAGCCTACACCATGGTTGGACATGAGTTCAACATGGACCTATGAGTAGAGTATTTTTGGATGAGTCATGATGACTTGGATGTCTTGGAGGAGCATTCTCATTCCTCACTCTTGGTCTACTTGGAAGTTTCACTTGAGAGGTATTTCCCATTGTTTCTTTTAGGTGCTTTATGTTTATTCTTTATTCTCTCATGCATAAGGATCTTGAGCTATGCATATATGGTTTTGTAGGGTTAATTTTGAGGAGTGTTGGCAAGTTTATCTTCTTATACATTATAATTACATTCATTGATGTTGAGTTTAGGAGATATATTGGGCTTATTTCCTTCATTAGAAATGGATTTAGTTTGATCTTCTTGGCTTGAGAGGATTACATCCATGATGATTACATGATACATATGTAATGTTTGATCTTGGAGATTGAATGGTTGGGTGTTGTTATGACTTTTATTTTGGGGTGTTGTGGAGGAGATCATACTTGACATAGTTGGATTTTAGAGGTGTATGTAGGATATTTTTCTTATAGGCTATTTATATATAGGTTTGGATATCATTGTGGATGATTCCATGTTACAACATGATTTAGTTTACACTTTCTATATGATGTTATTGGTAGAATAGGTATGCCTTGATATGTTTTTGATTTTCATTACCCATGTAGTGGGAGCTCTTAGATGTGTATGTCATTATTTGACATGTTTTTCACATGGAGTTTATGATTGAAATTTATGGGTGTATATGTTTATGGAATGAGTTTATTATGTTTTGTATACCTTGAAGGTATGGACAATTGGATGTATTGGAACTTGTTATGGGTGTTATTTCAGCTTTTCGGTTTGTGTATCTTGACAACTACTGGTTCATATTGATACTTTTGGATTGAGTGTATGCATTTGGGATATCTATTGAGTAGAAATTATGCTTCATTGTGATAAATTGAGTGGTTTCTCTATTGGATGGATTATTATCTTTGTGCATTGGAATGATGGAGGATGAGAGCATTTATGTTTGGGATGGTGGTCACTTTGATTCTTATTACAGGTATCTTGATGGAGCACATGGAGCATTTTGATTCCATGATGGTATATGTGGCTATATGGATTGTTCATTTGATTCATGTTTTGAGGTTACTTTTTCCCCTTATGCAATGTATACAACAAGTGGGAGAATTTCAGGAAAAGGTGTGTTGTAAACCTTACATTATGTATTGAATGTAATTATTCTTGGGGCCACTAAATGTTGTGTGTAACATCAGGACATAGAAAATGTAATTATTTAATTTTGAGGAAAATAATAAATAAAGCATCCAATATTAAATAAGGGGACATGGTTTGTAATCTCATGGTTTTAGTCACATAGTTTTGTGTAATACCACTTAGTGGTTTTGTGGGAGCTTGCTTCTATAAAAGCAACCACAAAGGTAGTTATTAAAAAAGATACAATTTTGCATAATTAGCTCTAGTTAGCATTTGTGAGGGTTTGAAGCATGGAACAGGATGTGTGATTGCATGCTTCTTTGCATGGATTGCATGGAGAGAGCTTGTTGATTCAATGGTGTTCATGGAGACTCAAAAGATGTATTGTAATCTTTATTGCTGAATGATACATGAGAGATAGATGCTTTTGGAGGCTAGTTTTTTTCCCTCTTAAGGGTTTTCCCAAGGTATATCTTATGTCATATTTTCATGGGTATCTTGTCTATTCTCTTGTATGTAGATTCTATATACTTAGATGCATAAATTTCTTTATGGGTTATGTGAAAATTGTCTTTAATTGGCTACAACTTTCCAACAATATATATACACCTTAAAGTGAAGAAAATTGGAAACAATAACTTTAAATTCACAATTATAAGAAAAAGGAAAATTATACTTGTGGAATTAGGATCTGAAGGTCAGTCGATCACACCCTTAGAGCCAAACTCCATGGCGGGACCAATGGGTGCTGCCAGCAAATCAAAATTGGGGGGCTATGTAAACCCATCCACAAATCCCATTTCTATAGACATAGTTCTAAGAACTTATTTATAGGGAAAAAATGTTGCAATTTGAGTTCACTAATTGAAAACCCCATTTCACAATAAAAATAAAAGATTAATGTATTGCAACATCCCAATGGTAATTGGTAGACAACTTAGAAATATCAATCTATAATCATTCTAGTTTTGATATTGTCCAGAGAACATGAGATACAAGAAAAAGAATGGAAATCCACTTTTAATGTTTTCCAAACACCAAGGGATACATCAACAACAATAAGAATGATAAATGTAAATGCATAGACCTCTATATGTATCTCTCTATCTTAAAGGCTGCTTATATGTGTATTTGTGCAGTTTTTAATTTTTTCTATTTTATGGAAACAATTATATGATGCAATAATCTATCCAAAATTCGTATAAAATCGTAGGATTTATTGGAAATTTGACCTAAATTGCTTGGTAATCAATATTATGGAAAAAACGTTTATGCAAAAATACCCATGTAAAATGACTTCAAATTCCACAACACAGTAGTTTGGGGAACCTTAATTCATTTATAGAAGAGACTCTAGGGCAACAATCCTTACAATAGTGTAATACACTAGGAACACCAACGACTCTTTCAACAATGTAACTCAATCAATATATTTTATTTCCCTACAAACAAAAAACAACAAAAATTAGCAATTTGTTATAGGGAGCTTCAAATAGATGAGGAAAAAAGAATATCATGCAACATATTGGTACAACACAAGCAATATATATAATAGTTGTAAGAGCTATTAGGATGATACTCAAGAATTAGACATATGTTGTGCTTGAGTCTTTTCCTAATAGTTCTTTTACAATTTTCCTATTTGTTTATAATATTTAATACCAATAATGGAGATTGAATGTAGAATATATGCATCTATATATATGTAGAAATAATTAAGTAAATATATGGATTGAAATTCCCCTTTCTCTACACATTTATAAACACACACATATAAGCAAATATATATATCCATATGTACATATCTATATACATCTATTTATATACACTCTACTATATTTAAGTAGATGTGTATAGCATATTTTTTTTTCACTATCTAACTCCCGCACTTGAAATTTATGAAGGCAAAAAACATTCAAATTGATATTCCCCTCTTCTAGAATATTTTCTACTCCAAAGTTTGACATTATTATAGGCAACAAAAGGTTTGAATTTGAAACCTTCTCAACCAGTCAACTGAGGGAAAATATAGTTTAGATGTTTATTTACATTTTCAAATGAGCCACAAGGGTCCTAGTTTGTATATATGGATACATATATGTCTATGTATATGTATATTTTTAAATACAAACTAGAAAATTCTATATATATATATATATATATATATATATATACACACACACACACACACACCAATTGTAGTGCAATGACATAGTAGGAGGTAAATGTAATATTCAATGTTGTAGTGGGGGAAAGTATACTACAAAATATGCAAGAAAATATATTGATTAAGTTGCATTCTCAGAAGATCCATTATGGCATTATGAATATGTTACACATATTGCATGAATAAATGTTTTCTTAACAAATATAAAATTCAAACAAATAGCCTATCAACTAAAGATATAAAGTTGAATAAAATAACTATTAGAATAACACTTAAAAACCACCAAACTATTTTTTTTCCCTTGCTTATACAAATATCTTTTCAACTTTCCAAATCAATAATGTAATCCTAGCTCTTTGTGACAATAGTTATTTTATTTAGACTATGACAACAATTATACAATGCATAGAATTAATTATGAATTTGAGCTACATTGCTTGGCATTAAATATTGTAGAAAAAAAAATTATGCAAAGCATCCATGTAAAATGACTTACAAAAAATAGTTCTTATTAAAACACTTATTATACAATTTCTTTGTTTGTCTTCATTATTTATTAACAAAGAACATAGCTCAAATCTTTCATGAATGTGTTTCATGATATTCTTTTTTTCTGATCCACTTGAAGCTCCTTGCAACAAAATACCTAGGTTTGTTGCCCCTATGCTCATGTCTAGTTTTGTGACTATTGCCAAATGGAAATTGAGGAATGCAACTATCACTATCTTTTGTAGTTAAAATTGAAAGACCATTCAACCAACTATTACATAGAATTCTTGTGTTGTCTGAATATGTTTTATGATATTCTTTCCTCCTATTTCAAAGCTCTATTTAATGTTGGGTTTCAATATTCTCTCATTTTCTATGGTTCTTGATTGTTTTCCTAATAGTTCTTTTACAATTTTCCTATTTCTCTTTAATATTTAGTGCTAAATAATGGAGCTCAAATTTAGAATATATGTATGTATATATGTAACCATCCAGCCAGCCTTTGGTGTATTGCTTTTGATGAAACTGTTACTAGTTTGCCGCAAATTCTAGCAAAAGAACTATACATGTTGCAAAGAAACTCTCAATCTACAATAGATCATGTTGCTATTATTAAAGTCCTTTATTGTAAACCATGCGTCTTTATTGAGTGTGTTCTATCAATATGTTTCATTATATTCTTTCTTCCTAATTTTTTTCAATTTGACCATCATACATTGGATGCTACAAATACACAACATATTCTATTCTACAGACTACATTTCTCCATGCCCATAGAGTTATCTTTCCAGCTTGCTAAATCAACTATATAAAGTTCCTTCTTTCTGACAACACTTACTTTCTTTAGGTTATGAAAATAATTATTTGATGTGATCCTAAATCTTTTTTATGTAAAAAATACCTTGCCTATTTCTTTAAACTTATACACAGATAACAAAATTTGAAATGTACTAATACAATATTCAAGCTACATCCTTTGTTGGTAAATATTGAAGACAAATAGAGAATTGTATAAAAGGTATTAGGCCTTATGATGAAAATTATCTATAAGCATCTCTGCCTATAATTCTATCACTATTTGGACAAGTAGTAACAATAATTTTTATGTAACAATTGCTTTCTCAATTGAAAATTCAAGCTACATCGTTTGCCACAAAATATTACATGAAAAATAGGGAAATTGTAAAACAACTATTAAAAAAACACTTAAGAGTCATAGGTAAATCAGATATGATTGGAAACCCACACTAAACATATTCGTACAAGACAAGCAGTCTATGTAAGATTTGGTTTGTCAATTGAAAATTCAAGCCACATTCTTTGGCACCAAACCCATATTAAAATTGGACTCGTAAAGCCAATTAGTAGCAATAATCTGCACAAACTACCTATAACACCATATTCTTAATAAAAAATTTGAGCTAGATTGGTTGGCACTAAATTTTGTAGAAAAATAGAGAATTTATAAAAGATCTATTGCACAACAAATCCTCTTCATGGTTAAGCTGATGGAAAACCCGTCAGAAACTTCAAACACATAAATTGAATAGATAAAAGAGATATTAGAAACAATAACACTTAATAGCCACCAAACTAATTTTATCTCCAACATGTTCATCCTCTCATACCAACCCTTTGCAAATACATTTTTATTCAATCATTCCTATGTTAATCTATAATTGGTCCTATGTTAATGTTTCTAGTGGCAAAGATGCACATAGATAACTAAAACAATAAATGGAGGCCAATAAAAATACTAACCCTAACCATATTTTTTGAGGAAAGAATCAAGATTCAACTACTATTGCTCCTATGGTAATAGGTATAAGGGCAAAGATGGATAGAGGTAAACTCACTTGCACTCCAAGCAAGGGATTGTCCAAAAACTATGAACATTATGTGAAAGGTGGATAGAAGAAATAAGAATAGCATGCAACATATTGGTGCAAGAGAAGTAGTCTATGTAATAGTTGTAAGAGCTATTAGCCTGATGATACTTAAGAATCATATGTATGTTGTTCTCCAGTGTTTTACTTATAGTTCTTTTACAATTTTCCTATTTGTCTATAATATTTAATGCCAAATAATGGATTCTGAATTTACAATATATGCATGTATATATGTATATATATGTATAATATATATATATATATATACATAAATCCATATATATACATATGTAGACACATATATATACTCTATGCTTCTTTGGTGTTATACACATTTTGTACAATTAGTCCCTTGGTATCTTTCTAATTGATATAACTTCAAATCCTTACAAAGACAATGGTATAGATTGTGAGTGGCTACATAATTTATTCCTATGTTTGTATATATACAATTGCACATTCATTGAGCTACTATGGTTTTGATTTCACTTTGGTACCCACAATCTTCGTAGTCTGCTAACAAATAGGCTAATTGTATAAAAGGAACTGCATTATCTAGCATTTAGTATTATAGAGAAATGGGGAAATTGTAACGTAGCTATTAGTAAAACATATATACATATATCTATGCATATATACATATCTAGACACACACACACACACACACATATATATATATACATATGTATATATATATAGACTTAATCGAGAATCCAAGCTACATTAGTGTTATTCTAATTCCTCTTTTACAATATCTCTATTTCTCTATAATATTTAGTGTGAGGTGATGCAACTTTAATTTTCTTTTGAGTTTCTAGGCTTATACTCATTTTTACATGGGTGTTTTGCATAGATGATTAATTTATTGTTAATGACTTCTTGTTATATGTTTCTATTTTTAGCATTATTCCCATTTTGGAGACTTCAAAGAGATTATTGCTCTTTGTGGGTGTAGGCATTGTAGTGAAATCTTCTTCCTTCCATGAGAAATTATAAAAGAGCTATTACATGAAAATCCCTATTCATGGCTCGACTGACAAAATTTTAGTCAAAAACTTCAAAAAAATAAGAAACACTTTGCATATCTATATATATGCAATCACTCCTATGTTAATCTCCAATTTCTCCTATGTTAATGCATCTAACAACAAAGATACACATAGAAAACTAAAACAATAAATAGAGCACAATAAAATTACTAACCATAACCATACTTTTTGACAAAAGAAAAAAGATTTAACTATAGTTACTCCTATGGTAACATGTATAAGTCCAAAGATGCGTAGAGATAACTACAAAAAATAAACTAGGAATGGAAAAACTACAAACCTTGACCATGTTTTTTAATGAAACAAAGAAGATTTAACTGCAATTTCTCCATCCATACAAAACCATAATGACATACATCCATGGAAAACAACCTACAAATTTTAGAAAAAAATAGTTTTAACATAAACAATAAATAAACCATTTATACAAAATGCCAAAGAAAAATGACCAACAGATTGTGCAAAATGACGATTTTAAAACCCTCCAATTTGCCATAAAACAAAGCCAAAGCAGAAATTTTTTACAATAGTCTATTATCAAACAAACTAGGGAACCGCAAAAGATGATTTTTAGAATAGTCCACTATGAAACCATCACCACAATGGCTCTTTCAACAATGCAACTTAATCAATATACTTCCTCACACATTATGCAAAAAATGTAAGCTACATTGGCTAGAATTAAATATTATAGAGAAATAGAGAAATTATAAAACAACTATTACACAACAAATCCTATTCATGGCTCAGCTGACAAAAGTCTCATCAGAAACTTCAAACAAATAGAAAACCCTCTACATCTCCACATATATACAATCACTTGTATCTTAATCTACAATTGGGAAATAAAATTACCAACCGTAACCATATCTTTTGATTGAACAAACAAGTTTTAACTACAATTCCTCTTATGGTAATAGGTATAAGGCCAAAGATGCATAGAGATAACTATGAACAATAAACCATGAATGAAAAAATTACAAACCCTAACCATATTTTTTTATGAAACAAAAAATATTTAATTTCAATTTCTCCATCCATCGAAAACCATAAGACCACATATCCATGTAGAATGGCTTACAGATTCTAGACAACAATAGTTTTAACATAAACAATAAAGAAACAATTGATATAGAACACCCGTGTAGAATGACTTACAAATTGTGAAGAACAATGGTTTTAAAACCCTCCAATCTTCCACAAAAAGTAGCGGAACCTAACAGTTTTTAAAATAGTCTCCTATCAAACAAACTAGGGAACTACATTTGATGATTTTTAGAATATTCCACTATCAAACAAACACCAGAATGGCTCTTTTGACAATGCAACTTAATCAATATACTTCCTTGCACATTACGCAACACATTAGTGTTGAAACCCTTAAACCTACTATCAAAATGAACAATAAGTAGAGAACGAAACACATAAACAATAAATTAATCATTTATACAAAATACTTATGTAAAACAACTTACAGATTCTATAGCACAAGAGTTTTAAAACCATCCAACCTGCTAAAAAATGGAGCCAAACATGATGAATTTAACAACATTCTACTATCAAACCAACACCACAATGACTCTTTTGACAATACAACATCATCAAACTATACTTTCCCACATGCCAACATTGAATATTTCATTTACTTCATCCTCCACCATCGTACAACAACAAGATGCATTAAGACTCGTGCCATCTGGGACACCCCCGATGCTAACAAATCCAATTCACAATGAGGCTGACCAAAATACCAACATAAACTTTAAAAAATATAGCCTATCAGCTAACAAGGAAAATAATGCAATTTATTTTTGTAAATTTTTTAGGCCATTATTTGTTGTTGTTGTTGTCAAACAATAGTTATCAACTGTTGTCAAACGATAGTTGTTGTTGTTGTTGTCAAACAATAGCTATACTCATATGATATTAGATGTGCAATTGCTCAAAGAGTTGTAATCTTTATTACCTATGTTGTAATCAGATGAAATAGATGTGCAATTACTCAAGAGTCATGGAACGTGCAAGACCTGGTGTGAATTAGCTAGCCCCAAGCCAAAAGTCTTCATATTGATTGCCCACTTCCTCTTCTCCATGACTTTACTATACCCATCCTTCTCTTGTGTGTATATTATTTATTTCTCCCTACACCGACTACTGACTTATACATGTAAGTTAAAATCAAATGGACTCTTTTTTTTGGCAATGTGTTTCTAAACACTTTGACATGCAACACAGGAAAGAAAAAAATCACATGCTTAGAATAGTTCTATAATTAGAACCAGAAGAATGTGCAAGCGTTATACAGATATTAAACGTTTCATTATTATAGAAATATAAAAGTAATATCAAGCTTTATTTAAGTAGTTATTTTGAAAACAAATATAGAATTAGTATTGAAATTATTTCTTATATCAAGTTATTTTATTTATGTTAAAATATAAATTTCATGATTGAGCATACTTTTATTTGTGTGTATTGTTAGAATGTTCTCTTGTAATCATTATGGTATTCCCTACTCCTATCTTGTATTTGGTATTATTATTCTAACAATTGTCTACATTAATGATTGTTATTATATTGTAGGCAATAGTATATACAAAGGTTTATAAACATATAATTATAAATTTGTTACTAAAGTCTCTTTTTCCTTCATCCTTAAAAATAAATGCTTAAATTTACACTAAACATAATAGTCTTCATTTCTCTCCAGAAAAATAACAATACTTTTCTTCAACTTTTAACTTTGTAGATTATGGTTTTAATAGTGTTCAAAATAAACATACCTCCCAAAGTGTAAAAGTATATTATAAAATATTTAATCAAACAAAAAGGTTTATGATCTAACAAATAAATTAAGTTAAATATGTGAAAGGGAATAAAATTAACTTCTCTTCTAATTTATTGTAATCATTACTTGGAGTAAATTTCAGAAACATAAGAAAATTGAGCTCCTAAACAATGATGAGAATAAAAAGGATAGAAGATATGAAAATCCCTCTATTTTTCAAATCTAGAGCATTAATAGCTAGTTATCTTTCATCTGTTTGAGCTTGACCATCTTTAGTCCATCCTTTTTCCTTTACTTAAAAAACCATGAATAATTTAGAACAAAAGATATTAATAAAATATAAAATAATGTAAGGAAATGCATATATGGAGATGATATTGCATGCCTCCATTGTATGGTGGCATTAAACTATACATTGAGATGATGCATAATTTTTTAAATGGTGGAAGTACGATTTGCATCAAAATGAATCAACAAGATGATGAACCACTAATCTTCCACCATTAAACATGTAATTATTTGTGATAAGATGCAAATAACAATCACAAACTAACCCTCAATTTTACAACAACTATGAGGGAAGTTTTTAGAGCTTAAAATGATGTGTACCTTATTGCAAGAAGATTGTTTTTAGGGCACAAAAGACTCATTCACCTTTACTGGCGAATGGCTCCCTATTAGGTTTTCTAAAATTGAGATTTGGGTCATTTTTCTTGATGTCTCCACTCTTATATCCCCAGTTTCCAGCTCCTAAAAACTTGTAACATGTTATATAGCTTTTATTCTTTGTTCTTGCACAATAAAGGTTAGTCTTGCAACTTGACAACTTTGAAAAAATTTCTCTAAATTTATTTTCCACTTGATCTTCAACCTATAAATCCACAAACAAACATTCAAGGGAAGAAAAAATTGTTGATTGTTAGTGAATAGGGGTTCTCCTAAGTCAACCCCTTTGTAGGTAATTAAACCAAATGATGAAATGGGAAAATTGAATCATGAACATGAAAGATGTAATTTATGATACCTTGGAAGTTGTATTGGTGTATAAATCTACAAATTAACATGTAGTTTCCATGAAGAATTTAGATCTTGATCCTTGAATAAGATGCATAATGATGCTTTCAAGTAGATCTTCAATGCTATATCCACAACCTTAGCTCAACATGTATAAATGTAATATACATTTTCATGATGAAATGATCTTGAATTGTTGTAATAACATTTAAAAATCTACCTTGAAATTCCTTTGAGATTCTCTTCATGCTCTTATAGACTCAAATTTTCTATAATTCATGAATTCTTGAAAGTATTAGGATGAAACTATGTGAATTAACCCCCTTTTTATACTAAATCTAGAGATTAACCCCAAAATTCAAATAATTCAAGTTGACACCAGATCTAGAAATAAAAATTATTAAAATACCACTAGAAATAAATTTCAAAAGGGGATCCTTATTAAGGGAGGACCTATTCACTATCTAGGGTGAATGCATCCTAGCACAAGTTTCTAGGACCATGCATTTGAGGGGTGAAAGAACATCAAAAACCCATATCAAATGTGAAAAGAAAGGGGGCACCTATAGAGGAAGGACCCATTCACCACCTAGGACATATGGGGTGGCGAATGGGTCCTATCACCAATTTCTAAGACCTCAAATTTGTTAAATTAAATGTTTTATAATGTGAATACTGGGTGTTAGGATAGATCCTTAGAAGGTGTCACAAATAAGGCTTAAATTTGAATTAGAGGTATTAATTAACTATAATTAACCACAATTAATTAAGGAGACCCTAGGTCAGTGTGAAAGTGTGTTACAACATTTTATAAAATCATTAATAGGGTACAATTTAGGTACATTTTATTAAAAGGGGCCCAAGATTAATGTGAATGTGTACAACACATTACAACACTAGACCTAGGGAAAATTAAGTTAATTCAATATCAATTATTCCAAATTTAAGTGAGGAAAAGTGATACTTTTATCATCACTATAGTAATTGTTAAAGAAAATAACCTAGGAAAATCATTTCCAAATAAACCTCCATATAATATGAGAGAAGCAAACCAAGCTATTTCACGAGAGAAAACATTGAGATGAGATATATTACACAATGTACAAAGTTCCTTATAAAGGCATGAAAATATATGGCCAGTGTAAAACTACTTGAAATAGGAAAAAAACCACCCAATTAAATAAATGCAAAACTAATGCCTAAGTAAAATTAAGTGTGAATGCAATTTACTCTAACACCCCCCTTAAGTGCAACTTAGGGAGAATGAAGATACAATTAGGGCTTTGACTACACAACCATTTTAGGTACCTATTTACAATACAATCTCTCACAACCATAGAAAAGGAGGAAAACCCTATGGCAAAAACCCCCTCTCTAAAAGAGAGAAAAGAAAAATAAGACAAGATGCATGGATGGAGGAATAAGTCATACCCCCCAAGGACTACATGCATCATGTATATACAATCAATGATCCCTAGGTAGGAGGGGAAAAAATGAGATATCATGTCCCCCTATAATGAAGAAGCTCCAATGCTAATGAACCATGCCTAAAAATAAAAGATGATACAATGCCTACAAGCAAATATTCTCCCCTTAGGAAGAAAAAAGTCCACTAGGTGATGAAGAAGCCACTCCATGTCCAACTAAAAAGAGGAAGGAAATCTCCAAACAAAATAATCCACCACATAATCATGATTAAAAACAACCAAGAAATGTGATGAATCAAATGAAATTGAAGGCTCAACAATGTCAACCTCCAAAGACAATCCAGATGTATTAACTACCATGCTGAAACTTTCATCAAAAAGGAGAGAAATCCCCTCAAGTATATCTCCCAAATCTGCAAGATAAGACTCCACAAACAAATATAAGATGCCTGCCAAATACTCATCCAATAAAACAATATTTGAGGGATAAAAAATATTCTATTGTGTTGAAAGATCAACCTCTAAAGCAATAGGAGATGTATCAATATGAGTCTAAAGAACTCAAAAGTTTAGATGGCCAATTTTTCCCATGGAATTGTTATCAACACTAGAAAGAAGAGTGCAAGGAACATAGTCATCATCAACAACAAAGTGAGAGAAGGTATATAGACGAGACTCATAATTAGTATTACCAATTGCAATGATTTTTCTAGTATTAGCTTCTCTTATGAAAACATAATCTATAGTGAGTTCTACACTCTTCAGGGCCTTACCATGTGTAATCTAATAGATGGAAAAAACATTTGTGTGCAACTTAGGTATAAAAAATACATCCCTAAAACAACCATCCCCTATCTCAACATTTCCTACCCTTGCAACATCCAAAAGCTTATTATATCCCAACAAAATTTTGGAAGTGTTAGTAGGATGAAGACCCAAAAAAGGATAGGGACTAGAAGCCATGTGGTGAGATGCTCCAAAAACTAAAAACTAAAAACTATCCATCTTGACCAAAATGAACTACAAAAGTCACCAGTGCATGTCCTTTACCCATGTAGTGTTTATGTTCTTTACCACTTGTAAACCTTGGATTCCTTGACTGTGTAGGGTTGGATGATGATGGAGATGAAGATGTAGAGGCTATAGAAGGAGGAGCTACAGATGAGGGCAATGGAATATTGTTTTTTCTAAAGAAGGTGTGAAAGTTCGTCAATCTTCTTCATATAACAATTATGCTCATCATTCCCTTTATTTTTGCAATATACACAATTGAATTTCTCCTTCTTTGGTTTGTCCTCTATTGAAGAGGTGGAAGTCTCATTTTAATCTATTTTAGGTTTAGGCTTCTTCTTCCCTTTAGTTTGAGAGCTATTTCCAACTAATGCATGATTTATAGGGACCTCCTCCAATTTGTTATGAAATAACTTGAACAATAGAAAAATATGATATGAAATATGCTACAAATACTTGATAATAACTGAGTGTAGTGCCCCTCTGTCTGTGATGTCCTTGTGTTGCCTCTGACTCGCTTGTAAAGTTAGTATTGATTGGCATGATTTGAATTGATTCAATTTATTCGGTTTGTGTTTTGAGGTATTACATAAAATAAAAGTTATAATACTTCTGTGTTTTTGTCAAATAAAATATTATTAATGTTTAAAATGAATTAAATAAATCAATCTTGAATATTATAATTAAAATTAAAATTAAATAAAATAAAAATTAAATTAAATGATTGTGGAAGTAATGAATAATAGTATAATAAACCAAAATTAAATGCAATATTATGTCAGTTTCACATAAAGATCTAATTATAGAATTTTGCATGAAAGGTTTTGTAACTGCTCAGCATAAATGTAGTTCTTAATTAAGCCTCTTCGTAACTGAAACTTGTTGGAAGAAACTACACCTATAGAGAAATTGGAAGTCGAAGAGAATTGTAGAATATGAAAAATAAATAATAAATATATTTAGCTTATGGAAGGGGTAGAATGAGGGGGGCAGAAGTTGGAATTTGGGAAGAGCTGTGTGTCAAGATTCCTATTCTATCAAGCGCATCAAAGAGGTTTTATTGCTCTTATCTTACTAGATTGTGTCTATAACATTTAATGGTTGCACTGCTTTTCTTTTTCTTTTTTAATTGTAAGTTTTTCGTATAATAACAATTATAGGTGGATTGTAGATGGTACTCGGTACTCTAGTAAATGTTATGAATCTATTTCTGAAGGTTGTTAATATCTATGGAATTGGTGTGTCAAAACATTCTTTGAGACTATAGAAATGGGTAGGTGAAGTATATTACGCATCAGCCAAATAGTAAAATAATCGGGTGTTATATATGTGCATACAATGGGCAGTTGCTCTTTAATTTCTGTGGTAATTTGCTGAGTATTCGATGGCTAGTTCTAAACGCCACTCTAAAAGTCATTGAATGTGGAGTAATATTTCCCTATAGAATCCATTTCTTTCTTAAGGCTGAATACAGTAAAAACCTATTATGGATACAATGTGTCCTTGTTTTTAACCATCATGCTTGTTGCTTGAAACCGGATATTGATCCTTCTTATTTAGAATCAATTAGGATGAATCCACAACGAAATCATTAGATATCGATTAGATATTCACTCACCGGTGGTCAGATGGATGTGCCGAAGGTCCTACACCCTCTTGCATGCTATTTAAATCATCCCCAACATCGATATTAATTTCTTTCTGAGCGTATTAATTTATTCATTTAATCTGCACTCACATGCAATCGGTTTGATTACTGGGAGATGGAATTCATGTTTAGGAAACAAGGTTTTAACTATAGTCCATTTTCCAATTACCTCAGCCTTGGTTTTAATGTCACCCTCTCGTCTTTGTCATCAGCATCAAATGAGGATGTAACATTAGTGTATTCTCTCGAGCTGACTCTAGTTGCATTTTCTGGCCCTGTAGGTCGATATACAATCAGATCAAGTTTCATACAATTAAAGCATTGAATTGGATGCTGCTCCACGATTTGCCTCGCACCTACCAATCGCATCTTATTTGAGAGTTTCTAAATTCTGCCCATGATATACCATTTGTGCATATCCTGCAATCATAACTTTCCTCTATGACATCCTGACAAATAGTTCACTATCTAGATCAAGCGTTCAGAATAAGTTTTAAGGTTTAAGTAATCTCCTTGGAATCTGTTGAAAATCTACCTCAACTGCTGCACTTAAATAAAACAAAATATTGTCACAATATAAATAACCTCCTTGTATTTCATTAGCAATCTGTTATAGGGTTACTGCACTTGAACATGGTAGGGTGTATAGTTTTAAATTAAATCTCTAGTTCTTTTTGCAACTTGTCTCAGTCGTTGCACCTAGACTTAATAGGAAGTTTAAAAGTTTAAATAATCTCCTTAATTTCATTGTCAATCTGTCTCAGCCATGGCGCTTGGCCATAACAAGAAATTTTTAAAGGTTTAAGCAATCCCTTTGATTTCTTTGTCAATCTAATGTAGTCTTAGCACTTAGAGTCCATAGAATGATAAAATATATATGACTTCATTTGTTGGATAAAAGTCCTTCTATAGAAATAATATGTTTTGATATTTGATTTAATGGATTTTTGTGTGGGAAATGTTGTAAGGACAATTGTGATAACTTTAGGATAGTGGAAGGATTTTAGCCTTATTTTTCAAAAGGTTAAGTATAGAAGAAATATAAGAATGGTTCACCTCCTAGTTTAAAATTGAATAGAGGATAGTTACTTGCAAATTTCAGACGTTAGAAAAGAACAATTTCCTTGATTCTAAAACTAAATGATTATATTAAATAATGTGAATTGGTGAACAATAGAATATTAGGGAAAAGAGTTATGCCTTTTTATAAATGAATAAGTTCTTACTTCATAGTGAAATTAGATGGTCATATAGTTTTAGTTAAGAAGAAAACTGGCATTGTATTATAGTGTTGGTGAAATTAGTTATCCTTTTAAATATAATTAGAGTATTAATTGGATAATCATGTTTATATATATGTATATAGTTATAGGAATGATTATAATCCTAAATTGGAATAAAAGAAATTGGTAGGAGTGCTTTTATAACTTCTTTTATTTAATACAACTTTATGATGAGCATAGTGAGATGTTAGTAAGGTATGTGAATATAGCCTTTAATAAGTTAAAACAATTTCTTATGAAGTGAAGAGTGAAATCGTAGATGATATTTCAATTTTTTTTTTGAAGTTTATTGCTTTTGATTTGTTTGGGTTAGTATTATGAGAGTGATAAAATATGCCTTGTGATAATTATGATATGTGATTATAGAGTTCCTTTATTTATTTTAAACTAATTCTTATTGAACGAATGGATAAATTATATTTGAATGGTCATTGTTCATTTAAGGGGTAATTTGGTGTATCCTATTTGTGGTGTCCTCTTTGTAATTGCTTGGCTTCAGAAGTGATTTCATTCCATTGGGTTCGTGTCAATTTATGTGTGATTTGACAAATCCTTTCATTGTGACTTTTCTTGAGTTGACGTGATTTGGGGATCTTCTTTAAGTTAAATTGTGTTGTTATTCGTTTAACCTTATGTGGTGAATTCTTGGTTTGTTTTGAGTTGTGGGGGTCTTATTAATTGAATTTGTGGCGGAGTATTTTGGATACTAATGCAATGCTTGGTTGTGATAAGTTTATGCTTCTTATTGAATGCAATCTTCCCACTTTTATTATTTTGGTGAAACATTAGATTATATTGTTGTCATGTTTGTTGATTTTGTCAAAGGTCATTTGTTTACCAACTGTATAGGTATCTTGTGAGGAGGAAATTGAGGTCTCCCTTGGATGCCTGGTTACATGCTTTTACCTTTGTTGTTGAAGGATTGTTTCTGGATGGTTTCGTGTTGGTGTGAATGCCTTTGGAGACTAAATTTGATTCAAGGAATCCTTTGACCTTTAATCTGTCTTGCAATGTAATTGGGAACTCGTGTTTTGTTTATGAGTTGTGGATAGTTGATCTTCTTGAATTTCTGATTTATTTTGTATCAAAGTTGATTATGTAGTCTAGATGGAGTTGTTGATCTTATTTTAATATATTCAATCATTATATTTGAATTGAAAATAGTTTTTGTGGCCTTGCAATTTTTGTTGTCAGTTCTTTGATGGGGAAACCCTAGTGTAAATTTTATGAAAGTCTTCTAGAGGCTTGTTTTTTTACTGTTGGTCAATGTCTCTCCTTTTATGTTCCCTTGATGTGGAAAGTGTTTTGGTATCAAGATTTTGAAAGGGTTGTATGAGAATTGTTAAGACTTTGATTATGTGTTTATAGCAAGATGGGTAATTCCTCACATGCTTTTATGTTGTGATTATTTTTTCTAATTATGATGGTACAAGCCTTGGTTTTTTTTTGGTTTGATGTTGTTGGGTCTCTAGGGAGAGTGGCTCCTCATGGGGGCCGGTGCCCCATTTAAGGGGAAAGGAATAGGATAACCCATGAGTGAGTTAGTAATCAAGTGAAAACCTAATAATTAACTTAGGAGGGTTGGGTAGTAATATCATTATAAGATTTTAAAATGGCTGCCTCGTCTTCATTAGTGCTTCCACAGAGTAATGGAAGGCTGAGAAGTCTGTGGTCAGCAAGGCCGTGACCTCGTCTTCACAAGAGGTTTACGGCTCCACATGAGTCACCCTATGGACCGGCGCCTCCAGTTGGGAGGAAGGGCACAGGATAGCCATAGATGGGACTAGCACCTCCAATTGGGAGGAAGAGCATAGGATAGCCCATGTAGGACTATGCAATGACACTCTGTCCTAGTTGCCCAGGTGTTTTACTTTATTGTGTTCCTCTGGAAGTATGTTATGGGAGTTGGTTTAGATTTTGGTTGAATGGATTTATATTGATTTATGGAGTATTGCCTTGATACATCTTTGGTGTACTTTGTGGTCTTGTATGATCTCATTGATATTTAACTTATGACCTTGTACTCTTATGGTACTGTGATATGATGCTATTGTATTGTTTAATTGCAATTTGGAATTGTATTATGTTTATTAATTCAGTTTGATTTGGAAGTGTTTCATGATCATCCTTTGGTTACTTGTTTACTAGTCATTGCTTTGATTTATGTGATGAGATTTATGACTTTAAGTTATTATGTTGATTCATGAATGTTTTTAATTATGTCATTGTAATCCTTGAGTCTTATAATACTTTTGTATGATGTTGAGTCTTGTGGTTCCGCATTTGGATGTTCTTGATTGAGGACTCTTTCTTGTCAGCTCCTTAGCACGGGGGGTGGGTCTTCGGACCCACATGGTAGAGTGGAACATGCTAAGCACCCCATTGGGTCCCCAGTCAAGGATCGAGAGGTGCGGATTAGTGTTGTTGTGGCAACTCCAGAGTTGTATCTGTCTTGGAGCCAGTTATGATACTTTGTATTCATCTATTTATTTGTATCATGTTATCTTGTTATATGGTTTCTGTTCATGTTTGGAAACACTTTTGTATCATTCTACTTCTTGAACATTGTACTGTAATGTAATGTTAAACCTTGTGTGGCTATTGGCCATGGCAGTTGTTATTCAATGTGTTGAGTTAATCATGTATATGTTGTATTTGCGTTCACATATGGTTTCTTATCTATGATTATCATGTATGTGTTATATTTGTTAATGTTTATTTTGTTATGGACTATATCTTTGGCTTTTATTCTTTATTGTCATTGTGTGGATCTAAGTTACGTAAAGACTCCTTGTGTATCCCAAGGGATCTATGTGTTAGCGAATCTACTTAAATGAAATTCATGTCATGACTTAATGTGTATTACATGTATATTATGTTAACTTTAAAAAAAAAAAATTGTGCAGTAATTATTGTTTAATTGTCCTTTAGGGTTCGCACGACAGGGCGTTACAACATGGTATCAGGGCATAGGTTCATACACTGGGCACTATGTGTGCTCACTATGTAACCTTGTGCTTAGACCCGTGAGTCTTGAGTTTCACTTTTCTTTTGTCATTGTTGTGAACTTGAATTTCTTCCATTAGATGGTGTTGAGTCGATGGTGCAGGAAACTGATGGGAAAGGATAGGACCCTCGGTGTAGTGCGCAATGCACTGATATCCTTCCTGTCAGGGATGCTCTATGGACCCTTGAGTTTTAGTGTGATGTGTTTCTTGGTGATGTGTTTTATGTGTGTGAATATGTCAAGTGTGTGTGGAATCTACGATTTTTTTATCCTTGAGTGATGAATTATGTTTTCTTGAATCTGTGAAGGTGTAAAATTTTACCCTTTTTATTGAAATTGATGTGAGATTTGGTGTTGAATAATGGTTAAAGTGGAGTTCTTTGTGTGAAAATTATGAGTTTTAACGAAGATGTGAGGTTTTTTGGATAATTAATCTATGATTTTTAGTAGAATATAGTATCTTGAGGTTAAGATGCAACTTGAATTATTGGTACTAATGTGCAATGTTCTATGGTAGCTTTTAATTTACAGGAAGTTGGCTTCAAAAATGTAGTGATGAAGGTAATGCAATTGTAATATGTAGGTATAGATACTTATAATTTCAAGTAGTAATTCATTTTGATATAGTAGATGAATTAGGTTTATGGTTAGCATCCTTATGCAAATATTGCCTAACTAATAAGAAGCAAACTGTTTACGAGTTACTAGAATTGTTTTGACTATTTTGTGTGGTTTGGTGGGAGGGACAGTGTGGTATCACTCGCTCACGAGTGCCCTACTATGCTGGGAGTTCCTCTCACAATGTATTTGTGATATATATGTATTATGCACAATGTTTGTTTGCATGCAAGATTGCAGGAACTAAGTCTCGATTCCACTTGCATTGTTAGGATAGGGCGAGCATTATATACACCCAATGGGTTTGACATTGAACATAGGAGCTGACAAGAAATTTTCCCCAACCTAGTTCGTCATCTGTCCTAGTGTTTGAAAAATTGGTCTGGTTGCAACCCTGTCACCACTTTTGTTTTGGTATCATTTCCTTATTTTTGGTTTGTTTAGTTTTCATTGCTTACTTGATAAAGTTTAATTGATGTTTTAATTTATGGTGTTGATGTGCTTATGATCATTGATATTGTTGTGTTACCATGTTTATGCTTGAGATCGACTTCCCAGAGTAAGTCGAAGCCTTCGAGGGGAGGATGTAGTACCCCTTTGTCTATGATGTCCTTGTGTTGCCTCTGACTCGCTTGTAAAGTTAGTATTGATTGGCATGATTTGAATTGATTCAATTTATTCGGTTTGTGTTTTGAGGTATTAAATAAAATAAAAGTTATAATACTTCTATGTTTTTGTCAAATAAAATATTATTAATGTTTAAAATGAATTAAATAAATCAAACTTGAATATTATAATTAAAATTAAAATTAAATAAAATAAAAATTAAATTAAATGATTGTGGAAGTAATGAATAATAGTATAATAAACCAAAATAAAATGCAATATTATGTCAGTTTCACATAAAGATCTAATTATAGAATTTTGCATGAAAGGTTTTGTAACTGCTTAGCATAAATGTAGTTCTTAATTAAGCCTCTTCGTAACTAAAACTTGTTGGAAGAAACTACACCTATAGAGCAATTGGAAGTCGAAGAGAACTGTAGAATATGAAAAATAAATAATAACTATATTTAGCTTATGGAAGGGGTAGAATGAGGGGGGCGGAAGTTGGAATTTGGGAAGAGCTGTGTGTCAAGATTCCTATTCTGTCAAGTGCATCAAAGCGATTTTATTGCTATTATCTTACTAGATTGTGTCTGTAACATTTAATGGTTGCACTGCTTTTCTTTTTCTATTTTAATTGTAAGTTTTCGTATAATAACAATTATAGGTGGATTGTAGACGGTACTCGGTACTCTAGTAAATGTTATGAATCTGTTTCTAAAGGTTGCTAATATCTATGGAATTGGTGTGTCAAAACATTCTTTGAGACTATAGAAATGGGTAGTTGAAGTGTGTTACGCATCAGCCAAATAGTAAAATAATCGGGTGTTATATATGTGCATACAATGGGCAGTTGCTCTCTAATTTCTGTAGTAATTTTTTGAGTATTGAATTTCTAATTTATTTTGTATCGAAGTTGATTATGTAGTCTGGATGGAGTTGTTGATCTTATTTTAATGTATTCACTCATTATATTTGAATTGAAAATAGTTTTTGTGGCCTTGCAATTTTTGTTGTCAGTTCTTTGATGGGGAAACCCTAGTGTAAACTTTATGAGAGTCTTCCAAAGGATTGTTTTTTTATTGTTGGTTAATGTCTCTCCTTTTATGTGCCCTTGATGTGGCAAGTGTTTTGGTATCAAGATTTTGAAAGGGTTGTACGAAAATTGTTAAGACTTTGATTATGTGTTTATAGCGAGATGGGTAATGCCTCGCATGCTTTTATGTTGTGATTCTTTGTTCTAATTATGATGGTACAACCCTTGGTTTTTTTTTTTGGTTTGATGTTGTTGGGTCTCTAGGGAGAGTGGCTCCTCATGGGGGCCGATGCCCCATTTAAGGGGAAGGGCACAAGATAACCCATGAGTGAGTTAGTAATCAAGTGAAAACCTAATAATTAACTTAGGAGGGTTGGGTAGTAATATCATTATAAGATTTAAAAATGGATGCCTCGTCTTCATTAGTGCTTCCGCAGACTAATGGAAGGTTGAGAAGGCTATGGTCGGCAAGGTTGTGACCTCGTCTTCACAAGAGGTTTACGGCTCTGCATGAGTCACCCTATGGACCGGTGCCTCCATTTGGGAGGAAGGGCACAGGATAGCCATAGATGGGACCACGCCTCCAGTTGGGGGGAAGAGCACAGGATAGCCCATGTAGGACTATGTGATGACACTCTCCCCTAGTTGCCCAGGTGTTTTACTTTATTGTGTTCCTCTGGAAGTATGTTATGGGAGTTGGTTTAGATTGTGGTTGAATGGATTTATATTGATTTATGGAGTATTGCCTTGATACATCTTTGGTGTACTTTGTGGTCTTGTATGATCTCATTGATATTTAACTTATGACCTTGTACTCTTATGGTACTGTGATATGATGTTATTGTATTGTTTAATTTCAATTTGGAATTGTATTATGTTTATTAATTCAGTTTGATTTGGAAGTGTTTCATGATCATCCTTTGGTTACTTGTTTACTAGTCATTGCTTTGATTTATGTGATGAGATTTATGACTTTAAGTTATTATGTTGATTCATGATTGTTTTTGATTATGTCATTGTAATCCTTGAGTTTTATAATACTTTTGTATGATGTTGAGTCTTGTGGTTACGCATTTGGATGTTCTTGATTGAGGACTCTTTCTTGTCAACTCCTTAGCACGGGGGGTGGATCTTCGGACCCACGTGGTTGGGTGGAACATGCTAAGCACCCCATTGGGTCCCCAGTCAAGGATTGAGAGGTGTAGATTAGTGCTATTGTGGCAACTCCAGAGTTGTATCTGTCTTGGAGCCAGTTATGATACTTTGTATTCATCTATTTATTTGTATCATGTTATCTTGTTGTATGGTTTCTGTTCATGTTTGGAAACACTTTTGTATCATTGTACTTCTTGAACATTGTACTGTAATGTAACGTTAAACCTTGTGTGGCTATTGTCCATGGCAGTTGTTATTCAATGTGTTGAGTTAATCATGCATATGTTGTATTTGCGTTCACATATGGTTTCTTATCTATGATTATCATGTATGTGTTATATTTGTTAATGTTTATTTTGTTATGGACTATATCTTTGGCTTTTATTCTTTATTGTCGTTGTGTGGATCTAAGTCGTGTAATGACTCCTTGTGTACCCGAAGGGATGTATGTGTTAGCGAATCTACTTAAATGAAATTCATGTCATGACTTAATGTGTATTACATGTATATTATGTTAACTTTAAAAAAAAAATTTGTGCAGTAATTATTGTTTAATTGTCCTTTGGGGTTCGCACGACGGGGCGTTACACTAAGAATAACAAGCCACTTCGAGCGAGAAAACCTCCAAATATCTCTAATGAGAACACACTTCACAACTTGATGATGAAATAAGACTCATAACCTCCTATATATGTGTATATATGCCTAGGATATCACCTAGGCTGACTTAGACACACCTATATAAGTCTTAGGCCAACCTACACAACTAAATAATAATATACTAATGATAATATGACTTAATAGAGAGTTAAGATAGCCACAAGCCAACTATTCATAACCTAATGTACAATAATACTAAGGCGTAGCATACCCCCCTTCTTCAAAGAAGCATTGTCCTCAATGCTAATCAAGTTTGGATACTGTTGATTAAACTCCTTGTCCTCCCATGTGGCATCTTCAACTGGTAAATTCTTCCATTGGATGAGATACTCAGTGATAGTTATTCTATTCTTCCATTGGATGTGATACTTGTTGTTGATGAATCAAGTGGTATTCTACTTATTATTCCTGTGAACTCTCTCAAGAAGACCCAATGGTTGATTCACCTAAATTCTCCTTGAAAAGTTGTTGTTGATGATGGTGATGGACACCTTAATTGATGATGGATGGAAGGAGGATGATATCCATAAAGTGCCAAAAATGGAGACATTTTTGATGAGCTATGAAAAGAAGTGTTATACCACCATTCTGCAAGTGGTAGCCAATCTACCCACTAAGACTATTTCTTTGAAGTGAAACAATGTAGATATCCTTCCAAACACTTATTAACAACCTCAGTTTACCCATCTGATTGAGGGTGGTATGAAGAGCTATGAGCCAATTGAGTACCCAAACATGAGAATAAATCTTTCCAAAAGTGACTAGTGAAGATAGGATCATGATCACTAACAATAACTTTAGGTGTACCCTGTAGCTTTTGGATATTCTCCAAAAAATATTTTACCACCACACTTGCTGTAAAAGGATGTGCTAATGCAATGAAATGTGCATATTTAGTGAGCCGATCAACTACCACCATGATGAAATTATGACCTTTAGATCTGGGAAGCCATATGCTAAAGTCCATGGATACCTCTTCCCAACGTTGGCTAGGAATAGATAAGGGTTGTAAGAGACCTGGTGTCTTAATTGTCTCCCCTTTATGCCTTTGACACACTAAACATTCAGCCATAAATTTTTGAACATCACCATTTAGCCCTTCCCAAAAGAAATCTTGCTTGACTCGATAATATGTCTTCAAAAATCTTGAATGACCACCCACTGGAGACTCGTGCAACTCTATGAGAATCTTGATTTTAAGGTTGGAATTCTTGCATAGATACAAACACTCTTTATACCAAAGAGTATCTCCCTTCCAAAAAAACTTATCTAAACTACTAGGATCACTTTTTAATTTCTCGATGAGATTACTTGTCGCAACATCATTTTTCCACTTTACTTTGGCTTCCTCCACCCAATTTGCTTGTAATATTGAAAGGGCACACAATAAGGCTTCATCTTTCTCACCCTTCCTTGAAAGTGCATCTGTGACAATATTTTCTTTCTCGTTCTTATATGCAATCTTAAAGTCATATCCTAACATCTTAGTGACCCATTTTTGTTGCTCTTCAGAAGATAGTCTTTGTTCCAAAAAATATTCTAGGCTATCATGATCTGTCTTAACCTTGAAATGTCTACCCACTAGATAAGGCTGCCATTGTTTCACTGCATGGAGTATTGCTAGCATTTCCTTCTCATATATAAGTTTTAGTTGATTCTTACCTTTTAATTGATGACTCTCAAAAGCAATTGGTTGACCTTCTTGCATGAGCATTGCTCCTATACCATTTCCAGAAGCATCACATTCCACAATGAATTCCTTGGTGAAGTCAAGAGTGGAAAGTACTGGAGTTGTACACATAGCCTCCTTCAATCTCTCAAATGTTGTATTGGAAAACTCGTTCCAATGAAAAGAATCCTTCTTCAATAGAGTGGTGAGAGGTGCTGCTATACTACCATAATTCTTCACTCTTACATCAATCTCATCTCTCCTTAATGGTTTTTGGAATATGCCATTCCAATTCCAGATTTGTCCCAAATACTCCACCTCTATAAGTGATAACCTTCAGATCTAAGATCTAACTTGGTAAACACAAACTTTCTCAAGAACAAAAATGGAGCTCCATTTAATTCATCTAGCAAATCATCAATGACATGGAATTGGAAACTTATCTTTAATGGTGTACATGTTGAGCACTCTATAATCTAGAAACATGTGCCAAGTATCATCCTTCTTACGTACCATCACCACAGGCGAGGAGTAAGCACTTTGGCTATGCCTGATGATTCCTGCCTCTAGCATCTCTTCAAGAATTTTTTCTATCTCACTCTTTTGTATGTGTGGATACCTGTAAGGCCTGATGTTCAGTGGTTGGCTCCCTAGGACTAACTGTATGGAATGATCATGATCCCTCTTAGGAGGAAGTCCTTTAGGCATATCTCCAAGAACAACTGAGTGATGATCAATTATAGCTTGCAAATCTGGATGAGTAGGAGCACTAGATTGAGAGACTTCTGATGAACGTAGTTGGGCCACAAATCCATCCACTCCTTTCTTAAGAAACTTTTGCATTTGATGAGAGCTTACCATTTATGGTGATTTCACCTTCAACTCCCTTAGCTCTACTAGCCTTCCTTCTAATTGAAATCTCATAAATAATTCTTGGAAGTTCATCTCAATCATTCCTAATGTAGTAAGACATTGTACTCCCAAAACAATATCTGTTGCACCCATGGATATCACATACATTGGGGTATCAAGTTGATAATCTTCTGTGGATAATTTAATGCTATGAAACTTCCCTGAACAACTATCTATACCACCATCTACAATCAAAACCTGAAACTCTGGAGCTAGATATATGAAACAATTTAGACGAGTAGCTAACTTTTTGTTGATGAAATTATGAGTACTACCTGAGTTGATCAACACTATTACCTTCTACTTCTTTAGGAACCCCACCACCTTGAGAGTTTGTGGAGCACTAAAACCTGAGAGTGCATGACAAGAGATGATTGGTTGAGAATCATGTGATTCCTCATTTGACTCCCTTTCATCTTCTAGTATGGGTTCCTCCTCTTCTTCCTCATTGGGACCTTCAATATAGAACAATTTCTTTTCACTACATTTATGTCCTCAATTGTATTTGCTATCACAATTGAAACAAAACCCTCTTTCTCTTTTCTCCTCAATTTGTTGTGGAGTCAACTTAGTATGTTGTGTTGAATATCCTTTCTCTCTTGTCACATTAGCCCCTTGCTTCTTAGGAATCAAATACTTCTCCTCTACCGTGTGTGCTAAAATAAAAGACTCATTTATGGAACTAGGGCTAAACATGCATACCTCATGTTGAATGTGATCCTTGAGACCACCCAAGAATAATTTATTCAATTTTTCCTCTATAATTGTATCCACTCTTAAGGATAGATTTTGGAATTGCTGAATATAATCCTTAACTGATCCTATTTGTTGAAGTTTAGCTAGCTAGCTAAAGAAGTTGTTTGTGACGCTATTGTTATATTATGCTTGGAGTTCCTCTATAAAAATTGACCATGAGACAGTGAGCCCCTTTTTCCTTCGATGAGTGCAAAGCCAACAATACCAAATGAATTGATCTGGTTCTAGATATAGGGAAGCCATCATGACCTTTTGTCCATTTGGGATTTGGTGTACTTCAAAAAAAATATCTATTTGGTTTATCCATATTAGAGGATCCTTACCATCTAACTTGCACATATCCACTTTTGGAAATAAATTCCTAGATCCCATAGGAGTACTAAAGCTTGTGTCAATGGTAGCTGACCTAAAATTTTCACCTTGGGTGCTTGAGAACTCCTTTCTTGGCTCAACCATGTAGGTGCTTAACATGTTTCTTAGATCACACATATCCATATTAATTGAGGAAATGTCTTCCTTTACCTTATTTATTTCCTCATTAGGATTAATATGCTTGATTGTTTCACCATCCTTATTAGGAGTCTTCCCTGGAGTGACAACATTCTTTTTACCCCTTGTTGCAGGCCCTGTCATGATGGAAACCACTAATGTTGAAATAAATCACACAACTAAAATTGAAATTTTCTAAAATGTTTACTATGATCTCCTTTAGTATGTCTTCAAAAACCCAATAAAAATCAGACTCTAATTCAACAAGATGTGCGAGAAATGTAGATTCCAAAAAAATAGTGTAGAAACCCTAATTCTGTAAAAAATCACTTAATTCTTCTCCAATTCTTCTAAAATATGGACTGTAGCTTCTTAAATATTTTCTTCAAAAACCCTTTAAAAATCATAATAAAATTTACCAAAATTTGAAAGATATGCTCTTCCCAAAATCACCTCCAAAATTGAGAAAAACCTTGCCTCTATGGTGCCAAGATCATGCTCTGGTACCACTTGATATGAAATAATTTGCACAATAGAAGAATATGATATGAAATATGTTGCAAATACTTGATAATAACTGAGAATAACAATCCACTTTGAGGGGTAAAATCTCCAAATATCTCTAATGAGAACACACTTCACAACTTAATGATGAAATAAGACTCACAACCACCTATATATACCTATTTATGCCTATGATATCACCTAGGTAGACTTAGACACACCTATATAAGTCTTAGGCTGACCTACACAACTAAATAATAATATAATAATGATAGTATGACTTAATAGAGAGTTAAGATAGCCACAAGCTGACTGGGTATGTGCAGGACCATCATGGAAAAAATAGGCCCTTAAGTGGCAAAAAATTAAGAAAAAATCAGTGTTAGGCAACTTGACGTAAAAATTTGAATAATTTATCTATATAATTTCAAAAATATGTAAGAATAGAATTTGTAGAAAATTTAATGTAGTTTCTTAACTACTAGGTTTATTTAAAATAAAGAAAATCTATTTGGTGAAAATTTGAAATTTCAATGTAGTAGTACTTAAATTTTCAGGAAAAAATAAGAAGTAGGTGTCTGTTTGACCACCCTAACCATAATAAAATGATAATATTTTTTATAAGATTTTATATATAAGTAGAGGACTCACGTCAGATGTGATGCATATTTTTTTGTAATTTTTTCTGACTAAATAATTAATTATAATTTTTATTACAACTTTTAAAAAATATAAAAACTCGTATGTCTTACCACCTTAACTTGGTCAAAACTTTGTGAAATTTAATTTTTCTTTTTTAATCCTATAGTATGTGAAGTATAGAATGTGACTCATGTCTTGGATTCAAAAAATGTGATACCATTTGAAATTTATAGATGTTTTCCAATTAGCCTATTGATTAGGACTTTAGTCATAATTCTAATAAAAATTGAATAATAATTATTTATTAAATTCAAATTAAAGCATAATTTATATTGGTGGAAAGCTGAGAATCTCCTCTAGAAACCCTTTTTGTTTCATCAATTTTGGTTTAAAAAAAATTCATCAACCAAATACCCTACAAATACCCATAATATTGCCACTTTTTGGGCCATCATGATCCAACACATACCTAACTATTCATAACCCGATGTACAATAATATTAAGGGCGTAGAAAAATTGGACAACTTTGGCTTGCTCCCTTGTCAACCCATCATAGAAAGTCTCAAAAAAAGGCATTTGGAATGCATCACCCAAATCATATTTTGTGGAGTAGAAGGTAGTTCAAAAAACACAACAAATGGGCCTCTCAGCTTAGACAATATGAAAAAGATGGACTCCTTATTAGTTTTCCTCTTCCCACATCCCACTATTTGTAACCTTAAACATTTGAATTTCACTAGAAATTCATCAATAGAAAGAAATGCTTCAAGAGTAAGAGCAATTAATTTAGCCTCCAATTGTAGGATATGGAACTTGCTGACATGACCAAACAAACTATCTAATTTATCCCATATCTCCTTGGGTGTATCCAACTCATCAATATGGAAGAGGAGACTATTAGAAAAAATCAATTTCATCAAACCCATAGCTTGGTCACACTTATTTCTATAGGAAAATATTTCAAATTCCTTGGTAAGAGTGGGTTGGATATTACTTAGTGTGGACCATAGACCTTGAGACTAAAGCAACCTACACATTTTCATCTTCCACATATGGTAATTATGGGGAGTTTAAAATTTAATAGATTCAAAACTAGCCATGACCAAAGTCTATACCAAAAAGGAAAAAATTACACCAAACTAAAAAAAATAAAATCCAATAAAGTAGCCATTGGAAATTAATGTACCATGCTATTTGTTTGTAGTAGTTTTTTGCACCTCTGGAAAGCCAAATATTTGCAAAAGTCTCCAAAGCTCAAGGCACACCACGAGCCTCTATAAGTATTACTCACACCAAGAAACCACACTGCAAAGGTATTTAAGGAGCAAAACAATTCCCCTCACAGCCAGTGTGGGATAATTTTTCCCAAAAATAGCTTCAAAAATTTTTGGGCCCACACCACAACATAGAAGATTGAAATAATTATTTCACTGGAAACTTTATAAAGTATAAATTTCAAGAGAAATTCATTACAACAACATATTTAAATGTCTCCAAATTCAACACATGCAATTTCAATCATAGACTACCCCCAATGTTGAGAGAATCACCTCCTCACAGAGGAAATTGTGCCAGCAATCAAGAGCCTCCTCACAAGACTCATGCCAAACAACTTCTTCATAGTGATCAAAAGGGATACAACCAGGTCTTCACATGGATCCAAGCAATAATCAAATCCGCTACACATAAGGGGATAATGTGCCTAGCAAAAAAAAGGTGAATTTAAACCTATCAACAAATATTTATTCCCTCCAAAACTCCACGGAAGGAAAAAATGTGTCTCCAAAAACACCTTTCATAGCCAAAATTCATGGCACTTCTTTTTAAGGGAGTGGCTTGCAAAATTTTCCTAAGTCTATTCTAGGACATTGAACTTTGAGAATGAGACAACTAATTAAGATGCTCATGAAGAGAAAAAAAACCCCTCATCCTCTTCAAGAATAGCTTCTTCACTACAAAAAATGCTTTCAATAGATTTTCTACCAATACAGAATCACACCACTAGTGTCAAGGCATTACCTCCAAGTAGAAAAATTCCTTTCTCATGAATGGAAAAATATCACACCATCAATGACAATTGCATTTTCCATCAACAGGAAAATTAAAAATGAGACATCTTTGAAATTTGAAAGAATTTCAAATTTTAGAAAAAACAAATGGTCTCAAAACTCTCAGATCAAAACTCTCAAGGGAAGGGTTGAAAAATAGTTTTCTCTAATACCATGTTAGGGAAAATAACCTAGGAAAATCATTTGCAAATAAACCTCCACATAATACAAGAGAAGCAAAGCAAGCTATTTCACTAGAGAAAATACATTGAGATGAGATCTATTACACAATGTACAAAGTTCCTTATAAAGGCATGAAATTATGTGGTAGGCGTAAAACTACCCAGAATGGGATAAAAACCACCCAACTAAATAAATTCAAAACTAATTCCCAAGTAAACCTAAGCATAAATGCAATTTACTCTAACAATAATGAATATGCATAATGCACTTCAACATTTTGATATTGAAACTTAGAGTGGGTGATCTAGATGGCTTGTAATAGTCTTTTCAATTCTACAAAGTAGATCAATTTATTTTACATGAAATAGATATTAACAAAATATTAAATAATGGAAGGAATTATATATAGGTAGAAGAATATTGCATGCCTCCATTGTACCATGGTATTGCATTGTCCATTCTATAACAAATTTAGATATAATTTAAGAATTATATATGTGATGAATAAATATTAGGGAACCTTTTCACTTTGAAATTGAATGTTGAAAAATGATGTAACATGCCCATTGTTCTACATAGTAAAATTTTCTATGTTTTACCCATAAGTAGATAGTTTATGCATCTGTCCTTTACAAGCAATAAATTTTGTTCTTTTCCTAAATGAATAGTAAATGCACATTTGAAACATATTTCAAACATTCCCATTGCATACAAAAGAATTCTTTTCATTGATTCAAATAATGATGATACATAATTTCCATGACATTTCATATTTACAAATTCCATAGAGATGGATACAAGTTACATACATAGCTTACACAAGCCTAAAAAATATATAAAGTATAAATGGTCTAGGAAGTCCCCCTCAAATTTTGGCCACCAACTAAAAATGAGAAGTATCACTCCAGTGCTTTTCCATCAACCCCAAACTTGCTACGATCCCTTGCACATCTACCTAATTTGTAAGATGGACCTACCCTTTAATGAAGAGATTGGTTTGGTAACCTCATAACAATAGCCTTTTTTGAGCTTGTTGTTTTGTTCTATATGTTTCTAGAATTTACATACAATGGCTACCCCTACATGTATGTACATCCGAGCCTAGTACGTAATCATGGATCACAGTGAAATTGACAATGTAAATAGTGCCTACTTACACTAATTTGGCTAGAGTTTCCATCACCTAGAACTTAGAGTGGATGCCACACATTCACCCACCTTCCTAGCTCAATTTGGTTTACATGACCATTCATACTCTATATCTAGGTTACCCCCTTTCCCATAGATTAGAAAAATTCCAAGAATAACCTTCCAACTAACTCATAATTAAATGACATTGATACTAAGTATCTCAAAGAATATTCTATTCATAGGTTATCCCATTTCCCATGGATTATCCTAACCCCAATCAAGAACATCCATAGGACAAGATCATAACCTCTTCTAAATCATGCACAAACAAGACTAAAGGTTACTTACCCAATTCCACAAACTAACCTAATTTGGGACATGAGTGTATGTGTATACTTAGTTACTTGATCATTAAGGGTTACCAGACCAAGCTCCTCTCTTGAGTGATATTCCCCCTCTTTTTTGAAGCTTTGAACCTATTCCTACATTCAACTTAGTACATCACCTAGGTAGTTATCCATTCACATAAAATCCATTAGCATAACAAAACATTTGCATGATCACAACATTAAAGTAATCATATTGTAATTCATATAAATTCATGAAAATTTCCATCAATATATAAAATATAATCATTCCTTCAAAAGCAATAAAATCATAATACATATTTAGTATTTCATTCACTTACCAAACATATCAAAGTCCCGATTAAAATTTATCATCATATTTACTTACAAAGTAAAAGTAACTTGATAGCTAAGAGATGTGGTGTAACAAAAGGTAGTTTTGGAGATCCCTTATGTTGAAAATAGCTCTCACATTACTTCTCATCTATCCATTCTTCCAATGATGGTGTGTACTATCCTTAATCAATTCTCCACATCTATGACTTGTTGAGTCTCCTATACAAGATTGATCTTGTAACAAAGAATCTATTGTTAGAAAAAATGTTTGGATTTACAAGAGAAACTTGATCAAAAAATTTCATGAACTCTGAGAGCACCACCAATTCTAAGGTGGAGACCTAAGCATGATCTTCCACAAAAAAGTATTTCCAAGTTCTATTGTGTTTTCACTAATGGTGACTCAAATATTTGACAAGGGAGCAAACCCAAGACACAAAAATAATACACAAAATTAGAAAAAATTATTATTATTCATTAATGGACATTATAGACATTATAGAAGTTCCTCGAGCTCTGCAAAACATTCAAGCTACCGAAGTCTCAAAAATTATAGACATTATAAAAGTTCCCCTTTTCATAGCATGCAAACTCTTTTCCCCAAAAAGCTACCAAAATAAAAGAAATCCCCCTATAAATAGACCTTTTTCCCTTAGGAGCCAAAAAAAACATTCAAGCTATGAGTTTTTGCAGTTTGGTGCCAATAATTACAATTTGAAACTCAAAAATTAAAACACCATTCAAAAATCAGCACATTTTGAAAGTGTACCAACTTCTGAGAGCCATAACTTTTGATACGGGACTCCATTTTTTGAACCATTTGAATTGTTGGAAAGGTCTCAAAGTCAAGAATGTGCTCAAAATATTATTTTTAGATTTTGGAAAGTTTTTGGGTCGTTTTAGGGTGGTTTAGTGCCTCAAACCCAATCTGGAAGGTTTTCAGGTGCTTTTCTGGGAGGCTGAAACTACAATATCTTTCAAACCGAGAATGATATCCACCTAATTATTTCACCAATATTCTTATTTTTCCATTCTAAATCCTCCCATATAATTTTCATTTAATTTTCATTCCAAAAACACCTTCAATTCCCAAAAGTTGCTAAAAATAACAACAAATTCCAAAAGTTACTAAAAATAGTAGTTGACCAGAGAAAGGAGAACAAAAAAATTGAAAGTGGCGATTTACATAATGAAAAAAAGGGTATCCAAAAATGCAAAGACATCTACAAAAAACTAACTAAAAGAAATATAAATGCAATGCATATTTTTTGGTTATGCAAGATTACCCTTACACTATTAGATGCTCCTGCATCAATATTATTTTTCTATGAGAATATTTTCTTTTGGTGCATGGGTGAACAATATCCCTATAATGGATAGCTCAGTCTTAATATAAATATGAAACCTTTAGTGAAAAATTTACAAATGAATCCAATTTCAAATTGGGCCCTAAACCCCAAATAAATTGTTACACTCAATCATGGAAAGTCTTCATGAATACATATGTATTAAAAAATAATATTGTTGGAGCTCATAGAATTTTGGTGACCATATTGTAAATATAAATAAATAGTTAACTTTGAATCTCAATGCTTTCACAAATTGAGCTTTTAAGCCTAGTTCTACATCTTATATAGCCTAACATTATACTCTAGACTAAGTTTTATGAGCTTTAGATCTATGAATGTTGAATTGTAACACAATTTTTTATCTTGTCCCCCAAACCATGAGAGACTCTAATGACTCATAATTTTGTATGTAAAATGCATATTCATTAAATGTGGTGATTGAAATCTAAATTTTTATTTGGAGATCTAAACTCTTTAACTTACAAATATTTAAAAACCTACTCACCATGTCCTATTATGTTAAAATGTTTAACATTATTTATGATGAGGGTGCAGCTCAAGACACAGAAAATAACCCACAAACAAGAGGATAATTTTATTATTCAGAAAATGGAGCTTCTAACATGCAGAGGATCTCAAATCCCCAAGTTCTACCACACATGCAAGTTACAGAAAGTTACAGAATAACCCTTTTCGCAATATGCGAGCTTGTCCTCAAAAGCTACCCAAAAATTAGAACCCTGCCATAAATAGAGCTCCTCTTTAGTTTGCAGCCAAAACAACAT
The DNA here is from genome assembly GCA_007258455.2 of Sequoia sempervirens. Taxonomy (NCBI): domain Eukaryota; kingdom Viridiplantae; phylum Streptophyta; class Pinopsida; order Cupressales; family Cupressaceae; genus Sequoia; species Sequoia sempervirens. Next base: position 274,008,528 of record VDFB02373365.1, read on the forward strand.
TCAAATTTGAGTTTAGGTGGTTTGGCGCCGAAAATTACAACTTGAAGTTCAAATTTCAAAAGAACATTTGCAATTGTATCTTTTAGAAAGTGTGCCAACTTCCCGAGGCCATAACTTTTGATCCAGGACTCTGATTCATGAACCATTTGAACAGTTGGAAAGGTCTCGAAGTCAATAACGCACTTAAAATTGTCTATGCCAATTTCAGAAAGTTTTAGAGCCATTCTGGGAACTCTAAGTGCCTCAAATCTAACGCGGAATATTTTCAGGTGCAAATCTAGGAAACTAAAACTGCAATATCTTTCAACCCAGGATAGAAAATAAAAACCATAAATTAGGAATTTCATTATGATGAAAAGGGTATCCAAAAATGTAAAAACATCTAAAAACTAAGAAACTTGAAATTTGACTATTTTTTGGTGATGCAAGATTGCCCTTACACCACTAGATGCTCTTGTATCAGACACCTAGGGTAATTTGAGAAGTGACCCCGTCATGTCTCAGATGGTTGAGGAAAACTCAACCAGTCAACTGCTGCCTTAGATAGCCAAGATGAATCTTCCACAGGCCTTCCTCACCATTTCACCAGATATTCTTCATATTTTCTATTTCTGGTACTCCTTCCCACATGACTATCCAAGATTGCTTCAATCTCCTCCCTTTCTGTAGTAGGTGTTGGAATGTCATACTGCCCTATTACTGGTGCTTCCTCCGTTCCACCTTCATTATACTCTGTCAAATCTAAAATGTTGAACATAGGGGAAATGTTGATTCCATCAATCAACTCTACCTCATATGCATTCCCTGCATCATGCTTCTTCAAAATTTTATAGGGACCGAATTTCTTCATCTTCAATTTGTTATAAGTTCCCATAGGAAACCTTTCTTTCCTCAAGTGGACCATTACTTCATTGCCAATCTGAAACTCCTTATTCCTCCTTTTATGATCTGCCTTAGCCTTATATTGCATATTCATCTTATTAATGTGTTCCTGTACCTTCTCATGTATATTCTTGATGTGCTCAAAATATCGGCTTTAGCACTTATTTTCTTCTCTTGGTCCATCTTTCTCAATCGGGCTGTTTTGGGCTACCTCCATACACAATCTAGAATGGTGATCTACTAGTGCTTCTGTTGACAGAATTGTTGTAAGAAAATTCTAGTTGGGGTAAGAACAAGTCCCATCCCTTGGGTTTATCTCTTACCAAACACCTCAGTAGGTTACCCAGACTCCTATTAACAACCTTTGTCTTCCCATCTATTTGTATGGTGTGCAGAACTGAACTTCAACCTTCAACTTCTTCCACAAGGTCCTCCAAAAGTACCCCACAAATTTGGTTTCATGATCTAAAAATACTTTTGGCAGACCATGTAGCCTAACCACCTCTTTGAAGAACAAGTCAGCAATGTGGACTGCATCATGGATCTTCTGACATGGAATGAAATGTTCCATCTTCAAAAACCTATCAACCACCACAAAGACTGAATCATTCCCTTATTGTGTCCTTGGAAAACCAAGAACAAAATCCATACTTATATCCTCCCATGGACTCTCTCCGTATAGGTAAGGGCTGATATAAGCCTATATTTTGGCTCATTCCTTTAGCCATTTGACATACTCTACAACTTTGTACAAACTTCTTCACATCCTGTAACAACTGAGGCCAATAATAATGCTCACTAATAATGGCAATGGTCTTATCCTGACCAAAATGTCCTGCCATTCTTCCACTATGCTTCTCCTTTATCAGGTTCTCCCTCATGGAACTCCTTGGAATACACAATTGACTTCCCTTAAATAACATGCCATCCTAGATTATGAAATCCAACAACCTTGTCTTGTCCACTGTAATAGGTTCCTTGTAAGCTTTCCAAGCCTCTGCAAAATCAAGATCTTTTGCATATAGTGTCTTGAGTTTATTGAACCCAACCATTTCAATCTACATCTTTGTCATCAATGTATGCCTCCTACTTAAGACATCTACAACCCTATTTGACTTACCACTCCTATGTTTCAAAACAAAGGTATAACTCTACAAAAACTCTACCCATTTCATATGCCTCTAATTTAATTTTCCCTAACTATTTAGGTACTGCAAGGCCTGATGATCAGTATATAAAACAAATTAATTTGGAAAAAATAATGTCTCCATTTCTTTAATGCTTGAACTATTGCATAAAATTCCTAATCATATACAGAATAATTTCTCTTGGCATTATTTAACTTTTCACTGAAATAGGCAATGGGCTTACCTTCTTAGCTCAACACTACTCCAATGGCACAACCACTGGCATCACAATCCACCTGAAACACCTTGTTGAAATCTGGGAGGGGTAGAACAGGTTGCTCTGTCACCTTCTACTTCAATAGTTGAAAACTTTTTGCTTATTTAGTGCTTAACTTGAATTCTTTTCTATCCCCTCTCATTGTTTTAGTCAGGGGTCCACAAATACTACTGAAGTTTCTATTGAACTTTCTATAAAAACTAGCCAAACCATATAAAGATCTCACCTTGGTAGGAGTTCTTTGGGTAGGCCATTCCATAATAGCCTTCACCTTCTCTGGGTCCATCTTGAGACCTTCTACTGAGACAACAAACCCCAAGTACACTAACTCCCTCTTCACAAAACTACACTTCTTCAGATTAATTAACAGTTTCTCTTCTCTTAACTTCTCAAAGGCTCTCCAAATATGCATCAGATGCTCATCCAACATCTTAATGAAAATCAAAATATCATCTAAATACACAATAACAAAACTTCCTAGAAATTATTTTAGTACCTCGTTCATGAGTTGCATGAATGTGCTTGGTGCATTGGTTAGCCCAAAAGGCATGACTAACCACTCGTACAGGCCCTCTTTGGTCTTGAAGGCAGTCTTCCATTCATCTCCCTCTCGAATCTAGATCTGGTTATATCCACTCTTCATATCAATCTTTGTGAAGTACTGAGCTCCACTCAAATAGTCCATCAGGTCATCCATCCTTGGTAGGGGAAATCTGTACTTGATTGTGATCTTGTTTACGGCTCGGGAATCTGTACACATCCTCCACTCCCCATCCTTTTTTAGTGCTAGTACTGCAGGTACTACACATGGACTCAAACTCTCCCATACCAAACCCTTTCTCAACAACTCTTGAGCTTGTTTGTTCAACTCCTCATTTTCTACTGGAGTCATTCTATGAGCTGCCTTATTTGGCAAACTGGCTCCAGGAATCAAGTCAATCTGATAATTGATCTTCCTTATTGGTGGTAAACCCTCAAGTCCATTATCAGAAACAATATCCTGAAACTCATCCAACATCCCAGAAACTTCTTCTGGAACCTTCTCACTATCCTCCTTACTCTAGGAATCAATGCATAACACACACGCTCATGCTTCATGCCTTCTAATTTTTTTCCCATCTACATAACAAATTCTAGCACTACTGCATACCTTTTCTCCAGTCTCCTTCAGAGGTTTCAACTTGTGACAAACCCCATCCTTTGTCAAGGAATAAGTGTTTGTATGGCCATCATCTATAGCTCACTTATCGAACTGCCATGACCTCCCCAAAAACATGTGACATGCATCCATGGGGATGATATCATAAAGTACCTTATCATGGTAGCTCCCGATCTTGAACTTTACTAGGCATTGCTCATCAAGCAAAACTTTGTGGTCTTTCTGCAACAAGGCAATCTGATAGGGATGCAGGTGCCTTTCCCTCTTCAGCTTCAACTTTGTGACCATCTCCTCCGACACTAGATTATCAGTGCTTTCACCGTCAATAATGACATCACAACATTTTCCTTCACACTTGCACCTTGTGCAAAAGAGATTCTTCCTCTGTTATGGTTCCTTTTCCTCAGTCACCAGGGCTCTCCTAATCACTAGGGCTTCTCCCTTTTCAGCATGATCTGAATGTTCAGATTGGGCCTCCTCATCTACATGTTCAACCATTCCATGACCTTGTGGCCTTTTGTCTACCCTTCCTTGGTGTTGTGGACATTCATAGGCTCGATGCCCTTCTTCACCACACTGGAAACATGTTCCTCTGAAACCACCTCTTCCAGATCCTTGTCCATATCTTCCTCATCCTCTACTTCTTTGATCACCACTATTTTGATCACAAGGGTGGTAGAAGTTGTCATTCCTTTGGCTTCGGCTGGTACCCACATCTTCACTTTTCTTTTCATCATCATTTCAACTTCCTAAAGGTCTTCCACTACCCCTTCCGCTTTGACCTCCTTGTCTTTTTTGCTTGCCATCAAATCGTTTGTTCAGCTTCTCTTCCACCTTCAAAGCAAACTAATACACATCCTCAATGGTGGTCATTCTGACTAGGCTTAACTCCTCCTAAATGCTCGGTCGTAACCCATTAATATATTGAGCTACATTCTTCTTATTGGCCTCTATGTGACCCATTCTAATGATTATTTTGTGAAAATCTTCAGTATATTCTTTCATAGATGTACTTCCTTGTTTCAACCCTTGCAATTTCTTCAATAGATCTAACTCGTAGTCCACTAGTATGAACTGCTTCTTCAGTTTCTCTACCATGTGATCCCATCTAGTGATCTTTCCTTTTCCTCTTTGATTTCTTTCCAACTGGACCTATTTCCACCAACTACTGGCATGGCTCTTCAACTTCATTTTTGCAAACTTAACCTGATCTTCCTCTATTTCCTCATACTCAAAATATTCTTCTAGCTCGTTATCCAGTCAATCAACTCTTCTGGGTTCAGACTTCTAGAATAACTAGGGACTTCTACTCTAGGTCTTTTCCTAATCTTTGAAATGGCCCTTATTATCCGCATTTGGTCTTGATCAATTTCTTCTTCTTCCTCTTCTACATTTGAACCTTCTTTCTCTCATTCATCCTCACTTTCCTCCCTCGGGTTTAACCCTCTTCTCAACTGCTCTTGTAACACATCAATCTATCTCTAGAGGGCTGCCAGTGCATCTCTTCCACTAGTATTTCTTGCCACCTCAACCACCTCTGGCACCACCACGCCTACTAGGAATCACTCTTGGAGTAATTTTTCTTGACTTCGACCCACAACCACAGTCCTGGTGTGAACTGCCTCACGATCGGTGATCTATCCACATGCTCAAAAAAACCTCGCTCTGATACCACTTGATAAGGGCATAGCCTAAGACACAAAAAATAACCCACAAACAAGAGAATAATTTTATTATTTAGAAAATTGAACTTATTACATGCAGAGGATCTCAAATCCCCAAGTTCTACTACACATGTAAGTTATAGAAAGCTACAGAATAACCCTTTTGCAATATGCAAGCTTGTCCCTGAAAGCTACCCAAAAATTAGAAACCTGCCCATAAATAGAGATCCTCTTTAGTTTGGACCCAAAAAAACATTCAAATTTGAGTTGAAGTGGTTTGACGCCGAAAATTACAACTTGAAGTTCAAATTTTAAAAGAACATTTGCAATTGTATCTTCTAGAAAGTGCGCCAACTTCCCGGGGACATAACTTTTGATCTGGGACTCCAATTCATGAGTTGTTTGAACCGTTGGAAAGGTCTCGAAGTCAATAACATGCTCGAAATTAGTACGCTGATTTTGGAAAGTTTTGGGGCCATTCCAAGAACTCTAAGTGCCTCAAATCTAACTTGGAAGATTTTTAGGTGCAAATCTAGGAAACTAAAACTACAATATATTTCAACCTAAGAATAGAAAATAAGAACCATAAATTGGGAATTTCATTATGACAAAAAAGGTATCCAAAAATGTAAAAATATCTAAAAACTAAGAAACTTGAAATTTGACTATTTTTGGGTGATGCAAGATTTTCCTTACACCACTGGATGCTTCTACATCAATTTATATAGAAACACTCAACAAAAATGGCTAGCTTGGAGAGCTCATAATAGATGGAGATACACTTTATTCTAATAGCCCAGTTATCCTATATGCTTTTTCCTTCTTTTTATAATTTATTACTCTTCTTTTTTATCTCTAATACCAAGAAGAATCTCTTTATGGCTGCATAAATCTATTTAGATGGCCTTGACAAACAGAATTGGGCTCCTACAGCTTTGCAAATAAAGAATAAGAAAACAAGGTTGACAACAGTAATTTAGTAAAACTCAAGCAACAATCTCTACAAAAACTTTTAGGTGAGGGTGTAAATCTAAGAAATGTACTACACAAAGATTTTATCTTCTTGTATCATGTGGAAGGACAAATTAGTAAAAGAATTTTTATACTATTACTAGATAAATATGATTTGACTACTAATCATTTAAATAAAACTACTTGCCTGGATAATCTATATTCATACATTTGAGTAGGACATTCAAAAAGTAGTAGATAAAACCATCTAATAATACCAATTTTTATCTACAAGTCTTATATTCAATTTTTTTAAAATATTTTCTTTCAATCCAAGGAATAGGGCAATATTGATGTATAGTAACACAATACATTTATTTTCCAAAAAAAGTTATTTTACATAGTAAAGTGTTTGAAAGGAATTTTTTGGGATTCCATATTTAACATCTCAACTATTGTAATAAAATTTTAAATAGAAATTTGCTTGAGACACATACTATATATAGCATCTCAATTCTCTATTAATAAATGCATAATGTATGGATATTTAGATTAGACAATACTTGGTAAGTAACAAACACCATTGACTCTTGCAATTAGGTCCTTTGTATGGAACTATTTTGATAAACCATATCATCAAGTGTCACAAAATGCATGAAATTTCAGTCTTATCACCTATTTTCTAATCACAAGTAGTTTTGATCTTGCTTACAATAGTAGTTGTTTGCTTATGATTTTGATATTGACTCTATGAAATAGTTTTGGAACCATGTGTGAGAGTAAGAAGTTGGGAAACTATGTGGGAATCTTGTTCTGATTTTTAATATCCAATTATAAGTTGCACAAAAAATCCACCAACTTTAGTTCAAAATCAAACTCATAATATTATTAGATTTCAAAGTAGTTCTTAAAAAGAGCACATTGAACTAGAATATCTACTTCATATAAGTCTAAAATCAAATTTCATTGTCCATACTTGTAGTTGCAATGAGGAAAAAAGGCATCAATCTCATCAATAAATATAATGGTTGATCTACTTGCCATCACTTGAGATGATGCTTCAAAATTTGCATCCCAACAAATCTTTTCACTTTCTCCAACATATAAACTATGAATGAGATGTGCACTATAAGTGAAATACCATTAGTAGAACTCTTCTCATAATAAAATAAATGCATTTAGGTGAATATAAAATGGATATGCACCAAGTGATAGAATGATAGATATATAATTTGAATGGATAATAATGTAGGGAAATTGTTTATAAGTTTTAGAAAATCTAAAAAAATAATAATAATATGAAAATAAGTTTTCTAACCCACTAAATCTAATCATCATTTACCATAATGTAATAAAACTATTTTTTCATTACAAAAGAATAATTTGCATCCATAATATGTTTCCCAAAATAATTTTGTAAATAAATATAAATAACTTCCGCGAGAGGCTTATCAAAAATGAAGAAACGAAAAGAAAAATTCAATTATCATTTGCATTTAATTTACCAAATAAAAGTTACATGTTGTACAATTGCATAAACCAAGCTTGCCTAACATGTTGCCATATAAAAGTAAGAATAATTTAATTAAAGAATACAAGTATGAATAAATTTAGGATGGGTTCATACCTTTCAATTTATTAGAGGTCCATGGGTACTACCACAATAATGGGTTACACTTTTTGGAAAATCCTATTTTTTGTTGAAATCACATAATTTTAGAAAATATAATGATTTGAGCCCTAAAAAGTTCCATTTAAAGGATTCCAATTGAAGAGGGTTTGATCAAACCACCTTAGATCAAAACCCTTTGGATAGAACTCTACTAGTTTTAAAGTATACCTATAATGGAGTCTCCTATACACCTATCAAAATGTTGATAAAAAACCACTTTTGATTTACCTTTTGGGGTATAAATTGAATAAATTAAAATTTTACTTTTTGTAAGTATGTAGTGTGAGATGGGGTTAAAAATAAAATAACATAAATAAAGTGACAACCAACACTTCTAAGTTATTATTCTCATCTAAACAAGACAATACAAACAAATGGAGATATCAAAATGAAAGAAAACAAAATAAAGCACTCCCCATATTGTAGTTGATTCCTTCTCTTGCTCTCCTTCTTGTTATGTAAGTTTTCCCTCAGATTTGTTGAAATACTTGTGTCAAACCTACAAATGGTAGAAAGAAAGTTGGAGACAATTAGTTGTTAAGGTGAAAATGGAGAAGGTTGCTTTTATAGACAACCCTTCAAATGGACTGCTAAGATTAATCCTCTAGAAGGATTCCAAGATCAATAGTCAAAAATTGATGCACCAAGAATATGCTATTCTTGGAGGAATCATGACAAACAGACATGCAGTGACATGCAGGCTATGACAGACATGTAGAGACATGTGGGCTATGACAGACATGTAGGGACATGCAGGCTATGATGTGAAATAATGATAAGGTATCTTTGACCAGGTGGCGGTGCATAAATAATTTATTTTAAATAATTTATTCAAAATGGAGGAAAAGAACATGTGGCAAATAAATAATTTATCAAATTATTTATTTAGAGAAAATGACAAAAGGAGCATTTAATTAAATCAATCAATTTAATTAAATGGAGAGGTGGAAATTAGACATGGATAATTAATTTGAATTATTTATCCAAAAGAGAGGAATGAAACACAATTAAATAATTTCAACAATTATTTAATTATAGAAGAATAAAAGGTCACATAATGATTATTATTATTATCTGACTATAGAGTAAGCATAATTTTACTAGTTTGACCAATTTTGATATGCCAAGATGTTTGTCATGCTTGATTGAAAGACTACAAAAGTTAGCTTGGGTAAATTGTTCATTTGAATTTGGACAAAGACCATGATAAATTTAAATACTATTTCATGTGTGTGAGAAAATTGTGCAATGAACCCTAATCGACTGACCTAATTCTTGGCGCTCATCGATAGATGGCCTTGCCTACATCATACACTCAAAGACCTTGTAGTTCAACACAACCAATGACTTTGTGTTGTTGACCAAAGATTGAGTCATGATTTATTTTGACAAACCTAATAGGGTTGACCTAATGTCTTGGGGGCTCAAAGATGAGCCTTGCCTATGTAGCAAGTGTGTAGAGACAATGTAGTTTGACAATGAAAAAGACTAATCGAGACTTGAATTGATGTGACTATGTTGACTAACATGACTATTTTTTTGAAATTTTTGTGTTTTCTTCAAGACGTTTTCTAATTTTTAGGTCTCTTTTTAGGACATTGATTTTTAGGTCCTTTTTCAAAATATTTTTGAATTTTTAGGTTTTTTCTAGGACATTTTTAGATTTTTTAGGTCATTTTTTAGGACATTTCTCTAATTTTTAGGTCTTTTTTTTAGGAGATTTCTCAATTTTTAGGTTTTTTTTAGGACTTTTTTCAATTTTTAGGTCTTTTTTTCAGGACATTTTATGATTGTTAGGATCATGTACACTACCCACTATAGTCTCATGATAAAAGTTTTCCCCTAATCACATTGAGTATGAGCTAGGAAAAATGGAATGGAAAGAAAGGGTATGACTAGCATGGAGAGTGGACAATATGTAAGACTTGATTTCAACCATTGTTAGCCATGGACAGAAATGTCATGATGTCAGGGTGAAGTATTATGATGAATTTCGGAAAAGAGTATGTTTATTAAGGACAAAGGTAGATAGAATGATAGGAGATGGTACAACAATGACTGACTACACATGGCATATGTTTGCCAAGTTTTCACCATGGTACTTATTGAAAGCACATGTTTACCAAGTCTTCACTATTGGACAAATTATTTCTCTTTATTTTTGTCATTTTATTCTTTTATTCTCTCTTCTTTTTTTTAGCATCACCAAGATGCCTGTTTGCCAAGTTTTCATCAAGGTGACGACTTTTTTTCTTTAAAATTTTTTTTTTTGTATTTTTATCTAGTTTTCAGACAAGCTTTCTTATGTTATGCACATAATTTTTGCAAATGTAAATTGTTGATTGGTTCTGTCAACTATTCACCTTTGGGAGTAGCTAACTAATATGCTCTAGAACCAAATGATGTTATGATGATGTAAGGGCCTATCCAATTTGGATCAAATTTTTCTGGCTTCTCCCTATCTAACTAATTCTTGGGATTCTACATGAGAACTAGGTCACCAATGTCAAACTTCTAAGTCATCACCCTTTTGTTATAACTTACATAAAGATTATTTTGGTATACTTGTAAATGATTCAATGCATTGTGTCTGTGTTCATCTAGCATTTCTAACTCATGCAATCATGATTGTCTGTATTCTTCATCAGTGATGAGTCCTTTCATGGAGACTCACAAAGATGGAATTTTGACCTCTATGGGAAAGATGGCTTCAACTCCAAAGACAAGAGTGAAAGGAGTGGCACCAATGGGGGTACAGATGCTTGTGTGGTATGCCCACAAAGTAGGGTTGAGTTGGATGTTCTAATCATGGAAAATGTCATTAATGGTCTTTTTGTGGAGTTTGATAATGGTTTTATTAGATGCCTTAGCTTGACCATTTCCTTGTGGTTAGTAAGGCATGGAAAAGTTATGGCTAATATGGAAACATTGACATAGTTCACAGACCTCCTAATTTTTGAAGGGATGACCATTATCCATGATGATAGATTGTGGAATGTTGTACTGACAAATGATATAATTGAGGATGAATTTGGAGATTTGTTTGTTGATAATGTAAGTGAGTGGAATGGCTTTGATCTACTTAGTAAAATACTTAGTGGCGGTGATAATGAATTTGTGTCCATTAGAGGATGTAGGGTGAATATTTCCCACAAGATCAAGTCCCCATTTTGAAAAAGGCCAAGAAGAAGTGATCAACCTCAACTCTTGTGTTGGAGTGTTAATTAAATAACTATGAATCTAACATTGGCAACATGTTCTTACAATTTCTAGTGCATCCTTTTCTAGTTTTGGCCAATAGTACCCAAGTCTCATAATCATTTTAGCTAAGTTTGGGCCACTCGAATGGGACCCACATATACCCTCATGCACTTCTCGTAAGGTCATTTTTTCTTAATTAGTGTAAAGACAATAGAGAAGGGTATTGTCAAAGCTATGATGGTAAGGGGTGTCATTGATGATGGTATAACATGCAGCTCTATGGATAAAAAACTTTCTTTGGTTATTGGAAATGTTTTGGGGAAGGGTCTACGAATGAAGGTAGTTAAAAATGTCCTTATACCAGGGGGAACTAGAACCAACAAGCTCACAGACAATTTTTTATTCGAGGACATCATAAGCAAGAACCAATAACTACTCAACCAAAAACTCAAATTGTGGGAAATTGCTTGGAATATCAAGCAAAGATCCAATTGTTGCCATAGCATCAACAACCTTTATTTTGTGTTCTTGGCATTAATTCAAAGGATAGTCTATGAAAATATGTCAGAAAATTGTCAACCATCCATTTATAAGGCATTAGCTTCTCATCTTTTGTTTCATACTCATCATTGACTTTGTTTATAACTAAGAATCGCCGAGAACCTACAAATTCCTAATTTTCCACTTGATAGCCATTCAGAGTCTTGTAATTAGTGCTTCATACTCTACCATGTTATTAGTGCATGGAAATGCGATACAAAATGACCTTGGGATGGAATCTCCTTGTGGAGTAATGAATAATATTCTAGCTCCTGAGCCATGATTAGTATGAGATCCATCAAAGTATAATTACCAAGGCTATTGGGACTCCCCATGAAATATAGACTCATCTAGAAAATCTATTGTAAGAGGATGATTATCTGGTATTGGTGCATCTGTGAGCTATTTTTCTATTACTTGTCCTTTGATGGCTTTCCACTTTACATATTGAATATCATATTCACTAAGGATCATGACCCAGTTTGCTAAACGTCTTATCAATGTTGCTTGACTCAAGATGTACTTCAAGGGATCCATCTTGGATACCAAGTATGTCTTATGGATTAACATGTAATTCCTTAATTTTTGGGTTGTGAATACAACTACCAAATAAACATGTTCAATGGGTGTGTAATTTAGCTCATACCCCACCAGTGTTCTACTGATATAATATATGGCTCTTTTTCTTCATAGTCATTCTATTCTAGTAATGCTGCTAGTGCTGAAGTAGTTGTAGAGATGTAAAAAATTAATGGTTTTCCTTTGATAGTGGGCATGAGAATTGGAGGTGAAAATAAGTACTATTTGATCTAGTTAAATGCCTCTAGAATTTATCTATCCACAAAAAGGGGATCCCTTTGTGTAGGAGATACTAGAATGGTTGGAACCTATCTACAAGTTGAGCAATGAACCATCTGATAGATTGGAGACTTCCTTGTAGCATTGTTAGTTCAATGATTCCTTTAGGCATAGGCATATCCAATATATCTATGACTTTAGTGGGGTCAACTTCAATGCCTCTATGGGATACTATGTACCCCAACAACTTGTATGATGCTACACTAAAAACACACTTTTTCGGGTTCAACCGGAACTTATACTCTTCAAACCTCCTGAAAAATTTGTCTAATATTGAAAGATGGTCTTTTCTTGTCAATGACCTTGCCAAAAGGTCATCCACATAGTCCTCCATTAATGTGTGCATCATGTCATGGAATATTGTTTTCATTGCCCTTTGATATGTAGGGCTTGTATTTTTAAGACCAAATGGCATTACAATCCAATAGTGTGTACGCCAAGGGCATGTGAAAAAAGTTTTGTGTTGTTCTCCAAGGGTGATACAAATCTGATTATATGTAGAAAAATCATCCATAAGAGATAGCATCTCATATCCAACTGTAAGGTCCACAATGATGTTGATGTTCAATAGAGGGAAATCATCTTAGTGCATCCTTTATTGAGATATCAAAAGTCTGTGCATATGTGAATCTGTCCAGTATACTTGGTGATGGGGATGAGGTGTGATATCCATTTTGTATAGTCAATTGACTTGATAAAACCTACATCTAACAATTTTTTGAGTTCAACTTTAACCAGCAATGCAACTTGCGGGTGCATTTTTCTCAGCTTTTGTTTCACTATCTTGTCATCTGGAAATAATGGCAAGTGATGTAATATTAGCTCAAAATCCCAACATGTCAGAATAAGACCATGCAAAGTTTATCTTGCATTCCAAGAAGAACTTTTGAAATTCTAGTTTTCAACTTTTGTCAATGATGCTGCAAACAGAACCATTTTGGGGTCTTCCACAGTAGCTATATTAACTGCTATGGTGTCCTAAACTAGCATTGCTGATTTTTCTCTATCTATGGGGAGAAGTCCAATCCTCCACCCTTGGGCACCTCAAGGAGGTTTTTACCCTCAAATACATCCTTTATTTTTACTATTTTTCCATTAGAAGGTACCTTTCAGTTTTCACCTAGAGATGTGTCATTTTTTGTTTAATAAGCAACATAATATAGGTCAATGGTAAACCTATTTTTGTGATCCCCATTTGGAATACCCTCACCTAGCCCTAGAAATTTTGCTAAAAGCCTCATCATTTTGAAAAGTGTCCATTATCAGTGGGTCTTGGTAGTTCCAGTCAATTAGGTCAGGGTAAACTAAGGATATTCCATCATTAGAATTTGAAAATTGAGGAGATGATGCAAAGAGCATGTGAATGGATGCTGAGATGTTGAAAATGAAGTTTTCATCATCTAGCTCTATGTTAGCTTCTATCCAGTATTCTCCTTTACTTGTTTCATACTCACCAGCAAAGTAAGGGACAAAGGGAGTAGCATCAGGGGTAGGGTCAATAGTGGCAAGTGATGGTTCAAGTGATTTTGCATGATGGTCATCAATTTTGGATGATTGGGAAAGTATGTCAGGGATAGGATGAATGGGAATAGAATATGATCTAGACTTGACATCATTTGGTGATGCATCAATCTTAAACATTTTCCAAAATCATTCTTCAAATGTAGGCTCACTAGGTTCAAGGAATAATTTTTCAAGGAAATAGTCACTTAAGGATCGCCGAGAGCCAAATTCCCATTCATGAGAGTTGGTTTTAGAGGAGGTGTCCTCAGTTGTCTTGACATAGTCTAAAGCATACACTAACTCACATGGAAGCACACTGGTACTTGGATCACCAGATTCTCATGGACCTAACCCTAACCCAAGATGTTTTGGTCTTTGGTCTTTCTAAAACTAATAATGCCTCATGCCTTCCATTCTTATCGTTGGTAAGACCACTTTTTCCATCATATTCTTTTAGCTTCTATCATGTTGTATCCTTTTCCATATATTACTACTAGAAAGGGAGTCAAGTCTTGTGATTCTTTATAAATCCAAGATAGTATATCATATGTTTCCTCTTGACTTATTTCACCCCACTTAATGAAAAATGTATTTAAAGGAACCTGAAAATTTATTTTGCCTATATTCTAAAGCAGGGTTTGTCATAGACCTAGGGAGACTTAGGTATCTTGGTTATGTAATAGGCCATATTTAGCTTGTACTCTCCACATCCTTAGTCCTGAATTTGGAAGCTTGGATCAAAGCTTGGGGTGATAAATGGAGTGGTAGGTGTTATAGAGGTGGTCATGGTGGTCAAAGGAGAAAAAGTGGATGCAGTGGATGAAGAAGTGGAAGTTTTCATGAGTGTTGATGGGTCAATAAATTTGGAAGATAAATATGTTGAAGCTTCCCTATTGATAGGAACTTGACGCTCTGATACACTATGTAAGTTGGTACAATATTAGAATGGATCAAAGTCTCCATATATAGTAATCTTAGTACCTTCAAAAGGAAACTTCAAACATTGGTGATACATGGAGGGGATGACTTTCAGTGTGTGGATCCAAGGTCGATCGAGTAAAATGTTGTATGGAAGGTCTAAATCTAGAACTTGACAAGTGGTGTTGAAAATGACTAGCCAAATTCAAATTGGGAGTGTAATTACGCCTCAAGAGGAACCTTCTTCATCATCATATGCCTTGATAACAATGCTTCTTGTGGCATCTACACAAGAACAAAAAAATCCTAGTGCCTTGACCAATTTTAAGGAAAATATATTTAGTCCTACTCCCCCATCTACTAAGACTTGTCTAACCTTATGTTTATGAAGAAGAACTTTGATATGAAGGGCATCATTATATTTGGATTTGGATGATGAATTAGTCTTGGTCCAAAAAGGTGATATGGTGGGGAGTCATGAGATATCCTACCATGGCTTCAAATTGGCTAACATCAATATCTTGGGGAACAAAGGATTCTTGTAATTTTTTTATCTAGGATGGCCTTATGGGTAGGCAAGAAGCATAACAACTCAAGTATAGAGATTTGTGTTGGTGTTTTTCCAAGTTGTTCAATAAGATTAAAGTTTCCTTTAGGTTGGGACTACTTGTTCTATGGACGCAATTGCAACTGCGAAGTGGATGGGCTAGCTATTGTTACCTTTGATTGTCTAGGGGGAGGAGGGCTAGCTATGGTGACCATTCTAGTGCAAGTGGTGATATTGCATTCAAGGGCCTTTTTAACGGTGACTGTGCAGACATGTTCATCAATTGTTCTAATGTGATGTATGATAGGTCCCCCAGAATAGTCATATCCAATACAGGCATAGTTGGCTTGACTATTGTTATTTGTATTTGATATAGAAGGGTTTCGAGAACCATGATCCTACAATGGATTCTTGTGTATTGTATGATCCAAATTACAAGAAAACTGTGGTCCACTAACTTCAATGATAAAATTTTCAATAAGGTCTTGTACCAAATTTTTCAATTGTTTATAGGAAGAGGTTTTGTGTCCTTTTATTCAGTGATATTCACAAAATGCATTATCTCCCACCAAGATGGTTCTAACTACCCAGGGTCATATGCTTTGGTGTTCTCAAGTGTGATGACACCATTCTAAATGTATTTCCTAAGAACGTCAATAGGCTCACCCAAGGGAGTGTATGTGCATCCTCTAGGGAATTGTTTAGGTTGTCTAGGCTACCTTTGAATTTGATTGTCTTGATTTCCTTGGTTATTATAATTTTTCTGGACAACATTAGCAACATAGGTTTGTGTCATCATTTGGGTGTCTTCTAGTTGTGTCCCTTTTAGAGTAATCATAGGACCCATAGCATTGACAGCCTTAGCATTGACTACACCATTGTTGGTGACATGTTTGTTCTTAACACAATATGTATTTCTGTCAATAGAAGGAGGGTTTGCATTTGTGTTTTTGGGGCCATATTTTAATTCCTTTGGCAATGAGGGCTTGCTCAACTTGGACACCCCATTCAACTAAGTCCACAAAATTTGTGCAACAATAAACACACAAGCCATTTTTTAGTGGGCCTAATAACATTTGTATGAACATGTCAACTTTTTCCTTTTTAGGTATGTCTATATGATAGTGACTCGCTAGGCTCCTCGGTTTTTTGAAAGAATGGTAAAAATGTTTCACCTAAATCTTCTTGTGTGAGATGGCATAAGTTGGTAATGGAGGTGTCTGTGTCAATGTTGTATGTGTAATTTTTCATGAATTTTTTAGCAAGTTCTTTCCATGACTATATTCTGAGTTACAGTGTATAGAACCATTCTAAGGCTAGTCCTATGAGGCTTTTAGGAAATAGTCACATTATATATGTGTACTCATGAGAAATATCCACATAACTTGTTACAAACTCTCTGAAGTGGTCAAGTGGATTTGCTTTACCCTTGTATTTGTTGAAGTTTGGAACCACATAACATTGTGGAAATGGTGGCATGTACAAAGTTGTATCAAAAGGATATGGACATAAGTTGTATGGAATTTGTGTCTTCTTGTCAGAGGTTTTCATATTTTCCATCTATTTTTGAAGGTCATCCACTCTTGCTAGCAAGGCGTGTACAATGGGATCATTGGTTGCCTGAAAGTAAGGGATGTTCTGATTAGGTGTTTACTGATATTTCTAGATGTGAGTGGGAATTTATTGTTGAGTATGAATCTAGGATGAGTATGTGGGAATATGTGACCTAGCTATGTTTGTTTGTATTTGAGGTATCTAAAATCCCTGACTCATTTGATTGACAAAGTTACACATTTGTTGTGTCATTTGAGTTCCTTGTCCTTCTTGAAAGAATTGTCTATGTAGCATGTTAGTGTTTGTTCCTTGGAAGTGTCCATATGGTATGTGTATATTTTTTCATTGTCCATGTGAGATATTCATACTTTGTCCTTTCCCATGTGGGATGTTCATATTTTTTCCTGTTCCATGTGGGATGTTCATATTATGTCCTTGTCCATGCAGGATGTTTAATTACGATGATGTGTTAATGTTGTGTTGAGGGCGTTGAATGAAGACTCATCATGAGTTTCCTCCAAAGGGATTAAATGAGATTCCACCATAAGGTTGTGATGAAGATGCCCCCATTATCATAGATGAAGATCCCAACATAGGATTTGTGGTATTTTCTCCCATTGATGTGGACCCATCAATTACTCCTATCATTTGGGATGATGATGTGGACATTGTAGGCATGGACATAGCAAATTTTCCTCTAATAGATGTTGTATTAGTTGAGGTGGAGAATTTTTGACTTGTGGTGCTACTAGATGTCACATTAATGGTGTTAGTAGCAACTTGTATGGTGGCCACAATGTTATTGCTATTGGAGGCATTGTTCATGTTTTGTTGAGATGTCATGGTTTGTGTCATGTTGTCTGGAGAAGAAGGTCTTATGGTATTAATGTCGAATCCTTTTGGTAGTTTTTCCCGCTTAGTCCAAAAGCATAGCAAGGTATCTTTCAGGATTGTTCAAGACTATTTTTTCTACAAATGAAGCTTTGTCAGGGTTTTGAGTGGCAATGTCTAAATCCTTAGCTAGTACTTGTCCATTTTGGTCTTTTTGTATGAATTGTTCAAAAAGTCAATTTTGAAAGGAAGTTGACATGCTCATGGATGATTGTATGTTAAAATTTCCAAATGGGTTGTCATAAATCTAGTCATTGGGATTGGTGTTGTCAAAGTCTTGTCCAAAGTCTCCCATTTGTCTTTTCTTTCATTGAAGTCTTGTTTCCACTATCAAGGAAATTGTTCAAATGAAGATGATGACAATGCAAGTATGACACTAATCTATATTTTTTTATTTCTGTGTGATGAAGGTTGATGATGCGAAGAGATAAATATGCCAAAATCCAAAGCGAAAAATGTTAATGACAATTAGGATGTCGATGTTGACTAGGACAATGATAATGGGTAAGTGCACAAAGCCGAGTCCACGAAACGTGGAAGTTTTTGCCTTAGCCAAAAAAATTGAAATCAGCTTTGACAAAACAGGATCCTGATTTTCATAAATGGGATCCCGATTATTAAAAATCAAGATCTCGTTCAACTTCGAGATCCCGAGCCTAACACGAAACGGGATCTTAATTTTTAAAAGTCGGGATCCCATTTCGTGTTGGACCCGAACTGATGAAAAAGGCACGGGATCCCAACTACTAAGAAACGGGATCCTATTTTGTAGAAGTCAGGATCCTGATTACTAAGAAACAAGATCTTGATTACTATGAAACGAGATCTCGATTTGTACAAATTGAGATCTCATTTTATATTAGTATTTTTTTTTTTAAATAGAGTTTTACTACACACAACAAATGGGACCCCGAGTACTAGCGACAACGACCCTCGCATTCACCTACAGGTACCCGTCTATATCCATTTTTTTGCATTTTTTAATTTTTAATTAAAATTGTAAAGAAAATAAGTGAATTTATCATGCTTTCTTTTAATTTATTTCACATTTTGAGTTTTTTTTTAACTGTTATAGTAAAAATGAAAAATTGTAAAAATAGACAAAAATGCAATGAAACATGAAGATTTTTTAGTAAAAATGAAAAAATGAACCCTAAATTGTGTTTTACAAATAAAATTTAACTTTTGAAACCTAAATTGCTTGATTAAACAAAAAAAAAGAATTTGAAAACCCTAATTGAAACAAAACAAAAAAGTTGCATTTCAAAACCCTAGAAATCAAAATGAAATAAAAAAATTGCATTTAGAAACCCTAATCAAGCTTTTTGAAACCCTGAATTCAAATCAAACGAAAAAAATTGAATTTGAAAACCCTAGTTTGAATTGAAAAAAAATTGCATTAAAAACCCTAATTGCTTAGAAATTGAAACCCTAAATTGAATTGGAACAAAAATTTTGTTAAAACCCTAAATTAAAATCGAACAAATCATTTTGATTTTGAAAACTAGGTAATTTCGAGATAAAAAAAAAACATTTGCATTGCTTAAATGTTTTAAATTTTATTTTCTTTGTATTGAAAAAATGATATATATTAAACTTTAGTTTCAATATTAAATTATAATTAGATTAGAAAACAATATGTTAAAGAATAGTTAAAATTCATAAAGTTTATCTTGATGTTTGTTTGCAAATTTAGTTAGCAAATTCTTAAATCTAACTGCGTACAATCAATTCCATTTGGCACTAACTTGAAAGTCTAAATTATGCCAAGGGCCACCCAAACTTCACCCTAAGTTTGCTAAACCCTAGACCCTAAACTGTAAAATCTAAACCCTCAACACTAAAGCATTTGAATTTTGTCTTAGGACCTTAAAATTAAATTTGGTTGCATTAAAAAACCCTCTATTGTCCCCATTTAGCAGAGCTTTTTGTAATGTTTTCACTTATTTGAACACATAATATAAAACCTTTTGGTTTCTACAAGTTTATGAAGAGTGGATGATCACTCTCTATGACAATTAGACATGATCATTAGGGTTCTAAATCATTGGAAGAAAACTTTATTCTATTATATCCACAAGATAGGATAGCATGAGTGAGAGTGCTATGGGTAAAGTTTCTTTCATTGGACATACCTAAAATTATGTAGGTTCAATTTCAAGAATGGGTCTATTTGGTAGATTTATGAAAACTATTTTGAATATCTAGAATGCCATAGAAGTATAATTATAGCAATTCCAATTGGAAACACTTGGGTACATATATATCATATGAAATTTAAATCTAGTAAGGTGTCTAAATTTATATAGGAGAGTTGATAACACATGGAAAGAGGTTTGTATGGGAATATATGTATTAAGAAACACATACCACATGACCTCTATAGGATTTTTAAGATGTGATCCTAGATAATAATCCACCCATCCTCAATCATAATGGATTCTTTAGCAATTAAGAGAGATTCAATAACCATAAAATTACCTATATTTTGATACTATATAGATTTATGTGGAAGGATAGAAATGCATCAATAAGGAGACCAAGATGGAACCATTTAACACCTACAAGGTACACCTATTACATGGGAAAGGGAGGAGGTACATGATGATAGGTTGAAGGAACTACATGCGATTATTAAATTTAGAGATAAGAGGATGATTCATATAAAATAAATATAATTAAATATTTACATTATTTAATATATTATATTTAATATAATATATTAAATAATATAAATATTTTATAACATAAAATATTTAATATAAGATTACAATTAAGGATAGGTATTGTTACAATTTACTTGGAGTTTTAATGAGGATTAGGCTTAAGATTCAATTAGGTTTGTAGTAAATAGTTAGGTTACAATTAGGAATATATAATTTAAATATTAATATAATTATAATACAAATAGAAATTAATTTAAACATAATATAATATAATATAGGAATACATTTCAGCTTAGGTAAAGGTTATAATTTAATTAAGTTTCAATTAGGTTTACAATTCAGTTAGGATATGGTTAGGGGTGGGGATCATTTAGCATTCTATTATGGTTAGAGTATGGGTTACATTTAAGCTTATTATTATTTTTGTGATATGTATAGATTGATTCATTTTTAAAATAATACTTTTTTTTATTAGATGCAGGAGCATCTAGTGGTGTAAGGGCAATCTTGCATCACCCAAAAATAGTTAAATTTCAAGTTTCTTAGTTTTTAGATGTTTTAACATTTTTAGATACACTTTTCATCATAATGAAATTCCAAATTTATGATTTTTATTTTCTATTCCTGGGTTGAAAGATATTGCAGTTTTAGTTTCCTAGATTTGCACCTGAAAATCTTCCAAGTTAGATTTGAGGCACTTAGAGTTCTTAGATAGGCCATAAAACTTTCCAAAATTGGCGTAGCAATTTTTACCATGTTGTAGACTTTGAGACCTTTCCAACGGTTCAAATGGTTGGCTAATCGGAGTCCCGGATCAAAAGTTATGGCATTGGGAAGTTGGCGCACTTTCTAGAAGATACAATTACAAATTTACTTTTGAAATTTGAACTTCAAGTTGTAATTTTTTGGCACCAAACTGCCTAAACTCAAATTTGAATGTTGTTTTGGCTCCAAACAAAAGAGGAGTTCTATGAATGGGTGGGTTTCTAATTTTTGGGTAACTTTTTGGGGACAAGCTCACATATTGCGAAAGGGTGATTCTGTAGCTTTCTGCAACTTGCATGTGTTGTAGAACTTGGGGATTTCAGATCCTCTGCATGTAAGAATCTCCATTTTCTGAATAATAAAATTATTCTCTTGTTTGTGGGTTATTTTCTAAGTCTCTGGTTGTGCCCTCATCAAGTGGTATCAAAGCAGGTTTTCTTGAGCATGTGGACAGATCACCGATTGTGAGGTAGTTCACACCAGGACCATGGTTGTGGGTCGAGGTCAATAAAGATGCCTCCAAGAGTGATGCCTGGTAGGCATGGTGGTGCTAGAGGTGGTCGAGGCGGCATAAATGCTGGTGGAAGAGATGCACTGGCAGCCCTCTAAAGACAGATTGATGCGTTACAAGAGTAATTGAGAAGAGGGTTACACCTGAGGGAGGAAAGTGAGGATGAAGGAGAAGAAGAAGAAGCAATTGATCAAGACCAAATGTGGCTAATAAGGGCCATTTCAAAGATCAGGAAAAGACCCAGAGCAGAAGTCCCCAGTTATTCCAAAATTCTAAACCCAGAAGAGTTGATCGACTAGATCAACGAGCTAGAAGAATATTTTGAGTATGAGGAAATAGAGGACCCAGATCGGGTTAAGTTTGCAAAAATGAAGCTAAAAGGCCATGCCAATATTTGGTGGAAAGAGGTCCAGTTGGAAAGAAATTGAAGAGGAAAAGGAAATATCACCCAATGGGATCACATGGTAGGAAACAATTCATACCAGTGGACTACGAGTTAGATATGTTGAGGAAATTGCAAGGGTTGAAGCAAGGAAGCAGATCTGTGAAAGAATATACTGAAGATTTTCATAAGATAATCATCAGAACGGGCCACACAGAGACCAATAAGGAGAAGGTAGCCCGATATCTTAATGGGTTATGACCGAGCATTCAGGAGGAGTTAAGCCTAGTCAGAATGACCACCATTGAGGATGTGTATCAATTTTCTCTAAAGGTGGAAGAGAAGCTAAACAAAAGATTTGATGGCAAGCGAAAAGGACAAGGAGGTCAAAGTGGAAGGGGTAGTGGAAGACCTTCAGGAAGCCGAAATGATGATGAAAAAAAAAGTGAAGATGTGGGTACTAGCCGAAGCCAAAGGAATGACAACTTCTACTACCCTCATGATCAAAATAGTGGTGATCAAAGAGGTAGAGGACGAGAGAGATATGGACAAGGATCTGGAAGAGGTGGTTTTAAAGGAATGTGTTTCCAGTATGGTGAAGAAAGGCATCGAGCCTATGAATGTCCACAACACCATGGAAGGGCAGACAAAAGGCCAGAAGATCGTGGAAGGGTTGTGCATGCAGATGAGGAGGCCCAATCTGAACATTCAGATGATGCTGAAAGGGGAGAAGCCCTAGTGATTAGGAGACCCCTGGTGACTGAGGAAAAGGAACCAGAATAGAGGAAGAATCTATTTTCCACAAGGTGCAAGTGTGAAGGAAAATTTTGTGATGTCATTATTGACAGTGGGAACACCGATAATCTGGTATCAGAGGAGATGGTCACAAAGTTGAAGCTGAAGAGGGAAAGGCACCTACATCTGTATCAGATTGCATGGTTGTAGAAAGACCACAAAGTTTTGGTCAATGAACAGTGCTGAGTAAAGTTCAATATCAGGAGCTACCATGATGAGGTACACTGTGATATCATCCCCATGGATGCATGTCACATGTTGTTGGGGAGGCCGTGGCAATTCGATAGGTGAGCTATACATGATGGCCATGCAAACACTTATTCCTTGACAAAAGATGGGGTTCGTCACAAGTTGAAACCCCTGAAGGAGACCAAAGAAAAGGTATGCAGTAGTGCTAAAATTTGTTATTTAGATAGAAGAAAATTTTTAGAAGGTATGAAGCATGGGCATTTGTGTTATGCATTGATTCCTAGAGTGAGTAAGGAGGATAGTGAGAAGGTTCCAGAAGAAGTTTCTAGGATGTTGGATGAGTTTCAGGATATTGTTTCTAATAATGTACCTGAGGGTTTACCACCAATAAGGAAGATTAGTCATCAGATTTACTTGATTCCTGAAGCCAGTTTGCCAAATAAGGTAGCTCATAGAATGACTCCAGTAGAAAATGAGGAGTTGAACAGACAACTTCAAGAGTTGTTGAGAAAGGGTTTGATACAGGAGAGTTTGAGACCATGTGCAGTACTTGTAGTACTAGCACCAAAGAAGGATGGGGAGTGGAGAATGTGTACAGATTCTGGAGCCATAAACAAGATAAAAATCAAGTACAGATTTCCCCTGTCAAGGATGGATGACTTGATGGACTGCTTGAGTGGAGCTCAGTACTTCACAAAGATTGATCTGAAGAGTGGATATCACCAGATTTAGGTTCGAGAGGGAGATGAATGGAATACTACCTTCATGACCAAAGAGGGCTTAATGGTGCGGTTAGTCATGCCTTTATTAACTAATGCACTGAAAGCTATCCATGTAGGCCTATGAATGAGTACTAAAAGAATTGGAAGTTTTGTTATTGTGTATTTAGATGATATTTTGATTTTCAGTAAGACGCGTTGGATGAGCATCTAATAGTTATTCAGAGAGCCTTGGAGAAGTTAAGAGAAGAGAAACTATTGGATTAATCAAAGAAGTGTAGTTTCTTTGCAGTGAGCTAGTACTTGGGGCTTGTTATCTCAGCGTAATAGTCTCAAGATGGACCCAGAGAAGGTGAAGGCTATTCTGGAATGGCCTACCCCAAGAACTACTACCGAGGTGAGATCTTTCCATGGTTTGGCTAGTTTTTATAGAAATTTTATTAGAAACTTCAGTAGTATTTGTGGACCCCTAACTGAAACAATGAGAGGGGATAGAAAAGAATTCAAGTGGAGCAGTGGAGCAGCAAAATTTTTTGAATTGTTGAAGTAGAAGGTGACAAAGCAACCTGTTCTAGCCCTCCTAGATTTCAACAAGGTGTTTCAGGTGGATTGTGATGCGAGTGGTTGAGCCATTAGAGCAGTGTTGAGCCAAGAAGGTAAGCCCATTGCCTATTTCAGTGAAAAGTTAAATGATGCAAAGAGAAGGTATTATGTATATGATCAAGAATTTTATGCAATAGTTCAAGCATTAAAGAAAAGGAGACATTATTTGTTGCTGAAGGAATTTGTTCTATATACTGATCATCAGGCTTTGCAGTACCTAAATAGTCAGGGAAAATTAAATCAGAGGCATATTAAATGGGTAGAGTTTTTGTAGAGTTATACCTTTGTTTTGAAAAATAGGAGTGCTAAGTCAAATAGGGTTGCAGATGACTTAAGTAGGAGGCATACATTGATGACAAAGATGCAGATTGAAGTGGTTGGGTTCAATGAACTTAAGACATTGTAAGCAGAAGATCCTTATTTCGCAAAGGCTTGGAAAGCTTGCAAGGAACCTGTTATACTGGACAGAACAAGGTGGTTGGATTTCATAATCCAGGATGGCATGTTATTTAAGGGAAGTCAATTGTGTATCCCGAGGAGTTCCATGAGGGAGTACCTAATAAAGGAGAAGCATAGTGGAGGGATGGCATGACATTTTGGTCAGGATAAGACCATTTCCATTATTAGTGAGCATTATTATTGGCCTCAAATGTCACAAGATGTGAAGAAGTTTGTACAAAGCTGCAGGGTATGTTAGGTGGCTAAAGGAGTGAGCTAGAATATAGGCTTATATCAGCCCTTACCTATTCCAGAGAGGCCATGGGAGGATATAAGTATGGACTTTATTCTTGGTTTGCCAAGGACACAATGAGGGAATGATTCAGTCTATGTGGTGGTTGATAGGTTTTCGAAGATGGCACATTTCATTCGATGTTAGAAGACCCATGATGTAGTCCACATTGCTGACTTGTTCTTCAAAGAGGTGGTGAGGCTACATGGTCTGCGAAAGAGTATTGTTTCAGATCGTGACAGCAAATTTGTGGGGTACTTTTGGAGGACCTTGTGGAAGAAGCTAAAGATAGAGTTGAAGTTTAGTTCTGCACACCATCCATAAACAGATGGGTAGACAGAGGTTGTTAATAGGAGTCTGGGTAACCTATTGAGATATTTGGTAGAAGATAAACCCACGGGATGGGACTTGATCTTATCCTAGGCATAATTTTCTTAGAACAATTCTATCAACAGAAGCACTGGTAGATCACTGTTCCAGATTGTGTATGGAGGTAACCCCAAAATAGCTCCAAAATTGAGGAAGATGGACCAATAGAAGAAAATAAGTGTTGAAGCCAAAAATTTTGCAGAGCACATTAAGAATATAAATGAGAAGGTACGATAACATATTAATAAGAAGAATATGCAATATAAGGCTAAGGCAGATCAGAAAAGGAGGAATACAGAGTTTTAGACTAGTGATGAAGTAATGGTCCACTTGAGGAAAGAAAGGTTTCCCTTGGGAACCTATAACAAATTGAAGATGAAGAAATTTGGTCACTGTAAGATTTTGAAGAAGATTCAGGGAATGCATATGAGCTAGAGTTTTTTGATGGAATCAACATTTCCCCTGTGTTCAACATTTCATATTTGACAGAGTATCATGAAGGCGGAATAGAGGAAGCACCAGCAATAGGGTAGTATGGCATTCCAACACCTACTTCAGAAAGGGAGGAGATTGAAGCAATCTTGGATAGTCGTGTGGGAAGGAGTAACAGAAATAGGCAATATGAAGAATATCTGGTGAAATGGAGAGGAAGGTCTGTGGAAGATTCATCCTGGCTATCTAAGGCAGCAGTTGACTGGTTGGGTTTTCCTCAACCATCTAAGATGTGATGGGTCACTTCTCAAATTACCCTAGATGTCAAATGTAGGAGCATCCAGTGGTGTAAGGGCAATCTTGCATCACGCAAAAATAGTTAAATTTCAAGTTTCTTTGTTTTTAGATGTTTTTACATTTTTGGATACCCTTTTTGTCATAATGAAATTTCCAATTGACGGTTTTTATTTTCTATTCCTGGGTTGAATGATATTGCAGTTTTAGTTTCCCATATTTGCACCTAAAAATCTTCCAAGTTAGATTTGAGGCACTTAGAGTTCCTGGATCTGCCCCAAAACTTGTTGAAATAAGTGTAGTGGATTTCAAGTACGTTATTGATTTTGAGACCTTTCCAACGGTTCAAACGGTTCGCGAATCGGAGTCCCGGATCAAAAGTTATGGCCCCAGGAAGTTGGTGCACTTTCTAGAAGATACAATTGCAAATGTTCTTTTGAAATTTGAACTTCAAGTTGTAATTTTCTGGTGCCAAACCGCCTAAACTCAAATTTGAATGTTGTTTTGGCTCCAAACAAAAGAGGAGGTCTATTTATGGGCGGGTTTCTAATTTTTGGGTAAATTTTTTGGGACAAGCTCGCATATTGAAAAAGGGTGATTCTGTAACTTTCTGTAATTTGCATGTGTTGTAGAACTTGGGGATTTGAGATCCTCTCCATGTAAGAAGCTCCATTTTTTGAATAATAAAATTATTCTCTTGTTTGTGGGTTATTTTCTAAGTCTTGGGCTGCACCCTCATCAAGGGGTAAACACTTTTGACCTAGAGCTAGATGGAACCATTTAACACCTACAAGGTACACCTATTACATGGGAAAGGGAGGAGGTACATGATGATAAATTGGAGGAACTACATGTGATTATTAAATTTAGAGATAGGAGGATGATTCATATAAAAGAAATATAATTAAATATTTATATTATTTAATATAATATTTAATATAATATACTAAATAATATAAATATTTAATATCATAAAATATAATTAATATAAGATCACAATTAAGGATAGGTAATGTTACAATTTACTTGGGGTTTTAATGAGGATTAGGCTTAAGATTCAATTAGGTTTGTAGTAAATAGTTAGGTTACAATTAGGAGTATATAATAAATATTAATATAATTATAATGTACAAATATAAATTAATTTAAATATAATATAATATAATATAGGAATACATTTAAGCGTAGGTAAAGGTTATAATTTAACTAAGTTTCAATTAGGTTTACAATTCAGTTAGGATATGGTTAGGGATGGGATCATTTAGCATTCTACTATGGTTAGAGTATGGGTTACATTTAAGATTATTGTTATTTTTGTGATATGTATAGATTGATTCATTTTTAACATGATACTTTTTTTTATTAGAGGGGTAAACACTTTTGACCCAGAGCTAGATGGAACCATTTAACACCTTCAAGGTACACCTATTACATGGGAAAGGGAGGAGGTACATGATGATAGGTTAGAGGAACTACATGCGATTATTAAATTTAGAGATAGGAGGATGATTCATATAAAATAAATATAATTAAATATTTATATTATTCAATATATTATAATTAATATAATATAAGATTACAATTAATGATAGGTAGTGTTACGACTTACTTGAGGTTTTAATGAGGATTAGACTTAAGATTCAATTAGGTTTGTAGTAAATAGTTAGGTTACAATTAGGAATATATAATAAATATTAATATAATTATAATACAAATATAAATTAATTTAAATATAATATAATATAATATAGGAATACATTTAAGCTTAAGTAGAGGTTATAATTTAATTAAGTTTCAATTAGGTTTACAATTCAGTTAGGATATGGTTAGGGGTGGGGATCATTTAGCATTCTATTATGGTTAGACTATGGGTTACATTTAAGATTATTGTTATTTTTGTGATATGTATAGATTGATTCATTATTAACATGATACTTTTTTTTATTAGAGGGGTAAACACTTTTGGCCTAGAGCTAGATGGAACCAATGAGGCTATAGTATGACTAAATTTGGACCTCACTAGACATCTAGATCCCCTTAAGCCATCCTATCATCCTAAATCATAAATTGATTTCTTAAGGGGTCCCAATATGAAAAACTTCTTTATCAAGACTAGATCTCAATCAACTATTGATGCAGAAGCATCCAATGGTGTAAGGGCAATCTTCCATCACCCAAAAATAGTTAAATTTCAAGTTTCTCAGTTTTTAGATGTTTTTACATTTTTTGATACCCTTTTTGTCATAATGAAATTCCCAATTTACGGTTTTTATTTTCTATTCATGGGTTGAAAGATATTGTAGTTTTAGTTTCCCAGATTTGCACTTGAAAATCTTTTGAGTCAGATTTGAGGCACTTAGAGTTCCCGGATTGGCCCTGAAACTTTTTGAAATTGGTGTAGCAAATTTTGAGCATGTTATTGACTTTGAGACCTTTCCAACAGTTTAAACAGTTCATGAATCAGAGTCCCGGATCAAAAGTTATGGCCCTGGGAAGTTGGCGCACTTTCTAGAAGACACAATTGCAAATGTTCTTTTGAAATTTAAACTTCAAGTTGTAATTTTTCAGCGCCAAACCCCCTAAACTCAAATTTGAATGTTGTTTTGGCTCCAAAACTAAAGAGGAGCTCTATTTATGGGTGGATTTCTAATTTTTGGGTAACTTTTTGGGGACAAGCTTGCATATTGTGAAAGGGTGATTTTGTAGCTTTCTGTAACTTGCATGTGTTGTAGAACTTGGGGATTTGAGATCCTCTACATGTAAGAAGCTCCATTTTCTTAATAATAAAATTATTCTCTTGTTTGTGGGTTATTTTCTAAGTCTCAGGTTGTGCCCTCATCAATTATTCCACAAGAAAATGTTCTTCACTAACTTGCAAGTTCATTAAATATTCCAAATTCTAAACCCTTAACCTTGAACTCTAAATTCTAAACCCTAAACACTAAACCATTCATTTTGTCCTACCTAGGATCTTAAAGTGAAATTTGGTTGCCTTAGGCAACTCCACCAAATTTCATTCCCTTATGCCATGTAATTTTTTCCTAGGATCTTACTACATGTAGATCCCCTTAAGCCATCCTATTACCCTAAACCCTAAAATATAAAGTCTAAATGCTAAACCCTAAAGCCATCATTTTTTCTTAGGGTCTTAATGAAATTTGGTTGCCTTAAGCAACTCCACCAAATTTTGTTCCCTTATGCCATGTAATTTTTTCCTAGGATCTTACTACATGTAGATCCCCTTAAGCCATCCTATTACCCTAAACCCTAAAATCTAAAGTCTAAACCCTAAACCCTAAAGCCATCATTTTTTCTTTAAAGGCTCTTAATCAAATTGTGTTGCCTTGGGTAACTTCACCAAATTTTATTCACTTGAGCCATTCCATTTTCTCCTAGGACCTCACTAGACGTAAATCCCCTTAAGCCATCCTATCACCCTAAATCATAATTTGATTTCTTAAGGGGATCAAAGTTTCCATCATGATCTAGGTTGGTTATTTGAAATAAGAGTAGATCTCAATCAAATATTCCACAAGAAAATATTCTTCACTAACTTGTAAGTTCATTAAATATTCCAAATTCTAAACCCTAAACCCTGAACTCTAAATTCTAAACCCTAAACACTAAACCATTCATTTTGTCCTACCTAGGATCTTAAAGTGAAATTTGGTTGCCTTAGGCAACTCCACCAAATTTCATTCCCTTATGCCATGTAATTTTTTCCTAGGATCTTACTACATGTAGATCCCCTTAAGCCATCCTATTACCCTAAACCCTAAACTCTAAAGTCTAAACCCTAAACCCTAAAGCCATCATTTTTTCCTAGGCTCTTAATGAAATTTGGTTGCCTTAGGAAACTCCACCAAATTTCATTCCCTTATGCCATGTAATTTTTTCCTAGGATCTTACTACATGTAGATCCCCTTAAGCCATCCTATTACCCTAAACCCTAAACTCTAAAGTCTAAACCCTAAACCCTAAATCCATCATTTTTTCTTAGGCTCTTAATGAAATTTGGTTGCCTTAGGTAACTCCACCAAATTTCATTCCCTTATGCCATGTAATTTTTTCCTAGGATCTTAATACATGTATATCCCCTTAAGCCATCCTATTACCTTGAACCCTAAAATCTAAAGTCTAAACCCTAAACCATAAAGCCCTAATTTTTTCTTTAAAGGCTCTTAATGAAATTTGGTTTCCTTAGGCAACTTCACCAAATTTTATTCACTTGAGCCATGTCATTTTCTCCTAGACATTTCTTAAGGGGATCAAAGAAGTTCTTAAAAATTGGTGATCAAAGTTTCCCAAGGCCCAACAAAATTTAACAATAATAAGATCCTGCAAGATTATACAATATCAATAGTTAAATGTATTTTCATTCAAGTACCATGTGCCTTAAACATATAAATGAGGCTTACATATAATTTTATCATTTGTATTCAATTATTTAAGGCCATTTACATTGAATGGTTTAAAGGTATTTCCTAAACATGTATCTTACATCTTTAAATTACAAATCTAATGTAGGTTCACTCATATCTTAAAGATCACATGGATCCATTCAATAATATTCGCAATCCACCTCCACTCCATCCATCTCCAACACCTTCACTCCCACCTCCACCCACTCCACCTAGATCATGATTTCTCCTCCTAAAAAATTGTAATAAATATGTGTGTGTGTGTACATGTTAGACATAAAATGAGCTTTTGTGAATGTTTCAAGTTTATTGTTTAGTATGTATGTGCATGTATTAAAAATTTGCATATATATATTTCTTAAATTTTGAAATTTGTATGTATGTACATAGTTTAGTTTAATGATTTGTACGCATGCAAATTATGCATCATATTTTATATTTTAAATGTACATGTACATATATTTAATTTTGAATTTTTTATGGACATGCTCTTGAGTTGAACAATCAATGTACATATATATGTGCATTTCAGTTAAATATATGAACTTAATATATATGTTGCTCATCCTATTTCAATTAAATATATGATCTTAATATATGTATGCACATGGACTATTTTTTATGATTTAATGTAGGTGCACAGTTATATCGAGAATATCATGGATGATTTTAACATTGATGATATCATCAATCCACCACCTCAACCACAGCCACATCCACCTCCCCCCTCCATGTCCACCTCCCCCTCCTCCTCCTCCACCCCCTCCCCCTCCCCCTCCACCTAATATACCACATCCAACACCTATCGCATCTGATGAGGCTTGCTTGAGAGAATGAATAAATGATCAAGTTGCATCCTTACAAAATCAAATCAATGCTATGTAGAGTCAAGCATTGATTCCTCCACATGTGAGACATTTTGCATCTGCAATGTAAAACATTGTTGATGCCATCAGGAT
Source organism: Sequoia sempervirens (assembly GCA_007258455.2). Classification (NCBI taxonomy): domain Eukaryota; kingdom Viridiplantae; phylum Streptophyta; class Pinopsida; order Cupressales; family Cupressaceae; genus Sequoia; species Sequoia sempervirens. Next base: position 274,040,107 of record VDFB02373365.1, read on the forward strand.
GAGTCAATTGGAATCCACATCGATTCCTCCTGAGGGATTTTCAAGCACTCCTCCACTATCGGGCATCATAGATCAAGGGCAGGTACATTCATATTGTAAATTTATTTAAAGTTTACATTAGTATAGTTACAATTTTATGAGTTTTGAATTCACTAGATATATGAAACGCATGCATGTGCACTTGTAAATATTATAAGTGTTAAATGTCTATGTACATGTATGTCTAGGTTGATACCAAAATAAGAATGGGCATTGGGAAAATATTTGATGTTGCAGTTACTCGTGAGGCCACTGATTTCTCGGTTGTTTACAAAACTTTCTACACAAAATGTGCAAACTTGAAAATATATATATATATATATTAACCTAATTCAATTGTACATGTTTTAATTTTGATCTTGTAGGACTTTGTTAGTGCAACTTTCATCCCTGACCCAGACATAGTTACACCACCAGGAGGACATGTAGAGAAGGTTCCAGATCATATGGTAATTTAATTTTTTTATTATATTTAAAGTCAATTATAAATTTTAAATTGAATATATACATAGTATGAGATTTTTACATATTCTTTTTCTTTTATAGCATGAGACACATCTTGTAGTTGAGCATATGGTACAATTAAAATATGATAAATTATAAATTAAATTGAATTAAAAAAAATTAATTATAAAGTTGTACATCTAATTTCAAATTTCTTTGTCTTGTTTGTGTAGATTGATTTAGAGAGTTTAGAGGTTGCTTCAAGTGCACCAGAGCATCCAGACGCAGATATGATGGTAATTTAATTTTATGATGGATTATAAATTAAATTGTCATTAAATCTTTTTTTAATTGTCTTACATCTGATTTCATCTTTCTCTTATACAGAGTGTTTTAGGTCATCCACATAGTCCACAAGGTGTGAAGAGGTCTCTTGATTATAGAGACAGTACATGACCTAGAAACATGTGATTTTATGTGTTATATTTGTATATTTCATGGACTATATTTCTTGTTTCTCATGTAATCTGTTGGAATTTATTTCATGTGCTTAATATATTGGTTTCATGCACTTAATATGTTACATAAATTATGGACTTTATTATTGTTTGAAAAATTAATTTACACATGTACATTTATGCATTTTATGTTCATAGTCAAGACATTAATATAGGACATTACTGTGAAATTTAGTGATCTCATACATGGATTAATATAGGACATTTTAATATTTATACTTTGAAAATTTAGTGATTTCATACATGATATACATGATATGTGCATTCAATAAATAGTGATAATTACTCAATGAACTTATTCAATTCATGCCAGTCAATAATCAGTCAATAAATCATAATTTACAAACAAAAGCAATCTATTTATATACCATAAATGATAAAATTTTAAGAAATAAACAATACCATAGAAGATTAGAGAATAAAAGCATTAATAAATACTATAAATAATAGTTCATCTAACACTAATTTATAAGTTGTCAAAACAAATAATGACATCTTAAGGGGGTGTCTAAAGGGGTCATAATAGAACATCTTAAGGGGATGTCTTAAGGGGTCATAATATGCCTAAATGGGATGTCTTCAGGGGTATTAAGGGGGTGTCTTAAGGGGTCTTAAGGGGCTGTCTTAAGGGGATGTATTAAGAGGTCATAATATGTCTTAAGGATATAATTGATTTAACAATAATGCATGCATGATATTTAGTGATTATACACGTAAACATAAAGTTTCAAAGTAGGAAAACATGCACATTTAAGAAACAAAATATATAGAATATTGATTTGATACATAGAAGTACATAGAGTATGTTTAATTTTGTAAGTATGTATGTACATATATGTCATCTCAAAACAATGTTTACAAATTTTGGATATGACATCTCAAGAACATCTCAAACTCATGGCTAGAATGTAGTAGGTCTTCACCCACGATATCAAAAAAGTACAATCAATATCAATGAAATCATCAAAACATACATATTTTTAATTTATATAAAATTATCTATATGTACAGAACTCAAGTACCTGCATTTAAAAATATTCCACACATGTTTGTAGGTTGAATCCTAACATCCTCTCCTTTTTGTTTCAAAGTATGAGATCAATGCAATGATGGCTCTAGGATACAAAAAATGACAATATATCAATTTTAGCTATTAATGTCCAAGCAATATCAATATGTAATCAAAACATGTATTTAAATATAATTTAAGTAATAATTACCTATTTTTACCAAGTATTCCATGTTGTCTAGGTTGAATTTGCATGGACTAGATCCTTTTTGTGATTATGCCTTAAGGATATATAAAAGAACAATTTAAATCAATTTCAACTAATAACACACTTGACCAATGTCAAAACATGTATTTAATGTATTTAAAAGGACAAAATAAAACTAAAACTATATTTACCTGTATTTACTTAATCCATTATACCATCTGCATCCTCTCTTTTTTGCAATGCATCTATGATTGCCTCATGCTCTTCCATAGAAATTGACCATAGTAATTTTTTTGAAGGTCTTCCACGATAGCGCTCTAGTTTTATATTTGTTGCCACCACAAATGTGAATAATGCATAATCTTTTTATGTGTTTCATAGTCTTCAAATGCAAGTAGACCATTCTTTCTTCTCAAGTATTTTCGTAGCCAAGTGCCAACAACCACCACCGATCCTATTGGAAAACATGTTAAAAAACCATCATCAAATAAGTTCTCAAAATTTTCTTAAGGGGATCAAAGACTTGTTCTAAAAAATTGCTTAAGGGGATCTAAAACTTGTTATCAAAATTTGCTTAAGGAGGTGTCTTAAGGGGATCACCGTACCTGTTGGATAATGAAAGCCATCATCATCTTCTCGAGGTGTTATCAACTTATGTTTAGTTTCCACACAACGAGCCAACCAATATTCTATTTGCTCTTCATTCCCCTCAGGTGCAATAACTGCATACACATGTCCTGCCAACAAAATTCAATTTAATAACTTGTGCATATCCATATAAATAATTTAGTATTACAAAATAAATTAATAAAGTGAAATAAAAAGAAATAAATGAATTAAAATTACCTTCTTGTACAAGGTCTGAAACACGGTCATAATCTTCAAATGCAAACAATTGATCATTTTCTTCAATAGTTCTTTCATATTGATTATGTATTATACAGGGGTGTCAGCGATCTTTGCTCCCAGCTGTTCAACCCATTCTATATTTTTCACAAGCTTCCCAATCTCCACGAGATAAAAACCAGAAAAAAACATGCAGCTCCCTTGTCCAAATAGTCCATGTGCTTGCTGTCCTCCCTAAATGAATGCCATTTAGTAGATCCACTAATTGTCTCACAATCAACTCTAGATACAATGTTCTCTTCTTCCACCAACCAAAAGAATCGATGAATTTTAGAGTAATCACTCGAACCAGGTGCAGATAATCTTCTATTACACCAATCCACAATCTCATGTGCATTTTTAAATTTTACTAAATCCTCAAATTTTAATTGTTCTCTAGCAAGAATTGTTTTGACACACGCACCAGCTCCATCATGTTCTCCTTTACCATGCCCAGCTTAAAAAAAACTCCATATATGTTGGACATTAAGTTCCTTGTGAACCCTACTTAACCAATAGAACATTCTAGCATTTTTGAACTGCCCCATACAATTATCTGACCATATGAGGTGTTCTTTCATATGGCTTCCTCTTTCTCTTAAATTTCTGTAAAATATACTAAAACAATATTGAACAAAATCTGATGAGTGTAACCGCTTGTCACTCAAATAAAAATGATGCTCCCTCAAAAAATTTCTTTATTCCTTAGTGCTATCATCTACATGTCTATAAACAATATGGACAAACATAGCTACTTGCACTGAATTATAATATTGAGATTGAATTTCCTCTTGTGGAGCGAGATTATAATTCTCCACAAAATCAACCACTGAAAGTATAGTACCAATTGGAAATGTGTTTCTACATGCGCGAAATTGGCCATCAAGCCATCGAGCATGTTCAAAGTGCATGACATATTTTGGTATAATTTTATTATTAAATTCACTCATAAATGCATGCACACTAACTTTTTCTGTAACTAAATCACAACACTTTCCTATTTTTTCATCTTTTAAAGAATAGTGAACATTCCTAAGTCTTTTGACATCTACTAATTGTTGTCCAAAATCATGATCAACACTTTCATGCAAACAAATTCTTAAAAGTGAAAGATTTCCATAGTAAATGCATTGTTTAGAAATACAAGAACTTAAATAAAATAATTTATCATTAGATTTTTCACAAAACAAACCTGAAATAAACTCTCTTATTGCTTCAGGTGGCATATTAATACCACAATCCTGTATAATCATGTTAGTATGCAAGGTACAATGTATATATCAAAAAACATCATAAAAATAAGGAAATTGAACATGTATTTTACAACAACAAGATATTCGTTGTTTATTAATTTTTACATACCAGGGTTTACATTTTTCAAAAGTACTTTGACTTATTTCAGTATTACCAAGTAACACTAAATCACTACAAAATTTTCTATAAAATTCAGTTTGTGTTGTATCTAATAGGTGTTTTGGGTGAGGATCGCGAACTTTGGACCCCACCCTTAAGTTTAAAACATCTCTATCATTAGATGAAACCCTAGTATTATCATGCCAATATTTTTTGATCAAAGATTTAATTTCAACATTTAATTTTATATCAGACCTCAATAGTCATCCACTGAAACTCCAATATTGATTGATAGGATCATTTTCTATACTTTCTCTTCTTTTTGCCACTCTTAGTAATGTTTTAGGATGTATTTTTAAAACTTCACTAATATTGTTTACCATTCTTTTATTTAAAGTTGCTTTATTAACTATAGCAGTAGTTATAGCTCTTCTTGCTACATTTTTATCTTTAGATCAACTATTTTTCCCAATAAATTGAATGGCACTAGCAACAATAGACATAACATGTTTTAATGATTGATCTTTTTTTTTGGTTTAACATAAAAGCCTAACCTATTCATTACTTTCCTCATTTTTTGCATTCTCATCAATTGCATCATTAATTGACATTGAAATGCAATTTTTTTACAATAAAAGAATCTGGTGTATATTCTATTCGCATGTGTTCTTATTTACCTCCAAGAAATTTGACCAGGAAGATTATCGAAAACACCACTTCCAATTTTTAAAAAAGTATTTTCATTAAATTCAACATCACATTCTAGATTTTCATCTTCGTTTTCATCTTCATCTTCATTTCCATTTACAATTTCATCAACAAAATGGTTTTCATTTTCATTTTCATCTTCATTTTCATTTTCATTTTCATCTTCATCTTCATTTTCATTTTCATCAAAAATACAAGTTTTGTTTTCATTTTCAAGAAAATGATCATTTTGATTTTCACTTGCAACAAAAGATTTTTCTTTTTTGTTTTCAAAAAATTCTATAAAAGTTTCGTCTCTCTGAATATAGTCAATGTCAACATCATTAAGTCTAGCATCTTGTAAAACTTCTACATACAAATTTACCATTTCACTAACATGTGGATTTGAAGACGTACCTGGATTTGTGCATATTGAAACATTCTCCATAGCATTCAAAGAGGGATTTGAAGACATAGTAGGACTTGCTTGTATAATCATATTCTTCTCCAAATTGACTCCTTGCAAATTAACTTCATCTACAACCATGGTATCCTCAATGTTTTCATCTTCAATAGTTGTTGAATTAGTTTGCTCCACCACCACCATTGATTTCATTCTCATTCTTCTTTCTCTTTGTCTTTGTCTCTCTTTTTCCCTATTTGCTTCAACTTCTTGAGGAGTCAATGTCTTCCTTCTTTTATTACGAGCTTTATCTCCCATGATTATAAAATTCTCAAGCACAAATGAATGTTAATAGTGAAATTCTTCAAAATATTCAATCCAAATTGGAAGTTGAATACCTATTAAGACAAAATTCTTCCTCTTGTGTTCGTCAAAACAAGTAGAAAACTACCACAATTCCACTTTAAAAATTGTTTGCTTCATGCCTCCTTTGAAAAATTCAATCCATATTACAAATTGAAACTTTTTGTTCCTCCAAAAAAGTACAAAAATAACACAATTCCACTTCAAAAATGGTGTAGATGATGCCCTGTTTGATAAAATCAACTAAAAATCAAGTTCTAACTTATAAATACAATAGCTTATGAAAAATCATTCATTTTTAGTGCTCTTGGCCGTACATGGATGTTGCAGATTTCACAAAACTTGTGCACAATGAATTTAAATCATATAAGCGGGATCCTGTTAATAACACAGGATCTTGCTTCAAATGAATCAAGATCCCGATTATCAAACGAGATCCCATTTATGTATAAGCAAGATCCCGTTCTATAATCGGGACCCTATTCACCGACATTGAATGTCGAGGCCATTGGTTAGTGGACGGGTTCCCATTTATGAAACGGGATCCCATTACATTGACAACGGTCGAAATGTTGTTTAAACATAACAGGATCTCAATTATTAAACGAGATCCCGTTTATGAATAAAAGAGATCCTATTTTATAACCGGGATCCCATTTTTAAAAAAATTGAATTACCTTTTGCATTGTGGTCGGGTTTTTCCTTTGGTTTTTGGTTTGAGAAAAGCATTGGAAATCTGAACCTCAACCTTCAACTTGGTTTGACCTGCAAGTTGAAGGTCCTAACAATGTCAAAGAAAAATACCAACTTTGGACATATGGCTGATGACCTTTTTTGTAGAATTTTCTGATGAAATTAAAACCCATTTTAGATGAAACAATGCAAATTCTAAATATGTAATTTGTTTTGCAATTGGATTATTTTTTCTATTTTTCAATCAATTTCTAATAAAATTGGTCCATAAACTTTCAATATCAGAATTTTTTACTATTTTAATAACTTTTGATCAGCATAACATTTTGACAAGCGGATTGCACGAGAACAAACTTCAGACAATTCTTTTCAATTTAAAAAAAAATCAAAAAATGATAAGTTTGGGTAGTCTTATGCATGTCGTACACGACGATTTTTCAAAACGACAAATCTTCCTAATAAAAATTTAACAAAAAAAAAATTACAAAAAAATTACAAAAAAATATCAAGAACAAGCTTTAGTGAGTCATAAAACTTATCCCAAAAGGATTTAGAAAAATACGATAATTTAAGTCAAAATATGGATGTCGTACACGTGCATGGTATGGTTAGAAAAATGACTTTTAAACAGTGGTTTTTATAAATGCCTATTAAAACTCAATTTGTACAATCTAGGTATTTAAATAAATTACATATTTGGAAACTAGACTCCGAGCACTACATTTTATGATTAGTGACTTTTTTAAAGATTTCATCTGTAAGTGCTTCAAATTTTAAGGTCAAATGTGTCAAATGCTGAAAATTAGAGAAAACACTTCCACTTTTTTTCCAAAAAGTGGACTCAACTTCTTGCACACACCCTAATGTCAATTAAGAAAATGGCAAAGTGAAAAATGAGGTATAATGAAGGAACTAATGCAAGGTCTAGGTTCAAAATGACAACAATGATGAATGATATTTTTTATTTTTTTGTAGAAATAAAGTATGCAAGGTAGGAACTAAACTGAATGTAATTTGGAGATAGGAGTACCTAAACACTCTAAGCTTAATCTTTGTTTTCAATTTTAGTTACAAAAGGACTTGTTGGAAATGACAAAGTGATAAGGTCAAGATGACTAGTGAGTTTTCCTAACTAGACTGCTGAGTTTGAAATTGATGAGGGCACAGCTTGAGACTTAGAAAATAACCCACAAATAAGAGAATAATTTTATTATTCAGAAAATGGATATTCTTACATGCAGAGGATCTCAAATCCCCAAGTTCTACAACACATGCAAGTTACAGAAAGTTACAGAATCACCCTTTTGCAATATGCAAGCTTGTCCCCAAAAAGTTACCCAAAAATTAGAAACTCACCCATAAATATAGCTCCTCTTTAGTTTGGAACCAAAACAACATTCAAATTTGAGTTTAGGCGGTTTGGCGCTAAAAAATTACTACTTGAAGTTCAAATTTCAAAATAATATTTGTAATTGTATCTCCTAGAAAGTGTGCCAACTTCCCAGGGCCATAACTTTTGATTCGGGACTTTGATTCGCGAACCATTTGAACTGTTGGAAAGGTCTCAAAGTCAATAACGTGCTTGAAATTAGCTATGCCAATTTTAGCAAGTTTCGGGGCCATTCTGAGAACTCTAAGTGCCTCAAATCTAACTCAGAAGATTTTTAGGTGCAAATCTAGGAAACTAAAACTACAATATCTTTCAACCCAGGAATAGAAAATAAAAACTGTAAATTGGGGATTTCATTATGACGAAAGGGTATACAAAAATGTAAAAACATCTAAAAATTGAGAAACTTGAAATTTAACCATTTTTGGGTGATGTAAGATTTCCCTTACACCACTGGATGCTCCTGCATCAGACACCCAGAGTAATTTGAGAAGTGACCCGTCACGTCTCAGATGGTTGAGGAAAACCCAACCAGTCAACTGCTGCCTTAGATAGCCAAGATGAATCTTCCAGAGGCCTTCCTCGCCATTTCACCAGATATTCTTCATATTGTCTGTTTCTAGTACTCCTTCCCACACGACTATCCAAGATTGCTTCAATCTCCTCTCTTTCTAAAGTAGGTGTTGGAATGCCATATTGCCCTATTGTTGGTGCTTCCTCTGTTCCACCTGCATAATACTCTGTCAAATCTGAAATGTTGAACATAGGGAAAATGTTGATTCCATTAGGCAACTCTACCTCATATGCATTCCCTGAATCATGCTTCTTCAAAATCTTACAAGGATCGAATTTCTTCATCTTCAATTTGTTATAGGTTCCCATGGGAAAAATTTCTTTCCTCAAGTGGACCATTGCTTCATTGCCAGTCTGAAACTCCTTATTCCTCCTTTTCTGATCTGCCTTAGCCTTATATTGCATATTCATCTTATTAATGTGTTCTTATACCTTCTCATGTATATTCTTGATGCGCTCTGCAAAATCTTCAGCTTCAGCACTTATTTTCTTCTCTTGGTCCATCTTCCTCAATTTTGGATCTGCTATGGGGCTACGTCCATACACAATCTGGAATGGTGATCTACCAGTGCTTCTATTGACAAAATTTTTGTAAGAAAATTCTACCTGGGGTAAGATCTAGTCCCATCCCTTGGGTTTATCTCCTACCAAACACCTCAGTAGGTTACCTAGACTCCTGTTAACAACCTATGTCTGCCCATCTATTTATGGATGGTGTGTAGAACTGAAATTCAACTCTGTCTTCAGCTTCTTCCACAAGGTCCTCCAAAAGTACCCCACAAATTTGGTGTCACAATCTGAAACAATACTCTTTGGCAAACCATGTAGCCTCACCAACTCTTTGAAGCATAAGTCAGCAATGTGGACTGCATCATGGGTCTTCTGACATGGAATGCAATGTGTCATCTTCAAAAACCTATTAACCACCACAAAGACTGAATCATTCCCTCATTTTGTCCTTGGCAAACCAAGAACAAAGTCCATACTTATATCCTCCCATGGCCTCTCTGGTACAAGTAAAGGTTGATATAAGTCTATATTTTGGCTCACTCCTTTAGCCATCTGACATACCCTGTAGCTTTGTACAAAATTCTTCACATCCTGTGACAATTGAGGCCAATAATAATGCTCACTAATAATGGCAATAGTCTTATCCCAACCAAAATGTCTTGCCATTCCTCCGCTAGGCTTCTCCTTTGTCAGGTTCTCCCTCATGGAACTCCTCGGGATACACAATTGACTTCCCTTAAATAATATGCTATCCTAGATTATGAAATCCATCTACCTTGTCCTATCCACTGTAACAAGTTCCTTGCAAGCTTTCCAAGCCTCTGCAAAATTAGGATCTTCTACATATAGTGTCTTAAGTTCATTGAACCCAACCACTTCAATCTACATCTTTGTCATCAATGTATGCCTCCTACTTAAGGCATTTGCAACCCTATTTGACTTCCCACTCCTATGTTTCAAAATAAAGGTATAACTCTACAAAAACTCTACCCATTTCATATGCCTCTGATTTAATTTTCTCTGACTATTTAGGTACTGCAAGGCCTAATGAGTCGATTATATAGAACAAATTCCTTGACAACAAATAAATGTCTCCATTTATTTAATGCTTGAACTATTGCATAAAATTCTTGGTCATACAGCAATACTTTTCTCTTGGCATCATTTAACTTTTCACTAGAAATAGGCAATGGAGCTTACCCAACCTAACCCGCTCAACACTCCTCAATAGCACAACCATTCACAAATTCACCTAAAACACCTTGTTGAAATCTGGGAGAGCTAGAATAGGTTGCTCTGTCACCTTCTACTTCAACAGTTCAAAACTTTTTGCTGCTTCAGTGCTCCACTTGAATTCTTTTTCTATCCCCTCTCATTGTTTCAGTCAGGGGTCCACAAATACTACTGAAGTTTCTAATGAACTTTCTATAAAAACTAGCCAAACCATGGAAAGATCTCACCTCGGTAGTAGTTCTTAGGGTAGGCCATTCCAGAATAGCCTTCACCTTCTCTGGGTCCATCTTGAAACCTTTTGCTAAGACAACAAACCCCAAGTACACTAACTCCCTTTTCACAAAACTACACTTCTTTAGATTAATCAACAGTTTCTCTTCTCTTAACTTCTCAAAAGCTCTCAGGATATCGTCAAATGCTCATCCAGCATCGCGTGAAAATCAAAATATCATTTAAATACACAATAACAAAGCTTCCTAGAAATTCTTTTAGTACCTTCTTCATGAGCCGCATGAATGTGCTCGGTGCATTGGTTAGCCCCAAAGGCATGACTAACCACTCGTACAGGCCCTCTTTGGTCTTGAAGGCGGGTCCTCCATTCATCTCCCTCGAATCGAGAATCGGTGATATCCACTCTTTAGATCAATCTTTGTGAAGTACTGAGCTCCACTCAAACAGTCCATCAGGTCATCCATCCTTGGCAGGGGAAATCTATACTTGATTGTTATCTTGTTTATGGCTCGGGAATCTGTACAAATCCTCCACTCCCCATCCTTCTTTGGTGCTAGTATTGCAGGTACTACACATGGACACAAACTCTCCCGTATCAAACCCTTTATCAACAACTTTTGAACTTGTCCCTTCAACTCCTCATTTTCTACTGGAGTCATTCTATGAGTTTTCTTATTTGGAAAACTGGCTCCAGGAATCAAGTCAATCCGATGACTGATCTTCCTTATTGGTGGTAAACCCTCAGGTACATTATCAGAAACAATATCCTGAAACTCATCCAACATCCCAGAAAATTCTTCTTGAACCTTCTCACTATCCTCCCTACTCACTCTAGGAATCAATGCATAACACACATGCTCATGCTTCATACCTTCTAAAAATTTTCTTCCATCTACATAACAAATTATAGCACTACTGCATGCCTTTCCTTTGGTCTCCTTCAGGGGTTTCAACTTGTGACGAACCCCATCCTTTGTTAAGAAATAAGTGTTTGCATGGCAATCATGTATAGCTCGCCTATCAAACTACCACAGCCTCCCCAACAACATGTGACATGCATCCATGGGAATGATATTATAGAGTACCTCATCATGGTAGCTCCCAATCTTGAACTTTTCTAGGCACTGCTCATTGTCCAAAACTTTGTGGTTTTTCTGCAACCAGGCAATCCGATACGGATGTGGGTGCCTTTCCCTCTTTAGCTTCAACTTTGTGACCATCTCTTCTGACACCAGATTAACGGTGCTTCCACTATCAATAATGACATCACAACATTTTTCTTCACACTTGCACCTTGTGCAAAACAGATTCTTCCTCTGTTTTGGTTCTTTTTCCTCAGTCACCAAGGCTCTCCTAATCACTAGGACTTCTCCCCCTTTCAGCATCATTTGAATGTTCAGATTGGGCCTCCTCATCTGCATGCACAACCCTTCCATGAGCTTGTGGCCTTTTGTCTACCCTTCCTTGGTGTTGTGGAAATTCATAGTCTCAATGCCCTTCTTCACCACAATGGAAACACGTTCCTTTGAAACCACCTCTTCTAGATCCTTTTCCATATCTCCCGCATCCTTTACCTCTTTGATCACCACTATTTTGATCACGAGGGTGGTAGAAGTTGTCATTCCTTTGGCTTCGGCTAGTACCCACATCTTCACTTTTTTTTCATCATCATTTCAGCTTCCTGAAGGTCTTCCACTGCCCTTTCCACTTTGACCTCCTCATCCTTTTTGCTTGCCGTCAAATCTTTTGTTCAGCTTCTCTTCCACCTTCAAAGCAAAATAATACGCATCCTCAATGGTGGTCATTTTGACTAGGCCTAACTCCTCCTGAATGCTTGGTCATAACCCATTAAGATATCAGGCTACCTTCTCCTTATTGGCCTCTGTGTGGCCCGTTCTGATGATTATCTTGTAAAAATCTTTAGTATATTCTTTCATAGATCTATTTCCTTGCTTCAACCCTTGCAATTTCTTCTTCAATAGATCTAGCTCGTAGTCCATTGGTATGAACTGCTTTTTTAGTTTCTCCACCATGCAATCCCATTTGGTGATCTTTCCTTTTCCTCTTCAATTTTTCTCCAACTGGAACTCTTTCCACCAAATATTTGTGTGGCCCTTTAGCTTCATTTTTGCAAACTTAACCCGATCTGGGTCCTCTATTTCCTCATACTCAAAATATTCTTCTAGCTCATTGATCCAGTCGATCAACTCTTTCGGGTTTAGACTTCCAGAATAACTGGGGACTTCTGCTCTGGGTCTTTTTCCGATCTTTGAAATGGCCCTTATTATCCACATTTGGTCTTGATCAATTGCTTCTTCTTCCTCTTCTACATTTGAACCTTCTTCCTCTCCTTCATCCTCACTTTCCTCTCTCAGGTTTAACCCTCTTCTCAACTGCTCTTGTAATGCATCAATCTATCTTTGGAGGGCTGCCAGTGCATCTCTTCCACCAGTATTTCTGCTGCCTTGACCACCTCTAGCACCACCACGCCTACCAGGCATCACTCTTGGAGGCATCTTTCTTGACCTCGACCCACAACCATGGTTCTGGTATGAACTGCCTCACAATCGGTGATATGTCCACACGCTCAATAAAACCCACTCTAATACCACTTGATGAAGGTGTAGCCTGAGACTTAGAAAATAACCCACAAACAAGAGAATAATTTTATTATTCAGAAAATGGAGCTTCTTACATGCAAAGGATCTCAAATCCCCAAGTTCTACAACACATGCAAGTTATAGAAAGCTACAGAATCACCCTTTCGCAATATGTAAGCTTGTCTCCAAAAAGTTACCCAAAAATTAGAAACCCGCCCATAAATAGAGCTACTCTTTAGTTTGGAGCCAAAACAACATTCAAATTTGAGTTTAGGCAGTTTGGAACCTAAAAATTACAAATTTAAGTTCAAATTTCAAAAGTACATTTGCAATTGTATCTCCTAGAAAGTGAGCCAACTTCTTGGGGCCATAACTTTTGATTCAGTACTCCGATTCACAAACCGTTTGAACCGTTGGAGAGGTCTCAAAGTCAATAACGTGCTTGAAGTTGCTATGCCAAATTTGGAAAGTTTTAGGGCCATTCTAGGAAATCTAAGTGCCTCAAATCTAACTGGAAAGATTTTCAGGTGCAAATCTAGGAAACTAAAACTGTAATATCTTTCAACCCATGAATAGAAAATAAAAACCATAAATTGGGAATTTCATTATGATGAAAAGGGTATCCAAAAATGTAAAAACATCTAAAAACTAATAAACTTGAAATTTATCTATTTTTGGGTGATGTAAGATTGTCCTTACACCACTGGATGCTCCTGCATCAGAAATCCTCACAAAAAAGATAATGACTGAAAATAGAAATGAATGAAGAAGTCCAAGATAACCTATTTTCAAAACCAATGATTTTGCAAATTGTGATAAGGTGAGCCTAATTCAAAGTATGCAAAAATGAAAACCTAAGTTCGAGATAATTCTAAAAAATGATGATTATGAACCTAATGGATAAAATTAAAATTTGAAAGATTAAGCCTATGGTAAAAAATGTAGACTACTAGTTGACTGATGAAAATTTTGAGCAACTTCAAGGCTTGTTTATGAAAAAGACCTCTTGAAAAAATATGTTTGGCAACGGATTGAGACTGCTTGGACTCAAATTCTAGTTTGTAGCAGAGTTTTGTGTGTATTAGGAAAATGCATCATTTGAGGTAGAAAATGGGTCACAATATGGAAAATACATTTAAATTCAAGAAAATGTGGTTTTGTAGATAACAATTGTAGCAGAGGTTTGCAAATGCATTTGAATAGTTGCATCACAGGTTGTAAAATTTTCATTTTTTTGATGTTTTGAGGAAAAAAAATCTGATTTGTCAAAGGTTGAATGTGTGTGTCCAAATTTATGAATGTTGTGAATACTATTTGAGACTCCAGAAAAAACTTGACAAGCACAATGTTTTAGTGTAAGCAAATACACATAAGAAAAGCATGATCTTAATAGGCGAAGGGTTTGTATACTTGGTATAGCCCACCGATATACCTCAGATTGGTGTTGAATACCTCTCCTTCTTGAGAGAAAATAGCTTATAAGTTTTGTGGCACTAGCTCCCCTCCACAACACTCACTTCTACAGGCACACCAACTTCAAATTCTTGGGTAGTCACTTCCCAATAATTTATCTCTACTCAAGGGAGTCAGTAGTGAGTATCTTTAGGCATGATACTATACCTTGCACTATACCAAGTAATGGATAAAAATGACTAGCTTTTAAAACAGTAGGTGTCTAGTTAGGGCATCCATTCGAGTGGCCACACATGGGGCGAGAGATTAATTACTGATTAGGTGACACTCCAACCTAATGAGGTTACACTCAACAAGGTTTATGGGAGTACTACTCCATCCACTTGATACATCTGCACTTTTGGTTCTTGAACTTTCATCAATCACCCATTTTATATCTCATCTGGAAGTGGCTTGGCTTTAGCTTGTTGCCAGTCAGGTCATCCCTTAAGGTGAGTACTTTTTCCCTTAAGGTAGACCCATTTCTAGAAATAATAACCATTTTTGTTACACCCAAGATCACCTAAAAGCAAAAGGGGAGAGGATACTTCAATTATTAATTCTTAAGGGTTACACAAAATAAGGTGGGTCTAGTTTTCTGATCACTTAGTTTTTATAGGGTGAGAGCATAATCACCTACCACCTTCAAGCCTAGTCAGACATAATCAAGAACATGTTCATTTTAACGCACCAATAGAAATGTTTTCTAAACTAGAAATCACAAATAGATTGTTTGAGAAATGAGTCTTCGACTAATGGAGCTAAAAAAGCCACAAGTTAGTAGTTTCATAAATGTATTGGACCAATGAGAAAGATGCAAAAAACTAAGTTAGAACAAGAGATTAAAAACCAAACTAAGACTTAAAAGTCAATAAATAAATAAACTATAAAATGAAGAGACTAAACTAAACTAAGAAAAGGAAATCAAAGAAAACTAAAAACTAAGAGCTTGATTTTGTGTTGCGCCAAAAGAAGTAGTTGCTAGGAGCCCCACTCCAAAGCCACACACTACAAATAGAATATTAGTAAAAAAAAAAAACTTGAATGAAAACAACAAACTAAAATAGTGATAACTTTCTCAAAACTTTAAACAAAATTTTAAACCATAGATATGTATGGAAAGCTAAGACATAGACCTTCAAAACCTAGAATTTTTTTTTGCAAAATCCTACAAGACAAAAGTGTTATAAACAAAATAAAATTCAAATCTTAACAACTAAATCTTAAAAAGCTGTGATCACTAAAATGTCCATAACTTTCTCAAATCTTAACGAAATTTTAAACCGTTTGAAGTTATAGAAAGATGAGAACAAGGCATAAAAAACCTAGATAATTGTTTTAACAGATTTTATGTGCCTATTTTTTTGTGCTCAAAAGGAGATGATGGTATTTTGTATGAATTCTTGGATGTAACCTACAAAATAGCAAAAATAAATAAGAAAACACACAAATTTCTCTACAAAATTGTAAGATTCATGTCAGGTTCACCAATGTGAGATGGGGTTAAAAATTAAATAGCATAGATAAAGTGACAGACAACACTTCTAATCTATTATCATCATCTAAGCAAGAGAATACAAACAAATGGAGATATCAAAATGAAAGCAAACAAAATAAAACACTCCCCATATTGTAGTTGATTCCTTCTTTTACTCCTCATTGTTATGCAAATTTTACCTCAGATTTGTTGAAATACTTGTGCAAAACCTACAAATGGTAGCAAGAAAGTTGGATACAATTAACTATTAAGGTGAAAATGGAGAAGGAAGGTTGTTTTTATAGACAACCCTTCAAATGGACGACTAAGATTAATCATCTAAAAGGATTCCAAGATCAATGGTCTAAAATTGATGCACCAAGAATATGCTATTCTTAGAGGAATTGTGACAGACAGACATGCAGGGACATGCAGGCTATGACAGACATGCAAGGACATGCAAGCTATGACATGAAATAATGACAGGGTATCTTTGATCAAGTGGAGATGAATAAATAATTTATTTTAAATTATTTATTCAAAATGGAGGAAAATGACAAGTGGAAAATAGATAATTTATCCAAATTATTTATTTAGAGAAAATGAAAAAAGGATCTTTTAATTAAATTAATCAATTTAATTAAACAAGGAGGTGGAAATTAGACATGGGTAATTAATTTGAATTATTTATCAAAAAGAGAGGAATGAAACATAATTAAATAATTCTGACAATTATTTAATTATAGAATAATAAAAGATCAAATAATGATTATTATTATTATCTGAGTATAAATGAAAGATAAATAATTAAATAAAAATGAGTTATTTAATTATTGAAGGGATATATTAGCAACACAATAAACTAATTTTAATTGATCATGATAGAATAAAGATGAGAAGGTGAGTTAATTAAATAATTAAAAAATATTTAATTAATAGAGGAATGTGATCAAACTTAATTGAATAATTAAAAATTTTCAATTATCGAAGGAAAATGACCAAAAAAAAATGGTGCTCACGGACTTAGGACATTTTTTAGTGTCTACATGTAGTCCTTATTATAAGCTTCCTAAAATATAATTTTAAATACATTTAATTTGATTATTATATTTATTTTTTATTTCCCGTGAATGTAGATTTTTCACTAAAAATCAAGCTCTTTGTTTTGCACATGTAGAAAAATAGCAAATTGTCAAAAAAATTGAAAAAAAATATGCATTTGATATTGATGTTTTTGATCCAACCAAAAAAAAAATGAATTTCAATACATACAAAAAAAATTTATATGTTAGCAAGTAAACCTATGTCTAAATTGTAACTAATTTGACTTCAAAACTTAATTAAGAAAAAATATTCAATAAAACACTATGAAACCAATTGCATGCACTCGATATCATAGTTACAAATTTAAATTCAAAAAATAGAATTTTATCCTTCATAAAAAAAAGTTGTGATAGCAACTGGGGGAGAAGACCTAGTATCTGCCAACCATTGAATAACTGGAACCTCCATGCTCACTCTAACCCCCCAAAAAAGTTTAACTTTGATCCATTAAAAAAAAAAATTATGAACAAATAAAAAATTACAACACCAATGGCTACTCATAACACAATGAGTAATTCGCCAATCATAATAGACAGCTAAACATGCTTTTGTATTTATAAAAAAAAGTCAATTGCACATAAAAAGGCTCATTTACAATTTAATTTAAAACATTTACTGTTACAAATACCCCACTTGCAAATGTTTATCCCTCATTACATTTTGTATTTACAACTTCACATGCACACTTAATGGTGCTTTACATGACATAATCACAATATCCTATTAACTCTATGGGATTTGAAATGCACAGTCTTCTACACACTCCCTGATAGATATATGTATTTATTTTATTTCCTATAGGTATCTGCACAATTAAATACAAGTGTAAGGCTCCCCAAATAAACATCAAATCCAAATATAATGCAGAATTCAGTCATATCATCTTTAAATACCCACATAGCTTGTCACTTCAAATTCAAATGCTCAAATAAATTTAAATTTGAAACACAACAACCAAATTGAATGTATTCAATTGTCAGATTCAAATTCCTAAATAAAAGGGGGAAATTAGCTAGTGACATTCACAATTGCATCTAATTCTCTGCAAAATTCAAAGCAACAACAAGCATCCTCTACACATTTCTCTAATATACCAACTCTCAGGTAGGTACTTGTATTTATTTTCATTTATGCAATGTCTTCTTACTTTATACATTCTACTTATAGTCATTTTTCATGAGCTGTGCATTTAACATTTTTATTTATGTAGTGTCTTCTTACTTTGCTTTATAAGTAAATGAAAGGTCTTTTTTGGTGATACGTTTTTACTTTGTTTTGTGTCCATTTTCTATTTTTTGTTATTTATATTTGTCATTTATTTCTACAAATAGGCACTTGTATTTATATTTGTATATTTTTGGTCATTTGTCATTTATTTCAGTGTTTATATTAGGGTTTATATTTGTCATTTATTTTTGCATATATATGTGTATTTATGTGTATTATGTATTTAAAACATATATATATATACATATATATATATACATATACATACATATATATATATACATATACATACATATATATATATATATATATAACTCTATTTAAATACATTTCATTTGGCTGTCCAATACAATAGACTAGCATTTGTTTATATTTTTCTTCTTTCCATTGCACATATAGCAGGCTAGCATACATATATTTGTCATTTTACATTATGTGACTCTTGTTCATTCAACAAATCAATGTATATGTGTGTATCATTTTCCTATCATTTGAAAATGAAAACAATGGTACTGGTTAATCATTTTCTTTTGCATCTTATTGCATTTGTAAATGAATGTGTATAATGATATATAACACAACTTATTGAATTTGCAAATGAATTTGTACAACATTATATATATAACACTATTCACATTCATTTACAAATTCAATAAGTTGTAAGTTTGAATTTGCAAATGAGTGTGTGCAATGTTTTATATATAACATTCTACTCATTCCCTTACAAATTGAATATGCTATGTGTTTGAATTTGTAAATGAATGTGTATAAGGGTGATCCCACAAAGTTGGTTTACAATTTTTTGAGAGATTCTAATTTTTACTGAAATCACATAATTTTAGAAAATATAATGATTTAAGCCTTAATAGGTTCCATTTAAAGCATTTCAATTGAATATTGTTTGACCAAACTACCTTAGATCAGACCCCCTTGGATAGAACCTCGCTAGTTTTAAACCATACCTATAACAAAGTCTCATTTACACCTATCAAAATGTTGATAAAAAACCACTTTTGATTTACCTTTTGGGCGACCAAATGAATTCATTTAAAATTTATTTTTGTAAGTATTTAATGCTTATTATAAGCTTTCCAAAAAGTATAATTTTAAATAAATTTAATTGTAGTATTTTATTTAATTTTTTATTTCTTGTGAATGTAGGTTTTTCACCAAAAATAAAGCTCTCTATTCTGCACATGTGGAAAAGAGAATATTATCCAAAAAATTTTGAAAAATATGAATGCACCAGATATTGAAGTCCTTGATCCAAAAAAAAAGAAAAAATGAATTTCGATACATACAAAAAAAGTTACGTGTTATACGATCCACCTACGTCTAAATTGTAATTGGTTTGACTTTGAAACTTGATTAAGGAAAACATATTCAATAAAACACTATATAACCATGTGGAAGCACTAGTTATTAGAGTTACAAATCCAAATTCAAAAGAATTAGAATTTTATCCTTCATTGAAAAAAAGTTATGCATTATACGATGAGTGCCACTTTTTAAAATGTTATTTTCTAAAAAAACCTAGTTTTTGAGGGAGATGGAAAAAGAAGTGCAATATGATTCCAAAATTTTTGAAAAAACTATATTTATAATTTATAAACAAAATTTCATGAAAATCTAGTTTGTATCATCTTAAAATTCCTCACGGTTTAGCCGCTATAGGTTCCCGAAAGTTAAGATTTAGTTAGACAAAATTATTTCAGTGTCCAGTTTGGTCAAAAATTCTAAACAACTATTGTTGGATCTCCCACAATGTATTATACATTCATTTATAAATTATGTGTCTATTGTCTCTTCTTCATTGAGTAGATTGATATCTATGTTTGTATCATTTAACTATCCTTTCAAAATGCAAACAATGGTACTGGTTAATCATTTTCTTCTGCATCTTTCATGACCTATGAAGGGTTTATTCAATGACTGAAAAATTATTACTACTTGTTTATGAAATAAATCATTCCTCTTACACTCCTTTTCACCATGTGTTGTTTGATTTTGTTGGGTCATGGTGCTGGTGTTTTACACATGGGTTCTTTTGGGGTTAAATTATTTCCTCTCCCTATTTTACCATGTGCTTAAGGCCTGGTAAAGTCCATTGTATCATGATATTGTCTACAAAAATGATAGAGAAATTTAGTGGGTTTGACATGTCTACAAAAAATGATATTTTGGGTCTACATCGACCTTTCAATAAGAAAACCATGTGAATATGGGAATTAATCGACAAGCCCATTTATTATATGCCATTTTTGTGAAAACCATTGGTTTTTTTATAATTCTTATGCTTAAGAAATTAATCTCATGAAACCCTTACATGAAATATTCAACATCTATCTAAAAATGAACTTTTGTATTCCTGTGAGTGAGGAATTATTATTATGAAACCCTTGGTTGCTTTTTTGTGCACATTGATGAAACCCAATTCTATAATCAATCTACCTCTATTCAAAATAATATCCTATCGCTGTTGAATACAACACAACTTCTTTCATTTTTTGTACAATGTGCTTTCAACATTGATATATATACATACATATATCTATATATATGTATGTATGCATGTATGTATGTATGTATGTATGCATGTATATATGTATATGTATAGATATATGCATACATGTAACTATGTAATTATATGTATCCACAAATACATGAATACATATATTTATACAAATACATATAGATACATCTATATGTACATATATATATGTAAAACCAAATTAAATGATGGAAAAGAATCAAATACCCAAAAAAAACATTAGTCATATGCTTTAATCGGACCCTAATTGGGCTATAATGTGTTTGTTGTTTAGTGCTAATGTTAGGAGATTAATATGTAGGAGTGATTTTTCATGGGCACCAAAATGATTTAATAAGGTGCTAACTTGAATTAGACCCATTGACTTTTGAGCAGATTTGAATGATAAAATAGATCTAATTGCATGTTAATAGTGACACAATTAGCACTATTTTATGTTTTGTAATGTATATCAGTTATTTTCTTTGTAATTATATCTGTGTAATTATATGTACACATACATATACATACATATATATATGTATATGTGTGAATACATTTTATGACAGATAAATGTATACTTATATAAATTTATGTACATGCATATGTTTGTTGATGAATTTTGTCCATGGTGTGAGGTGATGCAGGAGCATCTAGTGGTGTAAGGGCAATCTTGCATCACCCAAAAATAGTTAAATTTTAGGTTTCTCAATTTTTAGATATTTTTACATTTCTAGATACCCTTTTCCTCATAATAAAATTCTCAATTTATGGTTTTTATTTTCTATTCATGGGTTGAAATATATTGCAGTTTTAGTTTCCCAAATTTGCACCTGAAAATTCTCTGAGTTAGATTTGATGCACTTAGATTTCCTAGAATGCCCTGAAACTTTTTGAAATTGGTGGAGCAGATTTCTAGCACTTTATTGACTTCGAGACCTTTCAAACAGTTCAAATGGTTCCCGAATCGGAGTCCTAGATCAAAAGTTATGGCCCCGGGAAGTTGGCGCACTTTTTAGAAGATACAATTATAAATGTTCTTTTGAAATTTGAACTTCAAGTTGTAATTTTTAGTGCCAAACCGCCTAAACTCAAATTTGAATGTTGTTTTGGCTCCAAACTAATGAGGAGCTCTATTTATGGGCAGGTTTCTAATTTTTTGGGACAAGCTCACATATTGCGAAAGGGATATTCTGTAGCTTTCTGTAACTTGCATGTGTTGTAGAACTTGGGGATTTGAGATCCTCTTCATGTAAGAAGCTCCATTTTCTGAATAATAAAATTATTCTCCTATTTTTGGGTTATTTTTTATGTCTCAGGCTATGCCCTCATCAAGTGGTATCAGAGCAAGGTTTTCTTGAGTGTATGGACAGATTGTCAATCATGAGGCAGTTCACACTAGGACTGTGGTTGTGTGTCAAGGTCAAGAAAGATTCCTCCAAGAGTGATGCCTGGTAGGCATGGTGGTGCCAAAGGTGGTTGAGGCGACAGAAATGCTGGTGGAAGAGATACACTGGTAGCCCTCTAGAGATAGATTGATGCATTATAAGAGCAGTTGAGAAGAGGGCTAAACCCGAGGAAGGAAAGTGAGGATGAAGGAGATGAAGAAGGCTCAAATGTAGAAGAGGAAGAAGAAACAATTGATCAAGACCAAATGTGGCTAATAAGGGTCATTTCAAAGATTGAGAAAAGACCCAGAGTAGAAGTCCCCAGTTATTCCAGAAGTCTGAACCCAGAAGAATTGATC
Source organism: Sequoia sempervirens (assembly GCA_007258455.2). Lineage (NCBI taxonomy): Eukaryota > Viridiplantae > Streptophyta > Pinopsida > Cupressales > Cupressaceae > Sequoia > Sequoia sempervirens. Next base: position 274,062,783 of record VDFB02373365.1, read on the forward strand.
GACTGGATTAATGAGCTAGAAGAATATTTTGAGTATGATGAAATAGAGGACCCATATTAGGTTAAGTTTGTGAAAATGAAGCTGAAGGGCCATGCCAATATTTGGTGGAAACAAGTCCAGTTGTAAAGAAATCGAAGAGGAAAAGGAAAGATCACCAGATGGGATCACATGGTAGAGAAACTAAAGAAGCAGTTCATACCAGTGGACTACGAGTTAGATCTATTAAAGAAATTGCAAGGGTTGAAGCAAGGAAGTAGATCTGTGAAAGAATATACTGAATATTTTCACAAGATAATCATCAGAACGGGTCATACAGAGGCTAATAAGGAGAAGGTAGCATGATATCTTAATGGGTTACGACCAAGCATTCAGGAAGAGTTAAGCCTAGTCAAAATGACCACCATTGAGGATGTGTGTCAGTTTGCTCTGAAGGTGGAAGAGAATCTAAAGAAAATATTTGATGGCAAGCAAAAAGGATGAGGAGGTCAAAGTGGAAGGGGTAGTGGAAGACTTTCAGGAAACTGAAATGATGATGAAAAGAAAAGTGAAGATGTGGGTACCAGCCGAAGCCAAAGGAATGACAACTTCTACAACCCTCGTGATCAAAATAGTGGTGATCAAAGAGGTAGAGGAAAAGGGAGATATGCACAAGGATCTAGAAGAGGTGGTTTTAGAGAAATGTGTTTCCAATGTGGTGAAGAAGAGCATAGAGCCTATGAATTTCCACAACACCAAGGAAGGGTAGAAAAAAGGCCAGAAGGTCATGGAAGAGTTGTGCATGCAGATGAGGAGGCCCAATCTGAACATTCAGATGATGTTGAAAGGGGAGAAGCCCTAGTGATTAGGAGAGCCCTGGTGATTGAGGAAAAGGAACAAGAATAGAGGAAGAATTTGTTTCGCACAAGGTGCAAGTGTGAAGGAAAATATTATGATGTCATTATTGACGGTGGGAGCACCGATAATATGGTGTCAGAAGAGATGGTCACAAAGTTGAAGCTGAAGACAGAAAGGCACCCACATCTGTATCGTATTGCCTAGTTGCAAAAAGACCACAAAGTTTTTGTCAATGAGCAGTCGCTAGTAAAGTTCAATATCGGGAGCTACCATGATGAGGTACTCTATGATATCATCCCTATGGATGCATGTCACATGTTTTTGGGGAGGCCATGGAAATTTGATAGGCAAGCTATACATGATGGCCATGCGAACACTTATACTTTGACAAATGATGGGGTTCATCACAAGTTGAAACCCCTGAAGGAGATCGAAGAAAAGGTATGCAGTAGTGCTAGAATTTGTTATATAGATGGAAGAAAAATTTTAGAAGGTATGAAGCATGAGCATGTGTGTTATGCATTGATTCCTAGAATGAGTAAGGAGGATAGTGAGAAGGTTCTAGAAGAAGTTTCTATGATGTTAAATTAGTTTTAGGATATTTTTTTGATAATGCACCTAAGGGTTTACCACCAATAAGGAAGATCAATCATCAGATTGACTTGATTCCTAGAGCTAGTTTGCGAAATAAGGTAGCTCATAGAATTACTCCAGTAGAAAATGAGGAGTTGAACAGACAAGTTGAGTTGTTGAGAAAGGGTTTGATACGAGAGAGTTTGAGTCCATGTGTAGTACCTATAGTACTAGCACCAAAGAAGGATGGGGAGTGGAGGATGTCTACAGATTCCCAAGCCATAAACAAGATAACAATCAAGTACATATTTCCCCTACCAAGGATGGATGACCTAATGGATTTTTTGAGTGGAGCTCAGTACTTCATAAAGATTGATCTAAAGAGTGGATATCACCAGATCTAGATATGAGAGGGAGATGAATGGAAGACTGCCTTCAAGACCAAAGAGGGCATGTACGAGTGGTTAGTAATGCTTTTGGGCTAACCAATGCACCGAGCACATTCATGTGGCTCATAAATGAAGTACTAAAAGAATTTATGGGAAGTTTTGTTATTGTGTATTTAGATGATATTTTGATTTTTAGTAAGACGTTGGATAAGCATCTGATGCATATTCAGAAAGCCTTTGAGAAGTTAAGAGAAGAGAAACTATTGATTAATCTGAAGAAGTGCAGTTTTGTGAAGAGGGAGTTAGTGTACTTGGAGTTTGTTGTCTTAGCAAAAGGTCTCAAGATGGACCCAGAGAAGGTGAAGGCTATTCTAGAATGGCCTACCCGAAGAACTGCTACTGAGGTGAGATCTTTCCATGGTTTGGCTAGTTTTTATAGAAATTTCATTAGAAACTTCAATAGTATTTGTGGACCCCTGACTGAAACAATGTGAGGGGATAGAAAATAATTCAAGTGGAGCAAAGGGAGCAGCAAAAAGTTTTGAATTTTTGAGCAGAAGGTGACAGCAATCTGTTCTAGCCCTCCTAGATTTCAACAAGGTGTTTCAAGTGGATTGTGATGCTAGTGGTTGTGCCATTGGAGCAGTGTTGAGCCAAGAAGGTAAGCCCATTGCCTATTTTAGTGAAAATTTAAATGATGCCAAGAGAAAGTATTATGTATATGATCAGGAATTTTATGCAATAGTTCAAGCATTAAAGAAAAGGAGACATTATTTGTTTTCGAAGGAATTTGTTCTATATACTGATCATCAGGCCTTGCAGTACCTAAATAGTCAGGGAAAATTAGATTAGAGGCATATTAAATGGGTAGAGTTTTTGTAGAGTTATACCTTTGTTTTGAAACATAGGAGTGGTAAGTCAAATAGGGTTGCAGATGCCTTAAGTAGGAGGCATACATTGATGACAAAGATGCAGATTGAAGTGGTTGGGTTCAATGAACTTAAAAAACTGTACGCAAAAGATCCTAATTTAGAGGCTTGGAAAGCTTGCAAGGAACCTGTTATAGTGGATAGGACAAGGTGCTTGGATTTCATAATCCAGGATGGCATGTTATTTAAGGGAAGTCAATTGTGTATCCCGAGGAGTTCCATGAGGGAGTACCTAATAAAGGAGAAGCATAGTGGAGGGATGGCATGACATTTTGGTCAGGATAAGACCATTTCCATTATTAGTGAGCATTATTATTGGCCTCAAATGTCACAAGATGTGAAGAAGTTTGTACAAAGCTGCAGGGTATGTTAGGTGGCTAAAGGAGTGAGCTAGAATATAGGCTTATATCAGCCCTTACCTGTTCCAGAGAGGCCACGGGAGGATATAAGTATGGACTTTATTCTTGGTTTGCCAAGGACACAATGAGGGAATTATTTAGTCTTTGTGGTGGTTGATAGGTTTTCGAAGATGACACATTTCATTCCATGTCAGAAGACCTATGATGCGTCCACATTGCTGACTTGTTCTTCAAAGAGGTGGTGAGGCTACATGGTCTACCAAAGAGTATTATTTCAGATCGTGACACCAAATTTGTGGTGTACTTTTGGAGGACCTTGTGGAAGAAGCTAGAGATAGAGTTGAAGTTTAGTTCTGCACACCATCCACAAATAGATGGGCAGACAGAGGTTGTTAACAGGAGTCTGGGTAACCTACTAAGATGTTTGGTAGGAGATAAACCCAAGGGATGGGACTTGATCTTAGCCCGGGCATAACTTTTTTGCAACAATTCTATCAACAGAAGCACTGGTAGATCACCGTTCCAGATTGTGTATGGAGGTAGCCCCAAAACAGCTCCAAAATTGAAGAAGATGGACCAAGAGAATAAAACAAGTGTTGAAGCCAAAGATTTTGTAGAACACATCAAGAATATACATGAGAGGGTACAAGAACACATTAATAAGATGAATATGCAATATAAGGCTAAGGAAGATCAAAAAAGGAGGAATAAGGAGTTTTAGATTGGTGATGAAGTAATGGTCCACTTGAGGAAAGAAAGGTTTCCCATGGGAACCTATAACAAATTGAAGATGAAGAAATTCGGTCCTTGTAATATTTTGAAGAAGCATGATTCAGGGAATGCATATGAGGTAGAGTTGCTTGATGGAATCAACATTTCCCCTGTGTTCAACATTTCATATTTGACAGAGTATCATGAAGGTGGAACAAAAGAAGCACCAACAATAGGGCAGTATGGCATTCCAGCACCTACTTCAGAAAGGGAGGAGATTGAAGCAATCTTGGATCATCGTGTGGGAGGGAGTACCAGAAATAGCCAGTATGAAAAATATCTAGTGAAATGGATAGGAAGGCCTATGGAAGATTCATCCTGGCTATCTAAGGTAGTGGTTGACCAGTTGGGTTTTCCTCAACCATCTGAGACGTGATGGGGTAACTTCTCAAATTACCTTGGGTGTCTAATGTAGGAGCATCCAGTGGTGTAAGGGCACTCTTGCATCACCCAAAAATAGTTAAATTTCAAGGTTCTTGGTTTTCAAATGTTTTTACATTTTTGGATACCCTTTTCATCATAATGAAATTCTCAATTTTTGGTTTTTATTTTCTATTCCTGGGTTGAATGATATTGCAGTTTTAGTTTCCTAGATTTGCACCTGAAAATCTTTCGAGTTAGATTTGAGGCACATAGAGTTCCCAAAACACCCTAAAACTTTCTAAAATTGATGAGGTGGATTTCCAACGCATTATTGACTTCGAGACCTTTCCAACGGTTCAAACGATTAGCGAATCAGAGTCCTGGATCAAAAGTTTTGGCCCCAGAAATTTGGCGCACTTTCTAGAAGATACAATTGCAAATGTTCTTTTGAAATTTAAATTTGAAGTTGTAATTTTTGGTGCTAAACCACCTAAACTCAAATTTGAATGTTGTTTTGGCTCCAAACTAATTAGGAGCTCTATTTATGGGTGGGTTTCTAATTTTTGGGGACAAGCTCGCATATTGTGAAAGGGTTATTTTGTAGCTTTCTATAACTTGCATGTGTTGTAGAACTTGGGGATTTGAGATCCTCTGCATGTAAGAAGCTCCATTTTCTAAATAATTAAATTATTCTCTTTTTTGTGGGTTATTTTCTATGTCTTAGGCTATGCCCTCATTATGAGGTAACGACAAACATCATTCTCCTTTCAAAATGCAAACAATGGTACTCTTGGGTTTGTTGCTTGTTTCTAGCTTGATTTCAACTTCCTTTTATCACTTGCAACATTGTTTTTCTGACACTTTAGGTCTTATGATGTACAAGATCACTAACAATAATTGCACCAAGGAAGAAGAGGAAAAGATCAAGTGGGAAGCGATTGATTAGAGTACCTCATGGAGTAATATTCAATGTTCTAGATGTTGATGAAGAGCCAACAGTGAACATCGATGAGGAAGTTATTTATGAAAATGCAAAAAAGACTAATGAAAATGATGGTTTTGAACTTGTTGTTCATAATACTAAGGTAGAAATGGAACCACCACCTGCTAACCATGTGACAACCCTAGTTCTATGCACAAAAACTTGGTCTATGCATGGGATGGAAAAATCCATTGTAGATGTTGAGGACAATCAAATGTCAATCAGAGGTTCAACGATCAAATGGGGAATCCCTCCTAGTAGTTTACGGGCATGGCTCAATGGTGTGACATCCACAAAAAGGAGGGGGGCACGAATAGTCCTAATTGATGAAGAAGGTGTTGAAATTGTGCAATGGTGTAAAGATATGGCTAATATTGGCCATGGCCTTCAAGTGTCACATCTTAAGTCAATGGTGGCCCACATGTTTGGAGTGAGGCCTAACCCTTTCACAAATGGGATACCAAGGGTTTCATGGTGGGTTTCCCTTTGTCAAAGGAATCCTAATCTAACAATTCAAACACCCAAAATAGTGGACACAAATTGAGCTATAATGTTGCACCTTGAAATAGTTTTTGCATTCTATGATAACTTGGAGGAGTTGTACAACAAACATAATTATGGGCGCAACAAATTATGGAACTATGATGAAACAGGTTGTGCAGGCTGGAAGAAATTATGCAATGAAAGTTATTGCAAAAATAGGGATGAAATATGTTTCACAATTAATTTATAAAAGCAGAGAATGGATCACTATTCTAGCTTGTGTTAGTGCAACAGGTTAAGCTATACCTATTTACTATTTGTTCAAGTCCAAAAGGAACATTAGAAACTATATTGTTAACTATGAGCCAAAGGCATGCTCTTGGAAATCCAAGAATATGATTGGATTACCAAAGAATTATTTGTGGAATGGTTAAAACACTTTTCAAGAAATGTCCTAGGAGGTGTGTCACCAACCAATAGACAAATTCTCATCTTTGATGGTCATGGTAGGTTGTGGCATTCAAAATGGTCGAAGAAGCAAAGACTATGGGAATAGATTTGCTCACACTTCTAGCACATTATAGCCACAAATTGCAGCCCCTTTATGTTAGTGTGTTCTCACCATTTAAGAACTACTTCAAACAAAAAAGGAGTACATGGCTCTCTGAAAATACTCAGCTTGACATTGGAAGGGAAGAGTTGGAAACACTTTCTAGCAAAGTTTTTGCACAAGATTTGACTCCTAATAACATCACAAGTGGTTTTAGAAGAACAAAAAATTTGGCCATTAGATCGACATGCACTTGACTTGGATATGGGACCAAGCCAAGGTTTCATGGCTGAAGAGGAAGGAATGACATTGGGTGCAGAAACAGAGGGTGATACAACTGATGATGAGGCACAGTTCATGGTAGTGAAGACTTTTTTGAGGATAGCAAGTTGGAATGAGGAACATATTGGACAATTTGTGGAAACCTTGTCTGCAAGCATTCCCCTAAATCCAACAAACGAAGAAGGATATTGTCCATAAAACATTGAGGCAGTATAAATTCAACAAGAACTAGCAATTCAATCATGTAATTAGACAACTGAAAATAAAGAGAGTCTCAATCTGCCATCTTAATTTCAAGATGTATCTTTGAACCTAGGGGTGCATCTCAATTTTTAGTCAAGTAGATGAAGGGTTGTCCATGCATCACCACCAAATGTTGATCCTAAAGATGTCATCCATTACTTCACAACTGGGAGAAATTTGGAAGTTGAAAATGATGAAGAGGATGGAGTAAATGGTAATGACTCAAGTGATGAAGAGACTAACTATGTGCCATGCACACAAGTCAGTGATCAGCAACCATTAGGCAAGAGAAGCATGTTTTTGTGACTCCCAAAGAAAAGGGTGCACCAATCATCTAATAGAGGTTGCAATGGGGTCCTACGCCTTAGTAGGCAGTCTCAAATTTTGACATTGGATGATTTCTTCAATTTGTTGAATGAACAAGAGGCCCAAAAACAAAGAAACCAAGAATTACAGCAAAGGAAAAGGGAGAAAATGGCTGAAAAGAAGGTAGAAAGAGAAGGAATCCTCACACAGAGGGAGGAAAATAGATTGGAGCGTGTTGGAAAAAAACAAAAAAAATGCAGAAGAGAAGCTAATGCAGTGACATGAAAAGGAGCTTCAAAGGGAGCAAGAAAATATTGCTCGACAGTTGAAGGAAACCAAAAGCAGGTGGAAAGAGCAGAAAGAAATAGAAGTAAGAGTACTTCTACAACTCCTCTTCTAAGTTAACATCCAATTTTGAGGGACATGATTAACATTTTGTCTCCATCCTTTGCAGCTCTTAGCAGCTGACAAAATGGGTCTTTAGAAGGCTTCTCTCCATAGTTACAACTCACTCTAGAGGTGAATCATGTGTTGCTTGCTTATATAGCAAGCGCCATATAGAACAATCCATAGTCCTTAACATCTTCTCCAGTTGTTGCAGAGTTAGTTGAACCCCAAGGACACACCACTTAATTAGATTTGTGGATGACTGATTAGAATTTTTTATTGTCAACTTTTTGACCTCGAAGTGTGCTAGAGTGTTTTTCATAAAACTAAATGCTAGTCTATTGTATTGGACAGCCAAAGGGTACTAGTCTATTGTATTGGATAGCCAAAGGATACTAGTGTCTAATTTTGTAGAACTAAATGTTAGTATGTTGTCAACTTATCTACTTCAATGTGTGCTAGTGTTTTTTTTGTAAGACTGAAGACTCCTCGTCTTCTTTCCAACTTTTTCTTAATCATGTTTACGCTATAATAAATTTGATTTTATCCTAGGCATGTTTTGGGAGCTATCCATGTTAATGATCTATGCTTTTGTGATTCAAAATTAGTTTTGTGTTCATTGTATTCAGCTATCATTTTGTTGGATATGTTTTTGTTATATTCATCTAACATTGTTGAAAATTTAAATGTACATTAAGAAATGCATGTGATTGAAATTCAAAAAATTATGTACATATATATATACACATACAACTATGTATAAGCATACATATACATATATATACGTATATGTATGTATATACATAGTTGTGTTTGTGTGTGTATATATATATATGTATGTATACACAACTAATTATATGCATATATATATATATATAACTATACATATATGTGTAGCATATCCATAAATTGTAACTATAAGTGTAAGTGGAAATCAATCTAACTCTAAATTGTAAGCTTACAATGAATAAGAAAATCCCATCATAAATCAAATCCCATTGTCCAGGTTCATGAATGAACATCATAAGAAAAAAGAACATCATAAATAAACACAATTTCTACCAGGTCACAACCAAAGTAAACTCTTGAAATACTTGACTTGAAATTTCATCATGCAAATTGACATGCTCTTTACAACCTCCCTAGTTTTGTATACATGCATACATACATACATACATATATATATGTATGTATGTATGTATGTATGTATGTATGTATATATATACATACATACATACATACATGCATACATACATATATATGTATAGAAAACTAAGTATATGCATACATATATCTATACATCTATATGCAACATATCCATAAATTAATCTATTTGAAATTATAAATTTTTTAACACATACACTTGGAAATCAATCTAATTGTAAATTGTAAATGTAAGTTTACAATGAATAATAAAAATGAACATTATAAATTAACACAATGTCTACCGGGTGACTATTGGAAAATGTGCCTCAATCTTACTAGTATGTAAACTCCTGAAAGAGCAAAGTCAGTGAGGCTAGAAGTCTTACCAACTAGCAATTGTGTTCTAAACATTTGAAGTGCTCAGGTCATTGAGACTTTGGTTCTGTCTTGCCGATGGGAGTCATCGGCAAGACATGTCAATCATTGTGAGTTCCCTTCTCTTTCTTCCCAGGCAAACCTCTTGCTGACAGGTTGGTTTCTATTGAATATCGAGGAGACTCTTGGCAACGAGTGGCATCAGGGAGAGATATGAACATTTAGAATCACTCATTCCTACCAAAGGTGTCTCGCCAAGGTTTTACATATTGGTGATAGATGGAACACATTGGGAAGACTCTTAGCTGATAGGTTTACATTTGGTAAGAACTCTTGCCGATGGATGTAGTCTCACCGACAGGCTGGTGCATTTGATATGACCTCTTGGTGATAGTGTTTCTCTCTCTGATTGTTTTGTGCTTGGTATGATGTCTCACTGATAGTGATGGTCTCATCAATAGAGCTATATGAGTTGAACATCAGTGTGAAGTCTTAATGATATTGTTTGTCTCACTGACAGGTATGTTTTCTATATGCACTCTTGTTGATAGCACTTTTCTTGCCAATGGCTTCGTACGATGAATATCGGTATGACATAAAGTTCTATAAGACTCTCAGGAATAGCGAAACTCTTTTTGATAGATCTACACAAGCTAGATTTGTGTTCGGTATGATGTTTCACTCATAGTGGTGGTCTTGTTGATGGTTATGTGATCAAGCATTGTGGCATTGAGGAGACATGGCCTAGTGTCTCACCGACATGTGACACAATTTGAATGCCTTGACCAAATGTCTATCTTACGTAGTCTATTCCGAGCCAATCAGAGAAGTGGAATGTAAACCGTTAGTAGTTGGACTGTTGTGACTGTTCTTGTGAGGGGGATGAATAGACTATGAGGAAAACGACTATGCTCAAACAATGGTAAATGACGATTGACACAGTGTGTTTAAAAAAATGTTGCTCTATTGAATACGAGTTGTTCTAAGTGAATTCATTAGATTTTTTCTAAGAGAATTTTTGTACAAGATTGATCGAGAAATTATGTTGCTATAAATTGACATTAGAAAGTGAAGTCTGTACTCTATATGTAATTTTTCTTACCATAATACAAAGAGAATTTTCTTGGTGTGGTGGGTTTTTCTCCCATAAAAATTTTCCCACATAAATCTAGTGTTCAATTGTGTATGTTCATTTTCTCTATAATTTCCATTATTTCTTTCATGAGTATCTTAATTAGACTATAATTGAAAATTTAAAGTCACCTCTGCATTATTCCTTGAGGTTTTGATGTTAGGAGAGTTTGTCTCGCACCTAAGCTTTCCTTATAGTCACAACCAAAGTAAAGTCTTGAAAAGACTTTACCTGCAATGTAATCTTACAATTTGACATGCTCTTTACAACCTCCTAGCCATTTGACATGCCTACCACAACAAACAAATATAATAGAAAAAATAAACATGGACAATAGTTATTGAACTAAATAACAAGACATACTAGTTAGTCAAAAATATAGAACATTAATTGAAACTTAGAGCCATTTGAATAGAAAATCCTTAATTATTTGGTGTGTTAGCAAACACAATTACCAAACTACCCACCATGAACATTGTTGCACACCTCTCCTTGTTCTGCCATGCCTACAAGAAAAGATTTACAACCATGGGTAGTCACAACTGAGCTAGTAACATACAAACATCATATTAATTTTGAAATAATTCAAGTACAACAACACATAATTAATCAAGTTCAACATATTAAAAGATCCATATGGAATAGATAAATATATGTAAAAACATATAAATGTTAATAGAATTGTATACAAAGATTTAATCAACTTATATTCATTGTTTCTCATCAACCTTGGATATATGAGGAATGTGCAAAGGATGCCATTCAATGGTCTGTAGCATGGAGAGGATATTAGTAGAGGAGAATAATTGTGAATGCTGCTAGTTGCTATCCCTCTTATTTAGAAATTTGAATCTGATAATTGAATGCATTAAATTTGATTGTTGTGTTTCAAATATGAATTTTTTATAGCATTTGAATTTGTAGTTGCTACTTATGTAGGTTTTTAGAGATGATATGACTGAATTCTGCATTATATTTGGATTCGATGTTTATTTGGGGAGCATTATATATCTGTGATATTTTGTAGGTTAGCATGCATGCATACAGTCATACAAACATAAGCATACATGCAAAAATTCATAGAAACATAAGCATACATGCATGTATTCATATAAACATATACATACATATACGTTGCCGAAAATCACTAATATACATTGCAAAGCAAAAAAAACACCCAAATGTGACACTATTAATTGTATATGCATAAAATTGGTCATGTCTAATTAATCCTGGCATTTAATTAAATATTTATTATTTAATTAATTTCTCTAAAGTCCTCTACATATGATTAAATTTAATGAAATTTAATTATATTGTTCAATCACTTTAATCTTCTACTTTAACTAAATAAATCAACTTTATTTAATTATTTCACATGTCTACTTGATTAATTAAATAAATACCCTTTTATTTATTTTAATTAATTATCACCTTTTGAATTTAATTAAGTCTTTGATTTAATTAAATTTAAATATTTCCATTCTTCTATTCAAATTGTTCTTCTAATTAATTAAATATTTTATTTGATTAATTTCATTTACATACATGTCATTTCTTAAAATTTTTAATTAAATATCTTTATTTAATTAAATATCCTTCATATCTTTTCAAATCATTATTTAATTATGAATTCCTCCATTATTCTTAAAATTTTTATTAAATATTTTATTTAATTAAGAAAATCTTCCATGTCACCCATAAATAAATAATTGAATTTATCATTCATTATTTATCTTCAAAATATTTCATAAATCTCATAAAAAGATGATTTTAACAATTCATCTTTATCATCTTATCTTATCTCTTCGCCAAAAAGAGAAACAAATCTTGTTTTCTGGTTTTCTTCTATTTTTCTCTCCAGTCTTATCCATCTTTGACCATTCAATTTTCCAGGAATTTTCACAACCGTTGATCACATCAGTAAATCAAAATCTTTTGAAAGCTCTATAAATAGCCTCACGAATCCAAGCATTGGTTACAAACAATGCACATGCATTAGATATAGACATTCAAGCAATTAGCATCTTAGCATCATTATCAACTTTAGCATTCATAGCATTTCTTAGTTGTAGTTTCTTTTAATAATAATCATAGCATGTTAATCATATCTTAGCATAACATGCATTCATCTTTAATCTCATTCTCTAGGAAGACTGTTTGTTGAGTCTAGCCCAAGATCTGAGAGCAAGCTGGAACTGACAAAAACACTAGATATAGAGGACGATAGGATGACATCAAAGACAAAAGAATGAGTTTGCATTAATTTTCATTTGATTTCTATTTTGATATAATTTTTTATTAGTGTGTTTTATTTATTTATTGTTTTTACATATTTGCATGCTTAAAAATAGATCACACATTTCTAGCACCCACCATGGGGCCTTGCCCCATTTTTAACATCTACTTGTAGGTTTTTTTATAGGATTTTGCATTCTAGAATTTGGATTTTCGACAAAAAATTCCATTTTAGCGCATACGTGGCTTTTTCTAGTGCATCTAGGGCTTTTGACGACGCTTTTGCAAGTCTTTCAATTCATTCACGAACTGCTTCAGCACATTTATGGAACAAAACGACACTTATAAGGAACAAAATGGTGCATATACTTAGCTCATTTCATTAAAAAAAAAATAATTTTTTTTTGCATTTATTTTAGTGCATTTATGATTTTTTGTAGCACTTATAGGATCTATTTTGGTGCATTGACTTATTTTTATAGCACATATGTATGATCTTTTAGTGCATATAAGTTGTAACTAAACAAGGTTTTGAGTCTGACGCCTTCCATAGATAGAAATTTTTTTGGCTTAAAAAGAACCAATCTAGGATAGTCACATTTGGTTTTAAAAAGAAGCAACCCTAGGGTAGACATGGATTAAAATGAAGCAATCTAGGATAGTCACCATGCAATGATTTTTATGGTTAAAATTGAACAACCTGTTTTCATGAAGCAAAATCTTCATGTAGTTTAGATCATTGTGGTTTGGGCTCTAAAAGGAATACTGTTTACTTTATTTGTGGCAATAGGTCTATGCTCTCCCTTTAACTAGGTGATCAGAATACCAGACTTGCCTTTTTCAATTTTTACAATTTCTAATGCTTTATTACATCTTGTAGACAACTTTCTCTTATGGAAAGAGGTACTCACCCAAGAGGAATGACCCAAGTGGGTTCAAGCCAAAGCTAGGCTATTCCACCCCACTATAAAATTTAAAGCAAATATGGGGAAACCTACTTTTTCCAGTAGTGTGTAAGATAACCATCCCGAAAACCTTTGTTCTAAAGGTTGAGAGGTCTCCTGAGGGAGTTTATTATTTCTGCACCGAATGGAAACCCTTACTTTCCATTTCCAAACATCCTAATAATCACAGTGCAAGGGGAGGGAAGAATCTTCCCCTAAGATAATCACCATATAACTGCCAAGGACTATTTGCTTAGGGGATCCAATATCCACTTTCGCCACTTTGAGTACATGCCTAGAAAATACAAAAGCATGGGTGCCCCTTCGAGGGTGACACGGTTGTGTGAGTTGACATAGTTCTAAGATGTGGGTTGTGGTTATTGTTGACACCAAAATTTGATGAGGTAACAGTGCCTGATGGAAAACTTAGTTTAAGGGGGACTTTTTGTGCTAAACTAAGTGACCTCCAAATTTTTGAGAAGCTGAATTCTTCTATAATGGGGTTTTGAAAGGGAAAAGGAAGTAGATATAATAAAATAAAGTCTAACCTAAGGTGATGCACCAAGACTTAATGATAGACATGATAAATCATACATCTAATGGCCTGAATGTTGTAATGTTCTAGAATATCAAAATTTTAAGATCATAGCATTGGCAATCCATTTATCGACATAAAATAATATTGCATACATTCCCACTACCAAGAAGAGTCACTAGACATGATCTAGGTTAGCAAACTTGCATTCAACATATATTGAAGTTCTTAAATGAAGTGATGAGACAATAAAAAGCACAGTTTATAGTTTGATCAAATAGCATAAAAGAAAACAGAGAGGTCGAACAATTGGCACAGACTGAGATTTTTTGCAATCAAAATAGCAATAAAGGCCTGGTGTCTTTAACTAGAACCAGTGTTCTTTTCAAATTTTGAACCCTTTTCTCATAACAAAGAGTATATATAGAAGAAAACCTCCCACTGCCTCAGAGAACTGCAACAGAAAATATTTCACAAATCACCTGGCAATGATGTAGGAATCAAAATATTCCCAAGGCTATTACAATAGAAATGATCTAGAGCAAAGCATCAGGTCTTCCCAGGCACAAATGGATCCTCTACAATGATGGCGGGATCCTGGAAAGGCTCAAATAGACAAGTGTCACCCCCTTGTGTGAATGATTATGGCACGCAACAACCAATAACATCATTTGGTCCATTTGAACCATTGCCCACATATGAGATTTGCCAGTTAGGCATGTGGCAGCCTTTCATTGCCTGTATGAACCACTTCTCCTTTGTCATTGAGGACTTACATTAGTGCCACATGTGTCGAATGGGTCAAGCAATTCATCAACCATGGAGGGAACAATCACTAGCCAAGCGTAAAAGAGACACATGGCAACATTTCACTTCCTGCATTTGCTACTTCATCTCCACATTAAAAGATTTGTGAATGGATGACACATAGCAAGCATATATCATAGTTAACTACTGTGGGGCCCACCATAACTTTAACTTTTTAGGAATTAGGGTTTTGTGGCAACTTTTGGAGCTTGATGAGGTATCAAGAAGGTAGGACCAAAAGAATCTCGTAGCTACAACACGTGGCAATACAACGAAACTTTCTAGGATGCAAAAGGAATACCGCGGCTTGGAATTGTGAGGAGTAGACATGTGGAATAGAAGAGAAAAACTTAGAAAAAGGTCAAGTAGACTTTGCAATGCACGATCCAACACAGAAAATTAAACCCTAAGGGAGCTAGTTAAATATTTATTAACAACTTTTGGCAACTATCAGAGGCATTTTAACTAAGGAATAGAGAACCCAAAATTTCTCTAGTTTCACAGACCAAAGTTCCATATCATTTGGTCAATGGAGTTAGAAATTGGAAAGAGCCACCTACAAAAATGACCATTCATTGTTAGATGGTTTCACAATGTTGCACAAATTCTCCTATGCTCTAGTTAGATCAATTGTTTCTTTGTGAGGCAGCATATTGGGTAAACTAGCCCTTGCTTTGCAATGGAATAGTAGCTGTGAGAGCAGATGAATGACTCCCTCAATGTTGGTCACCGTGGGAGGATGACTGAAATCCTTGAAAGCCTCTAGATCATTTTTATTCTCCTCTATCCTTCCCACAATCTGCTCGACCATGACAATAGAGCCTTCTTCAAGGAATGAAGACAATAATCCCATCTTGCTTAACTTAGAGAAATTCCTCATATATCATTTAGTGTCTTGCTAAGAATAGCGGCGGCTGCTTTAGTGCACTAGAAGGTGGAGTGGCAATGGATGAACTTATTTTCCATTTGGGAAGTAGCATCCCAATCCTCAATACTTCCTTTGGCAAGATTTTTATCAGAGGTTGAATATAGCTCAGTGAGTAGATCCTTTGCTTCTAAGACCTTCTCCAAGATGAACCATGGGTACTGCTCAATAGTATCATGAGCCTCCTAATTTAGCTTTGATGCCTTGGTGATGAATTGGAGGGTAGGCTGCAGTGTTAGGAAAAAGGTGTTAATTCTTTCCCAGTGAGAGATATACAATTGCCTAACCAACGAAATGATGTCTAGTTGGGTAGGGGGAGATAGGAGAGAGCTTTTAAGAGAAGCAATCTTTGTATCTCTTGAAATAATGGCTTTAGCTAGTTCTTCCCTTTTCCTTTTCTCAGATGCTAGTTGCTTCACAGAGCTGCTCATTTCTTTATTCCAATTTTCCCCTACTCGGGAGTGATTTGACAAGTGCTCTTCTAGAGAAGGCTTTGTCTCTTGGAGTTCTTCCTCTAATTGAGCTTTTAAGCCCTTAAATTTAGCCTCATTTTCTTGTATTTTTTCTCATATTGAGCCTGTTGGTGTTCCAATGCTTTCTCCTTCTGTGTCATTCCTTGGTTGAACTCAACGCGAAGTCACTCCAATTCTTCATTCTTCAGTTGTAGATTTTGCTCTGCCTCCTAATTCTTATATTGTAGCTCTTTTATCATACTAGGGTCAGCAACTCGAGTCTTCACAATCTCACCCTAAAGTCCATTCCTCTCATCCTCTACTGCCAATGCCCTTTTTGTTAATTGAGAACCATCCACTTCTAGGGATTTCTCCTTTTTCTCCAAAAAAATAACCTTTTCCTTTTCTACTTTAAGCTACTCATCCTTTTTCTTTAGTTGGTGGCTAGTTTTAAGGAAGTCAAAAGTGACTACCTGTTGCATCTCCTCCATGATTTCAACTTTATCCTACGGTTGAGCCACCTTCATGTCAAGCCCTACCATATATATCTCATAATCCTTTGGGTGCATTTCTCCCTGTGGCTTGGTCACCCTCGAGTACATGGTCACAAACTTCAATTCTTGTCAGGCTTCATCATAAAGAGCCTATATTTTTGGCTCAGTAGAAGCACTGTCATCTTTTTCCTTGCTCTTTCACATTCTATTTGCATGGGCCTCCCTTCCACAATCAATCTATGCCATAAATTCAGCTGGTGATGAAACCAGTCCACCTACAAAAGGAGCACTAGAAGGCAGAGCATAGGGATAGGTAACCCTCATAAGCACAGGCATTTTTTTCTTCTAGAGGATTATAATTTGTAGGGAGAAGTGGGGTACGTTCCAAAGTTTGGTTTGAATCCCTACAATAGGGATAGTCATTTGTAATAACTAAGTTGGAAGATCAGTAGTAGGACTCATAGATTGGGGTGGTGGAGGAGTTGTTGATGTGGTGGCAACCTGTTGTGATGGAGGAGGATCTGCAGTAATAACCGAAAAAGAAGGGGAAGATGTAGGGGGCATGTTTTTTGAAAGTGAGGCAAGGAGAGTCTGAGTAGCAATAGTGAGCATAAGTGTCTACACAAGAGTAAGGATGAGTGGAGTGGTCTACGAAAATTGGACAAAACCTCCCGTATGTGTTAGATTAAACATAGAAATATGAGGGACAATACTCATAGTGGGGATCACTGATGATGTGGGGGCTAATACCAAGGAATGAGAAGCCAAGGAAGAAGGAGCGAATTTTACCTGTTGACTAGTCGATGGCAACTCTAGAATTGTTAGTGACTCATCCTTAGCCTCAAGCTCCTGACTAGCTATGAGCACTTTTCCTCCAATGGGTCCTTGCAAACCCTCTCTGATTATGCTCTCTGCGTGTTTCTTTTTTGTAGGTGGGGTCTCTCAAGCTTCAGTAGTCACCTTTGTTTGCTACAATGATAACCTGACTGGTTTAGCAGCCCAAGTGAGTGTATGTGATCCCCTTGAGATACTAAAATGCACATTCATAGGCACATAAGTAGGTTGTCTAGGGCCTTTCTCTTTAGGTGCAGAGAAGTCCAATGTTGTTGCTTCCTTCTCATGCTCCTCAAACTCTTCCTTCAAGTTTTTTCTCCTATTAATACTAGAGCTCAGGCTATGATGGCCTTCATTCCACCATTTTTCGATTTCTTGATCATCCTTTAGACTGTTATAAGGGGCATCCAATTGTGTTGTTTCTTTACAATACTTAAAAAAAGCCTCTATTTTTTCAGCACTCCACTCATCTTTCTTCAACTTATTATACATGGAGCAATCCATCTAGACACTGTCTTGGGCTACTATCATAGCAAAGTAAAACTTTTGCCATGGCCCTCTAGTATCTTGTGTAGGGATATGTGCTAATTCAACAAAATTTTCATCTTTGTTTACCTACGGGTTATGTCGGTTCTCCCAGTAAGGTTGGAGAACATGTGTTACTCTCATGTGTGGCTCCAACAAGTCATTGAAAGGGTTGTATTCACACTTATCATTTACTAGTACCAACCCTAGATAAGCCAACTTATTCTCCAATAACTGGTTTGATTGCTTCTAAACCAGAGTTACTAACTTGAAATTCTTCAGACAAGAGAAAAATCCCTTCCTCTTGACACTTTTGCTACTATAGAAGGTAAAATCAATGATACACACCTTCCAAAACATCTCTAGTGTGAGTACTTGGTCCATGACATAGGCTGGGAGTAAGAAGGGTTGGCCAGTGAAGCCCCACATCTGGAGAATCGTGAAATCTGTGCCCATGAACTAGTCACAGGCGGGAGTGACTGCATAAACCTGGTCTACTCCTTATCAAGCCAAATTATGTTACCTTTTCTAATTAAATCATACAAGACTGGAGCTATGAAATAGTCCAAAAATGCATAATAATCAAATGATGTGTAAAGAAAAGGCGTCCATGAGGACACTGACTTCCTCTTATTTCCCTCATAAAAATTGATAATGGAAAATATTAGGCGAAAAAATCAGGGTTTTGATGTAGAAACATGTGGACTAGGAAAGAAAAAAATTTAAACTTCCCCTCCACTAGGTAATTCCATATTTTCCGTATCATTTCCTCTACCATGAAATCAGCAAAATCATACTAGAAGAGATCATGCTGCTTGCAAAATTGGAATGCTAATCCTAGTTGAAAAGTCTCCACATTTTCATCAAAGTCTCGATTACAAAAAAAAGCTAGCATGGACATGGCATCCTACAAATCCTCGTGTAATGCATCACACAACAAAGGAATACTTGGTGGTTTACTGGCTGGGATGCCCTTTTTACCAATCTCCTCCAACAAGAACTCTGAGTTCTTTTTCATCTTGCTCCACGTTTTCTCTCCTTTTCCAGGGTAGAAGGACTCAATATTCTCCCTTCTTTTGCTTGGGTCTAGGATGCATAGCATGTGCCTGATGGCTTGTGGAGTGATGTGCACCCTTAAGTTGTGGCCTTCAATATAGTGGGTATCAGGGTTATAACGTTGGATAGCAGCTTCAACTACCTCTGGGTAGCAGTGCACTAGTGGGACCATGTATTGAGGCAAACCACTATACCAATTTTTTTTTTTGTAGATTTATCTACCTTTGCTACCATCAACCTTGCACAGGTTGCTTCTCTTAAGGACTTAGGGTTCTTTGCGAGCCATAGGTCATAGATATTATCCCATTTCTCTACAACCCTTTTCTTGTTTCTGCAATCCTTCAACTTGGCTAGCTCTATTGTATAGGCCCTTTTTGACCTGCTGGGTATACCAGGTGTGGCATAGGCCACATTCTCATAGATATATACATCATCTGATGATTTTAGGGTTGTAAACAACTCCTGGCTAATTTCTTCTTGCATTGCCTGAGATGAACTTTCTGACATTTTTTCTTTGGATGAGGACCTCTGCAAGCTCTTGGTTCTGCAACTTTCCTCAGCTCCAGATACAAAAAATAATAAGTTTGCACTTTTAGCTTTAGCGTTTGTGAAAAGACTATGAATTATCAAGCCTTCTCATGCAATGTTTAGCAATCTTTCCTCAAGGTGGTAGACGAAAGTGTGCCTTTTTCATTTAATTTGGCATGTACCATTAATTTTTCAATTCGTGCAAAATAAACTACTTGCCATGTTGAGGTAGCAAGAGTTCATTATTGCGTTCAGAAATTGTGTGATACATTGTGATTCCCTTAGAACTTGAGCCAACAATTTTCTTTATAACTTTGCGTTAACATGCACTGGTAATTAATATCCTGGCCAAAATGATTACCCCACAGAAAATGATCACGACCTGAAAAGATATGAATATTGCCTTGGGCTTTAGGAAACGTTTGGGAGATGACATAATAGCCTACAACCATATGGCTCACTGTCAATGAACGCCACCTTTTTAAAGCTAATTAATTAGCTCTTATTAATCTAGCACGCATTGAGCCATACCCCTATAGATCAATTGGCCTAGAAATGTGAGCACATAGGCATGCCTTTCTAGTTGGAAACTAGCTTTATCATGTTTTATCGAAACAGATTAGCATGTCTTGTCATTTTTCTATAAATAGGCCAGTAAGTAGTGAGAAAATCATACTTAACATTTTGAGTAGTAATAGGTTAGTAGTAGGGTCTTAAGCAAGTATTCTCGTAGGTTAGGTGATAGGAAAATTTCAGCATTAGCTCAAAAGCATAGGAATAGCGTCAGATTCATGGACACCCTAGTTCATCTAACATCATACAAGTCATAGACAACATTTCTAGGGGAGATTTCTACTAGGAGGTTGAAATGGATGACCAAGAATAAGCATTCTTTGGTCCTGATAGCAATAAAATGGGTTCTGGAAAATGATTGCATAGAATATGAGGATAAGTATTGGGTGAACACCGACATATGCTTCCACTTTGTGGCATTTGTACAAGACATCAATGACCTCTGACCTCTTATCTTGAAACTTGTTAAAGAAATATTCCCCAAAAAGTACCTGAATGGTCTTGGTGAGGTTGTTGCTCATGCCGCTTATGGAGTAAGTCTGTCGTCAGCTAGTGACCTCCATTGCTTTATTGAGGAAGAAGTTGTAGTCATTTGGCTATCATTTCTCAGTGGATTTTGACTATAGACACGCGACGAACACCAGCAGAGGGTTACCCAGGTCTTGCATTTCCTATTCCGCAGCTACAACATAATACCCTTCTATGATGTAGATTGGTATACTTATTTTAGGAACCTAGTATTTCCTCGACCAATGGTAGTTGCACCTAATGATGGTGCCAGTTCTACCAAGGAACCTATGGACAAGGAAGAGGTGGACGTTGTTATAAATGTGTCCATTGTTGCCTCCCATGCCTTTGGATGAAAACCCTTTACTACTCTCAACAAATGTCTCCCTGTTTACTCTATTTCCTACTGCTGCTCAAACTACCCTCCTTATAGTTTGTATATAATCTTGAAAAAAGGCTATCATATATATAATAGCTCAAATACTTGTAAATTTTGGATATGGCTTCCCTAGCCACTTTTGTGATGTAAAGAGTATATATAAATAGATATATATCCTTTTTAAAGAAAATCCATATTGTTTCCTTCATTTTGTACTTTAGTTTTATGGGCTATAAAACTTTCATTCTATATTTTAGTTTTATGGGCTCTTTTATAGCATGTGTCATTTCTCCACACATGGGTTTGTTTTATGTAAAGTAATATCGATACTCCACCTTCTGTAATGATAGGTTAATTTCATAGAAGCACAAACTAATTAGAAAAAGACCGGCTGAAGAAACGGAAATAAAATAAAAGCACTATTCACATATGTACAAAAATAGAGCACAGTACTTAATGGAACAACTTAAAATGAATCCCATTAACTAGGATCCCTAAGGGTTCTTGTTCCATATCTTCTAGCTCAAAAGCATTATGTTCTTTGCACCAAATAATTTTAAAGTGACCCTCCCATAGGCTATCAAATTTACCATGTTGACCTAGCTTAGCAACCCTATTATCATACTTTAATACTAAGTCTCCACATTTTAGACCTTGGTTGGAAGCCCTCTTGTAAAACCATCGTTTTACCACTTTTTGATGGTTTTTCATGGCTATTAGTGAATTTTCTCTTTTTTCCTATACTTCTAGCAGTTCGGCAAGGTGAACTCCCATGGTGCCATTTTGTTCCATTTCAAGAGATTTCAACAATTGAAGTGCTGGAATCTCCATAGTTATGGGAAATAGCACCTCCTTTTCGTACACCAACTCATAAGGTGAAATCTTAAGGACTTTCTTAGGAGTTATGTGATTTTCCCAGAGTGCTACTCGAAGATTTTTATGCCATTCCCTTTGATATTCTGAACCAATCCTCTTAAGGAGTCGAACTAGGATCTTGTTCATTGACTCTACTAGGCTATTTCCCTGTGGGTAATAGTTTGATGATGTCTTGAGAAATATGCCATTCTTTAATGCGAAGTGGCATACCTTTGCACCTAAGAAATCTTTGGCATTATTTAAAATGATAGTCTTCGAAGGACCGAACCTTTTCACTAGCTCCTCAAGGAAATCTACAATCTTTGTTTTTGTCACTCTCTTAAGCAGAACAACCTCTGTCCATTTTGTGAAGTAGTCTGTGGTGGTCATAATCTACTTGTGTCTAGCACTAGAAATTGGGTTAATCATTCTAATGAATTCTAAGCCCCATTGCGCAAATGGTTCATTTGCCACTATGGGTTTGAGAGGCATTGCATAATTCTTCCTTTTGTCAGTAAAGAACTGGCATTTTTTGCAAGACTTCACCAAAGAGTTGGAGTCATTAAAGAGTGTAGGCCTATAGTAACCAACACGCATGATTTTAATGGTGGTAGTCTTAGCAGAGAAGTGTATGATCGCAGTGCTATTATGAAATGTGTCAAGGATCCTTTTCTCCTACTTCGAAGTAATGCATCAAAAGAGAACACCATTGAAATTCTTTTTGAAAAGAACTCCCTCTATTAGCGAATATCCACAATTTTTTAGCTGGTAGTATCTCCTTTTTTAGGATGAGAGACCTTCTGGATATTTTTTTGGTTTGCATAAACCTCATTTTATTAATCAGACAACAATTTTTTGATTCTAATTCATTTATCAAGATGAGCCCCAGTTGCTCTTTTGCGGCAGGTACCTCCTCATTTTGTGCCATGTACTCACATAGTCCTCTTCCTTTAATAGTTTTAGTAGACTTGACTTCAATGTCATATTCAATGATCTTGGTGATCCAATTAGCCCTTTTTTCTATGATCTCCCCTTCCATGATATATTCACTAACATTGGAATGTGTGACATACACAAGCACCTTGTTGCAGGAAATTAGATAGCAAAATTTTTTAAGTCCCTTCACTATTGAAAAGGCCTATCTTTCAATGAAATTATAATTCACCTCATATTCCTATAGGGTTTGGGAGTAGAACACCACTAGATGTTCTCCTCTTTCTTCATCATCCTTTTGGGTTAGGACAGTAGTGATACTAGACATGCTATTGAATGCATACATTATAAAATCCTTAGACTAATCTGGATTAACTAGTACTGGGGCTATGGAGATAGCTTCATTTAACTTTTTGAAGGCTTCCCAAGCTTTGGTCATCCATTTGAATGGCTGATCCTTTTTAAGCATCAGAGTGATTAGCTTAATTATTACCGCAAATTTTGAAATAAACTTGCTGACAAAATTTACTTTGCCTAAGAAAGTCTGGACACCTTTCTTATTCACTCGAAGGGGAAGCTCCCTGATAGCTTGCACCCATTTGGGGTCAATTGAAACCCATTCCTTAGATACAACATGCCCTAAAAGCTTTCCCTGTGGCACTCTGAACACACATTTCTTTGCATTTAAGGAAACTTTGAACTCTTGGCACTTTTGTAAAACTAGTTCTAAGTGATCAAAATGATCATCCTTAGATCTAGAAAACACAGTAAGATCATCTAAACAGATTAGAATGAACTTTTTGATTAGCTCATTGAATGTGATGTCCATCGTTCGTTGGAATGTTGCCCCTACATTGGATAATCCAAAAGGAATTTTAGCATATGCAAATGTTCCCCACTTTTTGGTGAATGTAGTCTTGTGTTGATCCTCTTCTTTAACTCAGATCTGATTGTAGCTAGAGAAACCATCCAGCAGAGAAAATATTTTTTATTCTACAACTATTTGTAGGATTGAATCCATTGAAGGTAGTGGATAGTGGTCCTTTAAGGATGCTCTATTTAGGTCTCAGAAGTCCACACATAAATGGATATCTCCATTCTTTTTTTAGATCAGGACCAAATTTGATACCCAAGTACTATGCTTGATTGGGAAGACAATGCACGACTCAATGAGTTTAGTTAGCTCTTGTGCCATTAGTGCTTCAAATTTAAGGTTGATGGGCCTCTATTTTTGTTGGACTAGTTTTTCACCTTCTATTAGCTCAATAGTGTGTTGAATGATGTTAGGATCATATCCCCCCAGATCATCATAGGACCAGGAAACTACTCTATATTTTTTGCAAAAATTGATTAGTCTTTCTTTATCATGGTGCAGGAATTTTTTCCCGACCCAGAGATTCCTACCATAGGAGACTTGGAAGTCCACATAATCACTTTTGTCTGCTATGAACTTTTGTTTATCATTTCAGGCATCATCACAGTCAAATTTTTTTTTGAGAGTAACCAATCATTTTGGAACCTTGTTAGATTTTGGTTGTATAATTTTTCCTTCATAAGCTTCGACAATTTTTGGTTGAAGTTGATCAAAAAATTCCCCTGACTATTGAATGAACAAGGCAATGTGTTCATCACTTTCAAAAACCTACCAACTTTGATCATTCTCAAGGATCGCTGGTCAAACTAGTACTTGTACTGAATGCTTGTTATGTATAAGTTCAGAGACAGGATCAAACTGAGCACCAATCATGGCCATGTGATCTGAATTGCTATTTTGTCCTCGGGGAATAGTCTAGATGTTTAAAACTTCAAAACCATCAATCAGGTCCCAGAATCGGTGCCGATAGGATCTCATGTGGACATTCTTTGCCACAGAAATTCCTCAGACTTGGTTGACTACTAACTAAAAATCTTCAAACACTATCAATTGCTTAATGCCCATTTGTTCCACAAGGCTTAAGCCTTGGACTCGTCCTTCATACTCAACCTCATTGTTGGAGTAGGCAAAATGAAAACAGAAAGTCCTTAACAATTTTTCATTTTGTGGGGATATCAGATATATCCCTGTTCGAGCACCCACCTTGCTTCTAGCTCCATAAAAGTATAGTGTTCAAAGCTCATTTGCTTGGCTACCTTTAGACTCTTTGGTGACTTTCAGAAGCACTTGGTCTTCATCATAAATTACATAGGTGCCCAATCCTAGAGCATGATAATTTCTGAAAGGATCCTTTTCCATGTGCTCACTCAAAAGAGCATCTTCTTTATCATTTTGATCTCTGCTCGCCTCCTCTTCTTCTAGCAATTCAACGCAATACATTTCTTTCTTGGTGATAGAGGTATGCACGGCTTCAAAATTGATCAAAGCTTCCTCTACTACATGTTCAAAATGTAAAGCCTCTAATTCTATCTTCCTTTTTGTGCCATGCTTGGTCCTAAGTATTAGATGTGACCAATCCAAGGACAGGTATCCACCCACCTTTGAAGTAAATTCTCGAGATAGAAAGAGACCAAACATAGGAGGAACATCTATGATCATTGTATCCTACAGGACCATGATACTAGGACAAGAAAATAGAGTTAAAGGAAGCACTTTGATGACACCTATAGTTGCAACTTTTTTTCCATCAAGCTGCATTACCCCCTTTTCATAGGTTCATAGTTGAGTCCTAAATCTTCCGCTATCAGTTTAAGCATAACTATGGTACTAGCACCTGAATCAATCATAGCATTGTGTAATAACTTCTTTCATATAATGAGTGTTAAGAAGAAGGGTTGAGGTTTTAACTTATCCCTAACTTTAGTAGGGTATTCCTTTGTGTTATTTGTAAGGACTTTAGCTGGTGGTATTTGATTAACCACCTCTGCACTGGAAAAGGGCTCAATTTGTGTTGGGTTGACCTCTTCTTGAAGTGCCTTCTATAACGTCTTTTGTTCTAGGATAGCTAGAATGTCCCACAAAGATACATTAGTGGATAATTTCTTCAATTGTTCTACCACATTAAAGGGTGACAAACTCAGAGGTTTCTACTCCCTACTTCTCGCTATAATAATTTCCTTCCATAGTTGAGATGATGATGGGATGGTTGAAGTACTAGGAAGCTGATCAAAAACACCTTTGAGTTGTAGGTTGGTTAGATGTGAAACAACTGACTCACTAGTGAATCTCCTCTTTGACCATGTGTTATAATCAGATGACACTTGCGATGTTTTGGATATGAAAACGTCATTAGCAAACATGATTTCTTCTTCCTCCATCCAGGATAAGAGTGCATGATCAGGAGAAATATCAGATTCTTGTTCTAAAGACATTCCTTGCACTTGTGCGGTAAGAACCACATTCTCCATCCATGGTGAGGCATATATATAACCTCCATGTTCCACTATCATGCCTTAACTATGTTGCTCTACCACCTTTTGCTACAAGTTACCAAGTGGACAGTTCCAAGACATATGCGCATTGCTGCAAGGGAATCACCATGGATTGATATCATCAATAAGGTTGTTTTACCCTGCATTTAATTCCCTACTTGAGCTTGGCAATGCACTCACCAATGGAGTAGGCACTGGCACCATTTGGTTTGCAGTCGAAGCTGGTGGACTTGCATGAGGCATACCCTGGTATTGATTTTCCTGATAAGAGGAATGCCCACCTTGATAGTTTTGATATGGAGGCTTCAAAGGCATTGATTGGTTCTGCTTAAGAGCGGTGATATCATTTTCCATGGTTTGCAACATCTCTTTGAGGTTGCTCATTTCATCTTTGGAAGAACCTGATGTAGAGGCTACATTATGTGGGGTAGCCGCATATGTGTACATTGACTGAGCAATTGTGGGCATGTTGGTTGATGCAACCTTTTGCACAAAAATCGATATTTTAGGGAATATTGACATAATAGGTTAAGGAAGCAATTTTCCACAATCTATTAAATGGTTCTTGGCCTTGATAGTGATACCATAAGAATCTAGCAGAGTAGCCCCTCCCAAAGACTTGATCATCACAAAAATGTTAGGATTGATGGACTTTAGATAAAATATGAATGCCAACTCAGGAGTCAGACATATAGTAACATGAATCGTCTGCCAATTTGTGTGAAACTAGGCATTAAAGTTTGTTAGAGCCTCCTGAGGGGCTCATTTTATGATAGATAGTTGATAATACAATGAAGAACGATCTTTGTAATTTGAGAACATCTCATAGAATAGATCTCCAAGCTCATCCCAAGTGTGAATTGAATTAGGTGTAAGTGTTCAATATCGATCCAGTGCCTTTCCTTTGAAAGATATAGCAAGAAGCCTTAGGGATACATTCTATGTTGTGATCCCATGTACTAGACATACGTCTGCCACATCCTACAAATGTTCTGCTAGTATTCTTGAGCTATCTTTGGTAAACTTGGGTATAGCTTTCATGGTTGAAACCAGGATAGTGCCCCAAATAGTAGGTGCTACTAGGGCTACTAGAGGACTTCCAGTGTCCCATGCTATGTAATTTCTATTGGCAACTAGTAATATGGTGAGAGGAATGGGTGGTGGGACTGGAACGGTTACCAATTGATTTATGACTTGAACTATACCGAGTGGAGGTCCTAGTAAACTGGGTTCACCTATAGTTTGAGATCTATTTATAGGCTGATGACTCATACACTGCTCTAAAATGTAATTTCATTTAAGCTCATTCCCACTGGGTGTGCCAAAAAAAGGAACAAACTGTTGATGCCAAAATTTAATGAGGTAACAGTGCCTTATGGAAAACTTAGTTTAAGGGGGACCTTTTATGCTAAACTGAGTGACCTCCAAATTTTTGAGAATCCAACTTCTTCTATAATGGGGTTTTGAAAGGGAAAAAGAAGTAGATATAATAAAATGAATTCTAACCTAAGTTGATGCACCAAGGATTAATGATAGGCACGATAAATCATAGATCTAAGGGCCTAAATGTTGTTGTAGTGTTCCAGAATATTAGAAATTTTAGATCATAGCATTGACAATCCATTTATCAACATAAAATAATATTGCATACATTCCCACTAACAAGAAGAGTCACTAGACATGATCTAAGTTAGCTTTCAACATATATTGAAGTTCTTAAATGAAGTGATGAGACAATAAAAGGCACAGTTTACAGTTTGATCAAATAGCATAAAAGAAAATAGAGAGGTTGAACAATTGGTATAGACTGAGAGTTTTTGCAATCAAAACAACAATAAAGGCCTAGCATCCTTAACTAGAACTAGTGTACTTTTCAAATTCCAAACCATTTTCTCATAGCAAAGAAAGTATATATAGTAGAAAACCTCCCACCACCTCAGAAGAACCACAAAATAAAATATTTTGCAAATCCCCCAGCAATGATGCAAGAATTAGAATATTCCCAAGGTTGTTACAATAGAAATGATCTGGAGCCAAGCGTTAGGTCTTCCTAGGTATAGATGAATCCTTTGCAATGAAGGCGATGGTCTCTACACAGCCCAAACAGATAAGTGTCACCCCCTTGTGTGAATGATTATGGTATGTAGTGACCAATAACATTATTTGGTCCATCTGGTCCATCACCTACATATGAGATCCACCAGTTAGGCAAGTGGCAGCCTTTCGCTACCCATATGAACCACTTCTCTTTTATCATTGAGGACTTGCATTAGTGCCACACATGTCGAATGGGACGAGCATTTCATCAACCATGGAGGGAACAATCACTAGCCAAGCGTAAAAGAGATGCATGGTAGCGTTTGGCTGCCCGCATTTGCTGCTTCATCTCCGCATTGAAGGATTTGAGAATGGATCACACATAGCAAGCGTATACCATAGTTAGCTACTATGGGGCCTACCATAACTTTTTAGGAATGAGGACTTTTTGGTAGCTTTTGGAGCTCGATGAGGCATCAAGAAGGAAGGAAAAAGAATCCTATAGCTGCAACACATGGCAATACAATGGAACTTTATGGGATGCTAAAGGAATATCACGACTCATAATTGGAAGGAGTAGACATGTGGAATGACAAAACAAAACTTAGAAAAAGGCTGAGAAGACTTTGTGATGCATGGGACGGTGCATAGAAAAATAAACCCAAAGGGAGCTAGTTAAATATTTATTAACAGTTACTATGATGACCTACACAAGTACTAAGAGTAAGTCTAATTGAATTGTCTATCATGTGTGAAACCTATGAAAACAATTTTTGAATTTTTTTTTTTGGAATACACTTAATGCTTAGTATAGGGCTTAAGAACAACTATTTTTAGAGTGTTTGTTATGTTTTCAATCACACATATTTTAATAAAAGATCATCCAAAATGAACATGCAAAATTTCAACTGAAACTATTCACAAATGTTCAAAAAACTACTTTGGAAAATTGTTTTAGCACATATGAGGTTTGTTCTAGCACATTCACTGATTAGTTCAGTGCATTTAAAGTTTTTTCTCATGCATTGAGTGTTTTAGCACATAGGTTGGATATTCTGAAAATTAGTTTTTGGTCATTAACAAAACATTTTTTTCTTGTAGCACATATAGGACACAAAATAGCACATACAAGGTCTATTGTAGTGCATTTAACTATTTCTCTGGTGCATATTCCTATTTCTATAGCTCATACAAAGTACAAAGTAGTGCATCTATCACTCTTCTAGAATAGTTGTTTTTGATGGATTTGAATTTGTAACATCCTCGGTCTAATAGCATATCAATGTTTCTCTCATGCTTAGAGAGTGGAAATCAACCAAATTTATCAGGAAGTCGATTACTAATAGGATCAAGAAACCCAAGAAACATTTGGGTTACAAGAAAACCTTGCAATGAAGAAAGTTTTTGTATAAAAGTTGAAACATCTTGCTTCATTACCATGAATTTCTCCATAGATACCAAGATTTTGCTAGGGGATTTACTAACGAATATGTTGTAGAGCCTTTATATTCATGAGGCTATTTTCAAAGAAGAGCTCTATCACAATGACACAATCATAGTCAACCTCTCAACTTTGAGTATCTATCACAACCTTCTATTGAGTATCTGACACATCCCAGTCAAATCCATCTTGAGTTTAATTAGGCTATTTAATATACTTATCATTCTTCAGAAACAAGGATCAAATCTTAAAAGTGCACCTTTCAAACAAACTTCTAATTATTTATTCAGCTTCCCCAATATGATTTTGACATCCTTCATACTTGAAAGCCATAATCAAGAATTGGGAACATCTTTTGATCATATCATAATATATTTATCTTATCAGATAAAAACATCATCATTTTTGGCACTTATCAAACTGTGATCTAAGTTTAGAAGAATATTTCAAAACCATATGCCTATTTTTATAAGATCACAATATAATAAGATGAAATAGGATATTCAACAAGAAGATCATAACAAAAGAACTCAAGAAGAAGGTGAGAATAGTAATCCCCTTTATAGTGTGAGTCGAAATCCCCTTTTTAATGACAAAATGGATGAAAGAGAAAAAATTTGTTCCCTTCCAACAGAGACATGAGTAGAACTCTTGTAGATAGTGATGATGAACAAGATGAAAAGCATCACGTTAGAGAAGCTGAGCAAGATCCTAAATTTCACAAAGCCTTAGAAAAGATCTTAGAGTGCAGCAAAGAGAAATATTTCTTATATCTGGCTAACAAAGGACCTAAATTGCCTCATGATTTTAATACTGAGAATTAAAAAGGAATCTTGATGAGACACCCTTGTCTAATATTAGTGCCCTATCCCAACAAGTTAAGGCACTTCAAGAGAAAATTAAAGACATGAAAGGGGGAACCACAACGAAGATGCATGCTCTTGATGACATCTATACTTATCCTTTTGATTGGCATCTCAACATGATCCCATTTCCTAAACATTGTGAAATCCCAAAGTTTGATCATTAGAATGGAAAATTGGATCCAATTGATGATATTAGGGACTTCTGAAATATGACTTTAGAGTTTTCCCATGAGGATACATACTTGATACATTTTTTTCCTAGTGTCTTGGAGGCCAATATATGGAATGGTTATTGAAAATCACACCACCTACCAAGACATTTGAGGAATTGATTAACCAGTTCATATCACAATATTCCTACAACATACAACATCAAATAACCATGATTGATCTTTGCAAGGATAAACAAAAATATGGTGAACCATTCATTACATTTCTTCAGAGATGGAGCAAATTGTTTTCTAGATATCTATGTCATGTCCCTGAAAAGGAAAACATCACCACTTTCATAAAAAAATTGGATCAAGAGATGAGCTATCATCTTAATCTTCATTGTCCTCCCTCTTTTTAGAAATTGATTGAAAATTCCATCACCATTGAAAATGCCTTTGTCCAAAGAGGGATAATCAAACTTGATAAGGGAAATCCTAGCTCGTCAAATCACAATGACAAATCTAAGTTTTGAACTTGCAAAAAAAATGTGGTGAATGATGGTGTTGTAGATGCAAATCATGTCTTGACTAAACCATTTGTTCTTAGTGCTCCAAGTGCTCCTTGTAACAATAACTATAACAATGTCAACTCGATCAAAATTAAGGGAACAATCCTCCTCGTCAGAGGAATAACATGAATCAAACATTTACTCCCAATCAAGGGAATACCAAAAATCAAGGATACCATGGAAACAATAACAATACCTTAGGAAATACATCAAACACGAATCCACAATGATCTTCATTCTTCTCTAGTAGAAGAAATTTTACCTTGCTGGGTCAATCTTTAGAATCTACACTCAAAGAGGTGATTGCTAAAAATGCTCTTACTTTTCCATCTCAATGTAAGTTTGAACCCAACGTGAAGCCACCATCATGGAATGATGCATACTATTGTGAATATCATCAGTGTAAGGGCCATCGTACGAATAATTGTCAAGCCTTGAAGAATGCCATTCGAGACTTAATTGAAAATGGAACCATCACAATAGGACACCAATAATCAAATGAAGACCACCAAGAATTTTGCAACCCTTTTCCCAAATATCAGAAGGGTGAGTCTTCTAGAAAAAGTGTGAATCATATCAATGACAATATAATCAATCATATCTACATTGACAATGATGGGGTAAATGTTATAAAAGTTAAAGAAAAGATGGAATATAGACAAGTCAACGCAACAACAAGGGCACAAGCTAAAGTTGTCTTAAAGGGAAATTCTTCAAAATCCATTGTGCCCCTACCTCCATATCAATATGACTTAGTCAATCAGCTTGGAAAAAATCTTGGTCAGATTTCTATCTTAGAACTCCTAAAGATTTCCCCAGCACATAAGGAAACTCTAGAAAAGGTCCTTGTTGAAACAAATGTATCCACTAGTTTGGATGTGGACCAATTTCAAGTCATGGTGGGACACTTTTCCTCAGCCACATGCATCTCATTTTTTGAAAAATATGACATTTCCATGAGTCATCCCCATAACTCATCACTATACTTAGAAGTCATGATCCATGAGTTTCGTGTCAAACGTGTACTAATAGATGGAGGTGCTAGTTTGAAAATATGTACCATGGAGTTGGTTTAGGCTTTAGGATTTTCTAGGGACTCCATTGATCCCAAAGAAATATTAATATTAAATCCTACGATGATGAGGAAAGATAATCCAAGGGTTTTATCATGCTTTTGATCAGAGTGGGACCTGTTATCAAGAATACTTTTTGTCAAGTTTTAGACTATGATCTGGCATACAACATCTTGTTGAGTCATCCCTAGATCCATGAAATGCAAGCTGTCCCATCCACATATCATCAATGTCTTAAGTTTCCTTATGAAATATAGGAGATCATGATACCAACGGATAATTCAAATAGTCAAAATTGTGCCAACATCAAAGCTAGTCAAGATACTTTGGTTCCCAACAATCGAGAAGCTCCTACTAGTACTTCTTCCAAAATTGATACACAAATTAGTCAGTTAACCAAAAGATTTGAAAAGAAAATATGGTTCAAGGAGAATGGAGTAGGGGAGTATTCTCTCTATCTTGCTAATCTTTCTACATTTCCTCAGTCACATGGGAAACCTTTTATCACACAACATCAGATATATATGCCATCCACATCAATGCAACCACCAATAGAGCCAAGTACAAAATTTAATGGATGATTTATCAAAGAAAAATTCCCCATGGAGGATTCTGAGGATAGAGAAATTCTAAAGGGGCTCTATAAAGATGAAGACAAAATAGTTCTCAATGTTAAGCTACCAACTAATCAATATGGTAAAGGATATTCAATCATGCAAAAGATGGGATATGATGGTAATGGTCCTATTGGGAAAAGAAAAGGAGTAGTTGAATCTATTCACCTTCTAGGACTTGTTGTAAAAGATAAAATAGGACTAGGCTATGATACTAACTCAAAAGAAATAACATTCAAAAAGAGGCATGATATTGTCCTCACATTGCAATAAGGTTCTGATCCAAGGGAAGCCTACTTGGTAGCAATTCAAAATTTTGTGGATAATAACTCTGACAAAGACTCTAGAGAATACAAATGGGACACCATATACAATGATGAGTTTTGGAGGGACAAAAAGGTTGATGTGGTACACAAGTACACCCCAACTCTAATCAAAGGTGAAGGGTCACGGTCCCAACCGCAAGGATTTGAACTACAAGGAAACTATGATTCTAGTGATACCAAGTCAGATTTAATCAAACAAGACTATCATGAGAACAATATCATCATTAATCTGCGTCATGCCTTAGATCCTAAAAATAACTCCATTATGACCATAACCATAGCTGACTTCATGCAACCTAATAACTCGCTACCACCAATACATCTCGATATCATTGTCTAGAATCTATCTAAAACTATCAATATACCTATGTTTCCAACCAATGAATCTATCATGAACTTCATTTCTGTAAATGACACAAATGATTGTTCCACTGGTGATTTTTGGCATAGATTCTTTAATAAGGAAAGTGTCAAGTCTCCTAGCTACAAAGTAAAAATCGAAAAAGAAAGATCTAATGGTGAAAACTAGAATCTAGTAGTGTTGGATTGAACAAAAGATAAAACAAAGAGCGTATCAAATGGTGAAAACATTTTTAAGGCACCAGATGATGGGATACTTGACACTCTCCTAGAGCACTATCATGAGCGACCACCTATCTTGATTGAGCCTAAAAATGAGGTAAATCTTGAAACTACAGAAAAACCAAGGATTCTACAGTTAGCTACATCAATGTCAGATAAAGAAGTACTTAATTTCCTAGAATTTCTTAGGGAAAATCAAGTCAACTTTGCATTGTATTATGCAAACATGCTATGTCTTGATCCTGATCTTATAATTCATCAATTGTCCATTGAACTAGGAGTTAAACCTATGAAACAAAAACTTAGAAAGATGCATCCTCACATTGCACTACTGGTTAAAGAAGAACTTTGAAAAATCCTTGATGTGGCATTTATAAGATCAATCGACTATGCAAAATGGATCTCCAAAAGTATTCCTATGCCCAAGCCCAACAGAACTATCAAAGTATGCATAGATTTCAGATATCTTAATAAGGCATGTCCTAAAGATGGCTTCCCACTTCCAAGAATCAAAACTATAGTTGATCGAATGGTTGGCCATTCCATGCATGCACTAATGGATGGCTTTTTTGGTTATAACCAAATCAATATTGCCCATGAAGACCAAGAAAAAATAGCTTTCACGCATCCATGGGGGACTTACTATTGGAATGACATGCGTTTCAGTCTAAAGATCATTGGGGCTACATATCAAATGGCTATGACTACAATTTTTCATGACATGATGCACACATTCATGGAACATTGTGTATATAATATACTAGAAAATTCATACACAAGAGGAAATCTTGAAGTGTTATCCAAAATATTTGCAAGGTTGAAAAAGTTCAAAGTTTTCCTTAACCCCAATAAATGTGTTTTTTGGGTCACATTTGGAAAGCTCTTGGGATAAATAGTATCAGCAAAAGGAATTGAAGTAGATCCTATCAAGGTACAAGAAATCATGGAAATGCCTCCACCAAAGAATATCAGTCAGTTGAGGTCATTATAGGGATGACTTCAATCTATACAAAGGTTCATTGCACAACTGGTAGATAAAAGCCTACCTTTCACACATATATTGCTTAAGAATGTTCCTTTCAAATAGGATGATAAGTGTGAAATGTACTTTCAACAAATCAAGTAGTACCTAATAATGAACCCACCAGTTTTGGTACCACCAAATCTGGACAAACCATTACTCTTATATATTGCCAAAAAAGAGACATCTTTGGGGGAATTATTAGCACAAGAAGACTCTACAAGAAAGGAACATGAACTTTATTACATTAGTTGAACACTAACAGGTCATGAAATCAACTACACTTTCATCGAGAAATCTTGTCTAGTAGTAGTCTTTACCTCACATAAATTTTGACACTACATGTTAACACATACAATCAATCTTGTTGTAAAGATTGATCCACTTAAGTATCTATTAAGCAAAGCTACATTAATAGGAAGGCTAGAAAAATGGGTCATGATCTTAAGTGAGTTCAACATCCATTATGTTGATCGCAAAGCAATCAAAGGACAATTTATCATTGATCAACTGGCTGAAGCACCACTACAAGTAGAGCATCCCATGCACATTGAGTTTCCAAATGATGATGTCTTCACTGCAGAATCCAAACAACCATGGTCATTATACTTTGATGGTTCTTTAACTCAAAATGAATCGGGGGTAGGCATACTCTTTGTCACCCCTCAAGGACATACCATTCCTAGGTCATATAGGCTAATGTTTCCATGCACCAACAACATAGCTGAATATGAAGCTTTAATCATTGGACTCAAGATCACTTTGGAATGGAGGATTACAGAAGTACAAGTCTACGGTGACTCACAGTTAGTCATTAATCAGATCAATAATGATTATCAGACCAAAGATGACAAGCTATTGCCATATAAGAAGATGGTTGATGATTTCAAGAAATACTTTGTAGATATCAAGTTCATGCAAATTCAAAGACTTGATAACAAGGTAGCTAACACCATGGCCATGATCACATCATTGTTGCAACTTCCAAAAAATTAGGCCCGCTATGAATTTTTGGTGCATCATTTACACCTGCCTATGATACACCTGAAATCCAAATCATTTTCTACTTAGTAGGATTTGATTCACCTTGGTATGGCAAGATTTATGCATATTTAAAAGATGGCGTATTACCACTTGACTTATCTCATAACTGAAAGGAAACTTTATCCACCAATCCTCTCACTATACTCTTATCACTAACACTCTCTATCATCATGACCTTGATGGCACTTTACTTTGATGTCCTAAATAGGACAAATCTGACAAGGCTTTGCAAGAAGTTCATGGTGGAATTTGTGGTACTCATTCAAGTGGAATGACCTTATCCAAAAAATTAATTAGAATGGGTTACTACTCGCTAACTATGGAGATGGAATCATTCACTTTTGTGAAGAAATGCTCTAAATTTTAGATACATGGAAATCTTATCCATGCACCACCACAGGAACTACAACCATTCACACCAACTTGGCCATTCTCTCAATGGGGGTTAGATCTAGTTGGCAAGATTCATCCTTCATCATTGAATGGACACAAGTTCATCATCATGGCGACAAAGTACTTTACCAAGTGGATTGAGGCAGCACCTCTCACTAATGTTATTGGAAAACAAATCTCATCATTCATACTCAACTATCTCATTTATTGGTATGGAATTCTCAACTCCATCATCACAAACAATGGATGACCATTAAAGAATCAAGATGTTGATGAACTTTGTAAGAGATTCCATATTCAACATAGATACTTAACACCTTATTATCCACAAGGCAATGACCAAGTAGAGTCCTCAAACAAAAAAATACTAAAAATCTTGAAGAAGAATCTCAATAATGTAGGGAATGGTTGGCATGTTCAACTTAATCCTACATTATGGGAATATAAAACTAGCATCTGAATGCCAATAGGAGCAACACTGTATGGTCTTATCTATGGAGAAGAAGCCATTTTGCGACTAGAAGTTGAGATTCCATCACTAAGGTTATCCTTCAAGGGTCTCACAATAGATGATGAGTACAAATTTTCTTGATTACAAAATTTGGAACTTCTCGATGAGAAGAGACAATGAGTAGCTAACCAATTGAAAGCACATCAATAGATGATGTCTCATAGCTACAATCACAAAGTCAAGCCACATACCTTTTAGGTCAATGATGTTTTTTGGAAGGAAAACCCACAGAATCAACAAGATAGAGAGAAGAAAGGAAAGTTTGAACCAAATTGGTTGGGTTCGTACGTGGTCATAGTAGTATACAGCTCAGGAACATACAAGTTGTCAATGCTAGAAGGGGATATATTTGATGAACCATCAATAGCATGCACCTAAAAAAAGTATTATGTCTGAAGTGGTTATCATCATCCATAAAAGTCTTGAAAAAAAAAGACAAAAACAATAGAAAAAATCCTAAAAATATACAAAAATAGCAGAAAAAATCCTAAAAAATAAATTAAAAAACAACAAAAAAAGTCCTAAAAAAAAACAATAGAAAATTCCTCCAAAAAATACAAAAAATAAAATAAAAGTTCATAGGGTGAAAAGTTGGCAACAACCAATCTATTGACAAGAAAAATACAAATTAAAAAAAAAAAAATCTGAAAAATGCAATAAAAACAAATAGTGAAAATCTAGCAAATAGACACTATTTGTCTCTCTCCATCTATTAATTCATGTTCTGCACTTAGCTTCCCATCCTTCATATTTTCACCATCATCTTAGAGCAATAACAACATCATAAGACCATCATTTTCCTAGAGCGATAAGTGTCTTACCACGAATTGATCATTGTACATATCTATTTTAGTAAGTTGTGAGAATATTGGGGGCAAACATTGACATTACTGGGGGCAATCAACTTTTAGGTTCTACAAAAACAACTATACAAGGACATAAAATCCAATCATTCAAACAAACAATCAAATCCTATGAACAACTATCTAATCATTGATCCATATCACAACAGTCTTTAACAAATTCTATATCATGACGCATATCTAGATGATCTAAAATCTAAATAATGATTGGAATATCAGTATTATATTTTGAACAATGGTTGTTTTACTTTTTGATATCATCCCTCTAGAGCACACTTCATGATGTACTGAGCTAGAGTGGCAAGGAAAGAGAATAATTTTTCTTTGTCTATTGTCTTGAGATTGACTATCAATCTGGTGCAACTATGTCATTTGACATGATTTCCAAAACATATCATTAATGATAGTTTCAAATTTGCATTAGAAGGTGGTTAATCTTTGTATTTTTATGCAAGAAACACTCAGGTCATCTTGGTTCAATTATACCTTGATGCTTGTGTTCACCTGCTCTATCAAAAATCATGAAAGTTGTACTCAGGTCATCATTGGTGTTGTATGCATCAAAAAATTTCCCTCTTACGATACCTTGTCACAACATCGCATCATTTAGACACCTTGTATCATGTTTTGCCCTAGGTACACATGTCATCATCTAATTAGTTAAATAAATCTTATTTATTTGACTAATTTCATTTATTATCCCTTTAATATTAATTAAATAATTTATATTATTTAATTAATTAAATCATTTTTATTAATTAATTAATGAAATCATAAATTCAACATTAATTAAATAAATAAATTTTTTATTTAATTAATAAAATCTAAAAAAGGATATTCTCACTTTCTTTCCAAAATTTGAACTCATGTGTATCTAATTAATTAATTTAATTAGATAATTCATCAATTATCCTTCTCGTCTTTTTCAAGATTTATTTTCTTTAAAATAGGAAATGGAATCCTTCTATCTTTTTAGAATCTTATCTTATCTTGTTTTATTTCCTCTTTGATCAAATAAAACAAAAATCAAATCCTTATCAATCTTATCAAATCTTATCTCTATCCACATCAAAAATCTATAAATCAAACCTTTCACATTGATTTCATCTAGCATCTAGACTCTGTCAAAATCAGTCTTCCATCTCTATCTACCATTCTCTTCATCTATCATTCTTCATCATCAAGTAATTATGCTATGGGAATGAGCATCCAACATTCCTCCATTGTCAACCTTTTGAAATCTTGCATCCTTGTGCAGGTGGAGAAGAGCCATGGAGATCAATCAACACTAGTTTGAAAATCAGTTTGCACATTCTTTGTTTATTTATTTTTATTTTCATTCTAGTTTGTACTTCATGGTGCTTGATAGGATTTAATTTGTTTATTATCTTCAATCCATTAAAAATTATTGATTTTATTCCTATCTACATTTTGGCACTCACCGTGGGGTCTTGCCCCATTTTTAACATTTATCTATAGGTTTTCTGACAGGTTTTCACATTCTGGAATTTGGTTTTCTGAAAAAAATTCTCATTTTAGCACATCTGAGGGTTTCCGTAGCACATACAAGGTTTTAACAATTCTTTTGTAGGTATTTTGGTGCATCTATCAGTTATTTTAGCGCATATAAGGAACATATTAGTGCATTTATCATCATTGTTTCTAGAATTTAAATATTCTTTCCTAGATTAGTGCATTTAAGGGTTAGTTTAGCACATTTAAGGTTTTCTTTAGCGCATATAGGGACTGTTTTAGTGCATATGGCATTGTTTTAACAGTTTCAACACTTCTTTTAGTGCATACGAAGTTTCTTTTAGCCAATATGGCTATGTTTTAGCCTTTTTCACACTTGTTTTAGTGCATTCGATAATTCTTTTAGCGCATGTACCTCTGTTTTAGCATTTTTTTAGTAAATCTTAAAATGGTTGTATCTTGGTCATTTTTTGGTCTTTTTCAGCACTTCTTTTTTTGAAATGGGGTAGAATTTCATAATATATTCAATGGTGTAGGAATTTATTAGCTTTTATAGAGTTAAATTTCTCAAATTCTCATATATTGTTTAGTGCATATGACTATTGTTCTAGAAAATTTGTAATTTGTTTCTTTTTGTTTTGGCAACTTGTTGGTGAATCATATGGAGCTAGAAAAGCATTGGGATCACTCACAAAAACAAATTGGAAAGTGAATAATCAGGTGCATACATTCTAATCTTTTTTTTCTCATAAATCTGCTTGTCAACACATTTCAATTTGGGGCATAAAATCAAACCGTGTTTGATCACATATTCAAAATTGGGCTTAAAATGAATTTTGTCTTCAATCATACATCTTGATTTTGGGTTAAAAAGAACAAGTGTTTGAAACTGTTTTGCACATATTTCAATTTTCTAAGGGATAATTAACAACTATGAGTGTGAATCAAGTGTGTCTATGATCACAAACACCTCACTTAGTTTGCTTTTGTCAAACCCTTTCTAGGAGGCCTGCTAGGGGATTTCATCACCCTTGGGGATGACCTCAATCGAAGTGTGAATTGAAAGACATGCTTGTTTGGGAGTTAAAATCTTGTCACTCTTGGCTAAGCCACAAAGAACTTTATACCTTTGGGAAGTGAAGGTGAAGGGTGGGTTACCCCTTTCTCCTGACTGTGTGGCAGGATTTTTCTTTCAAACCATCCTTAGTCAACCTTGTGCAAACTAGCTTGAGACCTAATTGGCCATACCCCACTTGACTAGTCATAGGGCTTGTTGATGTGTCTTCCATGTGTGCTTGTTTAATAATCATCATTACATTCTTTAGATTTCAAATTCAAACTTGCTTATGTGTCTTTTGTGAGTGATTTATGTGTGTACATGTGTGATCATTCATTTATACATTGCCAAATCAAGTTAAACACCAAACACATAAAGACAAGTCACTCTACACATTCTTACAACACATTCATATCCAATCACTTTCATCCTAATCATTTTTCTTAGTCACATCCTATCCACTTCATCCTAATCAATCCAAGTCATCCAATCTAACCATTCCACATCATCACCATCACCAACCTAGTCCTAGCCACCACTTGTCAAAATGGTCATAATCATAAACAAGCCCAATCCTAATCATAAGCAAAAAGTCATAATCCAAGGGGGCTATCCCTCTAGTCCAAATCATGAGACAACACCTAAGCTCGAGATCATAATTCAAGGAGTCCCTTACTCTAGTTCAAATCATGAAACAAAACCAAAACATAAAATCAAACTTCGAGGGGCTTCTCCTACCACCTCTAATAATGACATGAACGATGTTGCATACTTTGAGGAAAAAATCAATCCACGAGAGCTTACACACATGTGTGAAACCATGCCCACATTCGAAAACAAAGACCTAGCATCTCAAATTCAAAACCTCCTTCAAATACTTCACCAAATACCCCAACCCCTAGACAACCAAACCACACAAAGCCTTCAAACCCTCTTCCAAGATTTTCAACAAATTAAATCACCTCAAATCCAACACCTCCTAGCTCAAGCCAATCAATTCATTGCCACTTGTCAAATCCAACAACCACAACATCATTCCCTATACATTTATTATCAATCAATGCCACCTCAACCTAATGTGTCACCCCCTTCTATCTCATACCTCTCTAATCCATCCACTCCTTTGTATGTCAATGCCACATCGACCTATCAAGGCACATCATGACAAACACATGTGAATTTAAGTTCTACCTTGCAACATGGTCAAACTTCATCATGTTCTAATGCAACCATTGATGAGGGGAATACCAGTCTAGCACATGCACCCTATAAATTTATCATACCATCCTCCAATCAAAATCAAAACCCTATGCCAACACCTTCCACCCCTACACCTCTAAAGGATGTGACCCAAGGGCTACGAGCAAGGAATCAACTATCACCATGTCATCCAACTCATATTCTTGAACATACAAAAGAGTCATCAAACATCATGCCAAATCCTTCAAGCCAACCATGTCATCCACAACCACTTGATCCAATTCAAGAGTCTCCCCTTGTAAGTCCAAGTCACCCTCTATCATGCTCCTATGTTGTTGACCATCAAGAACATGGAAAGTCTTTCCATGAGAAATTCCCTTCCACCTCAATTCAAATAAGTCATGAGGGATGTCAAGAGAAAAATCCTAAACATGAGGAAACATTACCCCATTATCCACATAAAGATCAACACCCTCCTAATGATTCCATTCATAACACACCTAATACTATTCAAGATCAATCTTCCATCTTTGATCAAGACCCCTTTTATGATCAAGAAGACCATGATGATCCCCTTAGCCAACTTTATGCATTCCATGGTCAAGATCTCTTCACCTCATCCATCCATGATAAACAAAAATCCACTTCCCTTGATGAGACATATGCCTCCCAAGCACACATAGAAGATCAAACAAATACATTGGATCTAAGTGAACACAATGCTAATCAAGATCCTAATGATCCCCCATCACCCATTATCGACCCCATTGCAAGTCCTCCATCATATCCTATTGGTTTTTCCACACTCATTCACAAATTTTCCTCCTTAGAACAACAACAACCATTATCTTCTCTTGCTTTATCCAATAAGGAACTTATGTCTAGTGTTCCACTTACACCTAGTCCCATTATCCATTTTACACTCCAAAACATGAACCACCAAGGTAAAGGTTTATACCTTCATGAACAAGGTATTTTGGAGCCCATCCATGTCAAAGTCCCTCCACACTCTTATGGCCTTGGACCTACACCCCAAGGACAACAACCTAAACATGTTGGTATTTCCTCCATGCCTCCTAAGTCCACTTTCCATCATGAAGCCTATCATACACCTAAAACATATGTTGCCATTCCCCCTCCATCATCTTACAAATGTCAAAAGCATGTGACCATACACCTTCCACCATCAACTTTTCCACCATTGCTTCCGACTCCTAATATCCATCCATCAAATCTGCCACCATTGCTACCAACTCCTAATATCCCTCCATCTAATCTACCTCCACTTCTCTCAACACCTAATATCCCCATTATCCAATCCCCTTATCCCTCCATTCATAAATATCCTAACATTCCTAATCATGACCAACAAATGCACACATTGTATAAACATAAAGCTTCCACTCATTCCACCAAACCCAAGGGATTCCAAAATAAAAATGTGGATGCCTCTACACATAAAGTCAAAAATTCTAAAGGTCCTAATTCCTTAGCAT
Organism: Sequoia sempervirens; assembly: GCA_007258455.2. Classification (NCBI taxonomy): domain Eukaryota; kingdom Viridiplantae; phylum Streptophyta; class Pinopsida; order Cupressales; family Cupressaceae; genus Sequoia; species Sequoia sempervirens. The sequence continues at coordinate 274,105,556 of VDFB02373365.1, forward strand.
ACAATTGCACGAAGTCAAAGAAAAAAATTTATATAAGCCCATACCTACAAAATTAAAGGCCAAAACTAAAATTATTTGGGTACCTAAGCAAAAAGAAAGCAATTTAAATGAGGCATATACATCACAAAAATACCAACCATCCACTTCCACCCCACATTCCCACTCTATTCAAGAGTCTCAAATTCCTAAAACCCACAAGCCAAATAAAAGTCATAAAAATAATAAGTCTATGTGGGTACCTAAAGCACTTCATCCACAACCTCCTAAGCAAACATCTCTATTGCTTCCTACACCTCATCCACATCAAAAGCTTCAACGTTTATCACAGTGTGTGCAACCATTGGTCATGGTTCCCTTCCATTTCCCAACAATCCCACATACCTCCATCTCCTCATCCTTCACGCATTATCCTACATATCTCCCCCACCATCTTCCTATGGTACATGCTTTTGCATAAACCTTTCATCCATCCTTTTGCACAAGTCATATTCAATCCACATCATCATCCACTATTCCCCATCCATTACTGTCCTCCATAATCCATCATCTACGTACTCCATCCCTTTCATGGCATCCCTTACCAACATCTATGAGCATAATGACATTTGACATTGTCCATGCAATGACATCCATATCTAGTGGGACTACCACCTTTCATGAAACTAGACACTTGAGTCCCTCCCATCCATATTCCCCTTCTCCTATCCAAAAAAAGAAAAAAAAAGAAAAAGAGAAAAAAGCAAAGAGAAACCCCTTCGTCCAATGGTGAAAACCTGGTAAATAGGCACCCTGGATAAGTACCATGATGAAAACCTAGCACATAGGCATCATGTGTAGGTTGATCTTCTATGTCACTTACACTTGGGGGCACAATATCTTATCTATCCAACCTATCAATTTCATGTCATATCATTTCCATCTTACCTGCCATCTTTAGCCATCATATTGTGTCTATTCATACATACCTATCATATTGAGTCCATTCATCCACCCTTATTCTTTTGATCTTGGTGAAGATATAGGGGAAAAATGTTGAAACATCTTTTGAGTATCTCTTGACATACCTCATCCTATCTAAACCAAGCCTACCATTATCCTATTGTCATAAGTTTTCTCATCAAAAATCCTAGGTCTTGTACCTAGAATGGGGCATGTTATTCCTATGCGACATAGTCTTTGGAAATCACATCCTTGCTCTCTTATGATGCATACATCTATTCCATTCACTATGAACTATCCTTTCCATCCATCCATATATCATGAGCCCTTTTCCCATCACCCACCCTTTCATCCATCAATCCCATCTATCTCCTTGCACCTAGACTTAGTTTTCCCCTTGTCATTGGTATCTGGCACAAAGGCTACTCAAATTTTCATCCTTTGACACCTCAAAACATTTCAAAAATCCAAAAAATTCAAAACATTTCAAAAATCCAAATAAAAATCAAAACATTTAAAAATCCAAAAATCAAAACATTTCAAAAGTCCAAACAAATCAAAACATTTCAAAAATAAAAGTAAAAAAATTTGAAACATTTAAAAAAAAATACAAAAAATCAAATATCCAACAAAAATCCAAGCAATAAAATCAATCCATCCAATTGATTCTTCCAATTTCATCTACTTAATCCATCACCTCAATCTTATCATCCAACTAGTCAACTAAATCAATCATCTTCATCAAAACCATTCATCCATACATCAAATCATCTTCAATCAATCCAAGCAATAATCCAAATGCAAGTCAATCCTTAATCCATACCAATCAAGTCAATCAATCTTGTCCAATTATCCAATCACATCCTTTGGTCTTGATCCTAATCTTGTCATAAACCAAATCAAAGTCAATAAATCAATTCTCATCATCCTTGTATTGATCTAGGGACATGTCACTCCTCACAATGACAACACTATCATCATCATCAATCAATCAATCAATCAACGGTTTATAGCTTGACAGGGGAAATTCCTTGTTTGTTTTTGTATCATTTGTGCATGCTTGCTTGCTTGCTTGTGTGTGTTATCATTTTATCTCGCATTTGTATCAAATCTGTATCATTCTAGCTAATATTCATAACTTGTGTATGTTGGAATATCTTTTTGCACTATCCTTTGCATCTAAGGTCATATCATACCTTTTGTATATTAGGACTTTAATGCTCTAAGTCTACTTCCTCATACATCTAGACAAGGTTGTATTTTGCTGGGGCACAAGACACATCGTCACCTTGGTCCTTATATCTTGGTGCATAACATCTAGTGCTAAATCAAACATCATGGCTGCTCACTTTCATTGCAACATAACGTATCATTCATCTCCCTCATCCACTTTCTATCTCTCATAATCTTGTCTATCCTTATCATTTCATTTCGAAAGCCTACCCGTGTTTGTTCAACTTGCCTATCCTCTCGAGGGGGCATCATCATTCCATCATCCTATCCTTCTACCATTATTCATTTTTCCTCTATCCATACCTTAACTTCTTTGAAATGATGTTACTCAACACAAATCTCATCATCTCGTACATCATCTCAAAGAGGGGAAAAATGAAGACATCAAAAAATTATCCTCTTACGATACCTTGTCACAACATCGCATCATTTAGACACCTTATATCATTTTTTGCCCCAGGTACCCATGTCATCATCTAATTAGTTAAATAAATCTTATTTATTTGACTAATTTCATTTATTATCCCTTCCTCTAATATTAATTAAATAATTTTCATCCAATTCTCTAATGTTAATTAAATAATCTATATTATTTAATTAATTAAATTATTTCCATCCATTCATCTAATGTTAATTAAATAATTTATATTATTTAATTAATTAAATCATTTCTATTAATTCTTCTAATGTTAATTAAATAATTTATATTATTTAGTTAATGAAATCATAAATTCAACATTAATTAAATAAATCAAATGTTTATTTAATTAATAAAATCTAAAAAAGGATATTCTCACTTTTTTTCCAAAATCAGAACTCATGTGTATCTAATTAATTAATTAAATTAGATAATTCATCAATTATCCTTCTTGTCTTTTTCAAGATTTATTTCCTTTAAAATAGGAAATGGAATCCTTCTATCTTTTTAAAATCTTATTTTATCTTGTTTTATTTCCTCTTTGATCAAATAAAACAAAAATTGAATCTTTATCAATCTTATCAAATCTTATCTCTATTCATATCAAAAATCTATAAATCAAACCTTTCAAATCGATTTCATCTAGCATCCAAACTCTATCAAAATCAATCTTCCATCTCTATCTACCATTCTCTTCATCTATCATTCTTCATCTCAAGTCGTTATGCTGCGGGAATGAGCATCCAACATTCCTCCATTGTCAACCCTTCAAAATCTTGCATCCTTGTGCAGGTGGAGAAGAGCCATGGAGATCAATCAACACTAGTTTGAAAATCGGTTTGCACGTTCTTTGTTTATTTATTTTTATTTTCATTCTAGTTTTTACTTCATGGTGCTTGATAGGATTTAATTTGTTTATTATCTTCAATGCATTAAACATTATTGATTTTTATTCCTATCTACAGGTGCCAATTTCCCCTCTTATGCTTGTACATACTTCCAAAATTTTAAAACATTGTATGATGATTCAAGGAAGCTAACAAAAGGCTCAAGAAATGGTTGGTTTCATTTCATTGCATTTTATTTAGATCATTGTACATATTTGCATACTGGATTTGCATCAAAGTTTTAAAAGGATGAATAATAACATCAATAGTTTTCATGTCTCTTTGGACTAGTTGTGGAGGACATTCAAACATTTGTTTCATTATCATCATTGCATTATAATTATCATTTCATCTATATTATCATTTATCATTCATTTTCATGTCATTTAGATCCTTTCTCATCTCACATCATTCATTTATCCATTATGTATCCATATCACTTTCATGATCTATTATCTTTATCTCATTTTTCATTTTATCATTTTTCATATCATTTCATTTATCATTGCATTTCATTTTCATCTTATCATATCATATCATTTCATTTATCATTTTGTATCTTTTATCATTTATCATTATCGTTTCTTATCTTTTCATTATCATCATCATCATCATTTCATATTCATTTTATTAATCTCATTATCATTTCATATTCATTTCATTTATCTCATTATGATTATGATTATCATTTCATTTCATCATCATTTCATCATACATTTCATCCTATTATTTATCCTATCTTGCATGCACTTATCATTTTCATATCATTTTCCATAAACATTGACTCATTTCACATATCATTTAAATCATATACATAATACAAATCCACGAATTCATCTCATAAACATAAACATCCATTTTTCATCACATCATCATTATTCATTTCATTCAAAAATCCAAAAACAAATATTCCATATATACATTACATTTCCACATCATTTTCATAAACATGTCATCCACTTGCATGACATCATTAGTACACATCACAAATCATCATCATCATATGAATCATCCTACATCACATGGTTAGTCACAAAATCATTAAAATATATATCAAGATCCATCTCATGACATATAGTGCATATCCATATCATATCATCATCTCATAAATGTATAACACACCATCAAAAAAATCATCGCTGCTACATATCATCACTCATCAAAAAATACATACAAATTTTTGATGTCCAATGAAACTAAATAGTATAAAGAGCTACATGAGATATGATCAAAAATAATATCCATGCTCCAAAAAATATGTGATGATATGCATCAATAACTCAAGGCTGGCTAGTGGACCCCCCTGATGGAGCTAGTCTAGAGGATGATGGCTTGCTGCTACCCCATACATTAGGATCGTGTCAAGGCCCTATAACCCCTCTGCTATGTGTGGTCATCTAAGATCTACTCCTGGTCCTACTATGGGACCTAGGGTAAGACTCTCTATGGTCAAGAGAGAATAAATCCTCATATCTAACCCAGTAGTACTCAGCCTCTTTGGAAATCTTGAAACCCTCTGCAATGGCCTCTTGAAACCCTCCACAATGGCCTCTTGCAATGATGCACTCTCAATTATGCTCATGAGTCTCTGCACCACACCCTCTACCTCTACTACCCTCTGTCTAAAATAATCCCTCTCTATTATCAACTAGGCTACCTATAGGTCTAAGGTAGGAGGAGGTGCCTATTCCTATGCTTGTGTCTGCACCAACTATGTCTATATCTATACTACCAAACTCTGAGTTGGAGCCAATTGTTTAAACAACTATTCCTACTACCCCTGGAGTGTCTGTACCTAGGCCTCTAGCATATCTGTCTATGCCTATTATCCTATAGAGGTGACCCTAATCATTGTCTACCATCTAGTATCATTCCTTGACCTCTATATTCCTTGAGCACTTCCCATGATATCAGTCCTCTGCCTCATTGGCCTTTGCTCCTCCCCTCCACCATCTCTGTCATCATCCCCATCACCATCATTTGAGCTCTCCTCCTCTCCACTCTCCCCCTCATCTCCACTATCCTCCTCTCCTCTTCCAACTACCTACTCCCCACCTACTACATCCTTCTGTCTCCCAACCTCTGGCTGAGCTGCCACTAAAATGGGCATCAACTCATCTGGAAATGTGAACTACAAAAATGGGTGTGTGTGATAATAGATCGAGTACTCAAACATTCCTACATCAATAATGTCAGGCCTAACATCCCATACCTTGGGCTGTAATGTTGTATACTTGGTATATGTGACATGGTAAGAAATTCAAGGCCCCCATCTAGGCTCATCCTTGCACTATCCATAGTGTGCAATGCCCTGAGGCATCCCTTATGTAAATCCAAATTGTCTATGTACTCACGAGGCTAAAAATATCTCTATGATGAATGGAGTATGGCCTATCAAAAACTGAGGTATACCTACAAATGACACTTCCAAATGATCTATGTCACACACATCACAATCCGTATAGGGCCTCCATATCACTACATCAATATCATCCAAGGTCCGTCTCTAGTACTCCACCTTCCCTAGCTTGGGTTGGACAAGTGCAATCAAATATGCATACACGTAGGGTCTGCCTAGTGGCCTAGCTCTCATACATAGTGGTCTTGTAACAACAATATGCTCCCATGCCTAGATTTGGAGTAGGGTAACACCACAAGACAAGCTTGCTAACCCTTTGTATACCACTTAGTGCAACTCATGATATAAATGAGCTAGCATGTAGCTCCCCCAAGAATATATCCATAGCTGAACCATTATTTGATCGATGCTCCTCCCCCACCCAACTAATAACCCCTCTGAATGGAAATCCAGACAAAGGAAGCCTCCAATGAAAGCACTGAACACTGTAGGTAAAGTCGGATATCCCCTAAATTCTTCCCATGGCACCTAATATCCTACTATTTACGCATCCCCAAACACTCTCTTGAGTGCATCTACACCACCTAACTCCTTGTGATCATAGAACAGAAGGGAACCTACCACTAGGATCCCAAAAATCCTGTATAAATCCTCCAAGGTCACTATCATCTCACGAGTTAGAAAATTAGAAGTATTATGCTCTAAATGCCATCTCTTTGCGAGCACAATCAATAGTCCCTTGTTGACCCGAATAGGAGGCATCAACAAAAAGGATCCCAAACCATGCCCAACTATCAACTATACATATGCGAGTGTTAGATCTCGTATCCTCTCCCAACCCATAGGGAAGAACTCTCTAATCTGGAGGTTTTTGAAAACCTCCAATTTTTGGTCATCACAAAGACAATCAATTAGGCTCCTATCAATCATACTCATATCAAAACAATCTATCTACTTCACATCATACACATTAGTGACCCTTATCAAATGACCCATATCAATCAGATTCATACTAAGTGACACATATCAGACTCATATCAAGTGCATCATATCATGTGAACCATATCAAGTGTCCTATCTAAAAGAATCATATCAAGAAATCAATGCAAAATCGATCTATCTGAATATCAAATCAATCTACTATATCATCATCATTTACTATTTTTTTTCTTTTTTAGGAAAGCAAATTTATCAAGCAATCAACTCATCATCTTATTTGTACTTCAATCATGAATGCAAATATGTTTTCAATCACACCATTTACTATGTTTTTCTATCACAAATTTTTTTTTTATCAGAAGATATATCAATCAACTACTCTTTATTTTCTAAAAGAAATGTTATCATTGAATCGCCATGCAATCAATCATTCTACTCTTTGGAAACAAAGTTATCAATTCAACATTTATCAGATTTGTTATCATTCCTATCCATATCAACCTAATGAAAAGACAATTTATTTATCTATTGACTAAAGAAGCATTAATACATCATCATTTTCATCATACAATATTTTGTCTAAATTTTCCTAGATGCACTAATCTATGACCTAAAAGTGCTAAAACCCTTAATGTGTTGTAGTTTCCACTGGATGCGCTAAAACCCTAGATGCATCATTTTATGCCCTGAAAGAATTAAATCAATTACTCTAAGTGTTATTTCCTTATATATGCTAAATCCCTAATTGAGTGTGCCATTTCATCTACTCTATGCACTAAAATCCTGAAAGCGCTATTCTATTTTCTATATGCGCTAATGTACCAAATTTTCTATGAGCATCCTAGATGCGCTAATCTATCTAAACCCTAAAAGTGCCACCTTATTCCTTATATGCACTAACGGAAACCCAAAATGCGCTACTCTAATTCCTAAAAGTGCTAAAACAAACTGTGACAACCTAAATTCACACCAAAATACATCAAAAATCGATTGAAAATGAAAACTATCAAAGCACAAAGGATCAAATCAACTCACTAGTGGTCCATACACAACTGTTCTCTGATATCAATGGGGTCGCTTGAATCTATGCCTGTGGTAAGGAATCTCCATATCACCAAGTCACTATCAGAGCAAAAAAATTCTAAAGTCAAAAGGTGAAAATGACTTGTCCTTTTTACCCCTTTTACCTTTTAAGGGTCAAACAAGGTGAGTTTTGGGTGGCATTTGTTTATTTTCTATCTGGAGCATATTTTAATCAATTATTAGGAGCTAAATCACTATGTCCCTTTCATCATTTGAATTTTATCATCAAATCCACATTTTCAACATCAGTGATTTATCTCCTGAGGGGGCATCATTAATATCGACATCTTTCAATCAAAAACATATTAGAGTCAAATCAGGGGCATATCAGTTAAATCTTTTTTGACTAGGGTCAAAATCAAACAGAACAAGTTTTAAAAGTAGGAATATTTTCTTTGAGGTAATGTGTTTCACACATGTAATACCCCCATGTTTTTGATACTCTTCTATGTTGGTTGGTTTGCTAGACTTGACATTATTATGATGATTTATGATACTTTATGTGGTGGTTAGATTATTTGATTATGCTATGGTTTTCTTTAATATTATATGACAATATTATGATTCTATGATGCTATGTTTTCTAATGTGTGGTTAGAGAGTCTTGGTGAAAGGATGAAGTAGCATCACTTGCTTGTGAGCACCCAGCTACCCCACAATTTCCTTTCACGGTGTGTCTGTAATGGAGATTTACATGTTACTTGGTGTTTGTTTGTATGTAGGAATTGTAGGAATAAAGTCTCGATTCCACCTGCTTCGACAAGACAGGGTGAGCATTAAATTAACCCAATAGGTATGATGTTGAAAAAGGGAGTTGATAAGGAAGTGTCCTTATCCCAAGTCAGTCACCCAATTGTGAGTCTTGTTGTGTCATGGTTTTGGCTTCGTCCTTGTCTTTGTATTGTCGTTGTTTATTTATTTTATTATGGTTAGTTGTCATTTAATTTATCTTTATTTTGTGTGATAGATTAATGATATTTTGTGGATATGATTAATTGTGAGTGATTGTAATTTGGAATTTAAATATTGTAAATTAAAAATTATTTAATTAATTAAAAGGTGTAAATAATTAATTTAGATAAATATTGTGGGTGATAATTATATATTATTCTTTTCAAAATATTAAAATTAGAAAATGATAAGAGAATATCTTGTGAGGATAATATCATGTGAAAATATTGACTTTTTAAATAAGATCTATGAGATAAGTGTGTGCTTTTAAAATAAAGAAAAGAACCAATGAATGTGGAGGATTTTTGAGAAAAAAGAAGAGCTTTATTTTATTTTTTATTTATTTTATTGTGAGGAAGTTTTTTCACAAACAATGCTTTTCTAGTTTTTTTCTTAAAAGAAGGAAAAGATAGGTTTTTTTTGTGCTTCTTTGCAAAAATTGTTTTGTAAGAAAAGAAGAAAGGATTGGTTCAGAAGTTATCTGAAGAAAGGAAATTGAGAAGCTACAGAGGGGATTCTACTTGAAAAGAGGAAGAAAGCTATTGTGTTTGGATTCTACATCGAATGAAGGACTCCATGTTCCTTTAAGCTTATTGTTTCCTTTTTTATTTATTATTATATAAACAAAATCTTGTCTGCTATGTTTGAAAATCAATTTATCTATTTTGAAAGAGGTTTATGTGATTGAAAATTTGTTTGTAATAAATCTTTGAATTCTTTATAGAAAATTATAGTGAACCCTTATGAAATTCTTCAATAAAATTTACTTGAGAAAATATTGTTTTGGAAATGAAAATATTTTTTACTGTGGGTTAAATTACATACCCGGATTTATATAGAGTTTGTTTAAAACCAATTTGTCTATATTGTTTATTTTGTATATATATATATAATATATATATATATATATATATATAATATATATATATATATAGGTATAGATATATAATGTTCTATGTGTTTATTTTTCTTTAAAAAAATCATATGTATTTGTGTAGGGTTTTGACGTACGAATAAAATAAATAGATAATTTTTTATTTATTTTTTACCTTCGTGTCATTTTTTTTAGAAACAAAGTTTTATAAAAAAAAATTACAAATATATATATAAATTAATGGGGGGGAGTGATCACCAAGTTCCATACCACCCCCAACCCCATTACTGGTCACACATAGCCACACCTAGCTACACACGACAACTGAGGGTTGTTGTATGCAGCTGTGTGGGGCATCGGCTTGCCCATCCTGTGGTATGCTTACCACAGGCTATGGTGGTACGCAATACCATAGGCTATGGGCTGTGTAAATATTATTAAATGTTTTTTTTTTAAATTCATTTTTTTATTAAAAGTTATATATATATATATATATTATTTTTTAATATATATATGTTTATATGTGTATATATATAAAAATAAATAAATAAATAAATATATATATATATATCCGTGGATAAATTTTATTATGTGTTTTGAGTATATGATTTTAAAATATAAATGTATTATATATATATGTATGCATGTGTATATATATAGAGAGCCAGTTTTATGTATGGTGTGATTATGAATAAATTTGATAATTTTAAAGTTTGCAATGTTATAGTTTAATTGAAAAAATTAGAAATAAACTACATATGTGTTTTGATTTGAATCAAATATTCTCAAGTTGTTGATTTATTTAATTGGTGAATTTTATTATGTATTGAAATGAGTTTTATGGTGTTGTTTTATGTAACTATTTACTCTCAAGATTGTTCATTCAATGTATTGTGGTTTTATCTTTTTTTGGGTCTATGTCTTGTGGGAAACCCCTTGAGTTAATTATCCTTTTGTAGGACCCTAAGTTGTTGATTAGGAACTTCTAGAGGTGGGATAATAATGTCTATATTCAATCTTGTAATTTGATGTTGTCCTTATGTTTTGGCTTTGGTTGCGATTTGAGTTACATTGTACCATTTTATGGATGTGTTTCATATGTTTTTGGCAAGATGGTTATGCCTCATGGATGTTTCATTTGTTGGTTGAAATTTCTTGTTGGCACAATCCCTTGGTGCTAGATTGTATGTTTTGGGTGTCTAGGGAGAGTGGCTCTAAGTGGGGGCCAGTGAACAAAGGGGCTATCAGGGTAACCCATGTAGAGTTAAAGTCATCAGTGATAACTTAAGTAATTAATTAGGGGGTGGGTAGTTAAACAATAATCAAGATAATTATGGTTGCCCCATCCACATGTTAGTGCTATCATAGACTAAAGGTGAGATAAGAAGGTCATGGTTGGTATGATCATTGCCTTGTCCTCACAAGAGGTTAACGATTCTGTATGAGTAACCCTATGCAGTGGTGCCTTGAGATAGTGATGATGGAGCATCCAGTGGTGTAAGGGGAATCTTGCGTCACCCAAAAATAGTTAAATTTTAAGTTTCTCAATTTTTAGATGTTTTTACATTTTTGGATACCCTTTTTGTTAGAATGAAATTCCCAATTTACAGTTTTTATTTTCTATTCCTAGGTTTAAAGATATTGCAGTTTTAGTTTCCCAGATTTGACCCTAAAAATCTTTCGAGTTAGATTTGAGGCACTTAGATTTCCCAGATCAGCTCCTAAACTTGCCAAAATCAGCATAGAAAATTTCAAGCACGTTATTGACTTTGAGACCTTTCCAATGGTTCAAACAATTTGCGAATCGGAGTCCTGGATCAAAAGTTATGGCCTCAGGAAGTTGGCACACTTTCTAGAAGATACAATTGCAAATGTTCTTTTGAAATTTGAACTTCAAGTGTAATTTTTCGGTGCCAAACTACCTAAACTCAAATTTGAATGGTTTTTTAGCTCCAAACTAAAGAGGAGCTCTATTTATGGGCGGGTTTCTAATTTTTGGGTAACTTTTTGGGGACAAGCTTGCATATTGCGAAAGGGTGATTCTATAGCTTTCTGTAACTTGCACGTGTTGTAGAACTTGGGGATTTGAGATCCTCTGCATGTAAGAATCTCCATTTTCTGAATAATAAAATTATTCTCTTGTTTGTGGGTTATTTTCTAAGTCTCAGGTTGTACCCTCATCACATAAGCTGTCAGGAGAACCATAGATGGAGGTGACACCTTGTCATAGGTTTTCTGGATAATCCATGTGAAGCCATGCAATGACACTCTCTTCTAGCATTCCAATTGAGTTGTTTTTATTGAAGTCCTCTAGAAGTGGTCTATTGTTATGTCATTTGGTGGTTTATCATTGTTTAGTTTTGTGAGTGGTCTTTTGATATTATGTTATCTTGTCTAGAGTTAGTCTTGTGTTACTGTTTGGATGTGCTTGGTCGGGGATCCTTCCTTGTTTACTCCTAGCATGGGGGTGGTTGGGTGGAGCATACTACACACCCCATTGGGTCCCCTTTGGATGCAATTGTACCATTCAGTGTATGGTTTTGCATATGTTGTTGATCTAGGATTCATATGTTGCGAGATGTGTATTTGTACTACAAGTGTATTTTATTTATTGATGTATCACTCCCACATGTGTTGGGAAGAATTTGATATAATTTTGTATATATGTTTATTGTGATGTACTATCAAGCTGATGTAATGTATATTCATACCATGTAATCATTCATGAACTACCATTTGTAATTACCGTTAATGTTATATTGTATCTATGGAAATATATATACTTAATATCTTCATGATTAATTTATTTGAATTGCATGTATGGTTTTATATGGATTACTCTTATTAATGTGGTTATAGTTAATGGATGTTTTAAATGGTGATATGTGTATGAATGGACACGTAATTGCATATTTAATATTTAATCTATTATCTTTGCTATGGGTTAGTTTAGTAATGTCACCTCATGTACCCCTAGGGATTTAGTTGTGCAACTTAGAACATTGTTATGTTGAAATAATTAGTACAATTCTTATGTTCTTTAAAAAAAATATATTTTTTTTTACTTATTCCTTTGGGGTTTGTGTGATGAGGCATTACAACTTGGTATTAGAACTAGGTTGCTAACGTTGGGTTCTTTGGGTAGTTTGTGTCCATTAGGAAACCTTTGCGTTAACTCTTGATCTTACATAAATCTAATTGTTCTTAGGATCATGCCTTGAGGTAGAGGTCATGGCCGAGGAAGACGCCGAGGTGGTTGCCGTAGAGAGAACCACCAAAGTCCATCGCCACCAAGTTCCCACGGTTCAAAGCATGAGGAATGACTGAGTTCTCAACACAATCTATCAGGTGGTGGTCAAAACCTAGGGTAGCCTAGTTTAGATAGACAATTGCAACACCTTCTAGGAGAGATTCTTGATCGGTTGGGACCTAGGCTAGAGGAGGAGCCACAGGTCGAGAGAGAAAGGGAAAATTCACCAAGGTGAAGGGAAGTAACCATAGATCAGGATGCAGTGATAGTTGGGCATATGAGAGACTTGATGAGAGCACACCCGCCTACATTTGATGGTTCTGGAGGAGGTCTGGAAGCGGAAACATGGTTAATTTATTTGGTTTGATGCTTTGCGATGTACCCCTATGGTAGCAATACCAAAGCTTGGTGCATGTAATAGGCTTCATGTCCACTTGGTGGTAGCTGGAAGAGAAAAGGTTACATCTAGATATCAACATGGTCACATGGGAGCTATTTCTAGATACGTTCAGGCTCACTTCCTTTCAGATCATTGGAGGCAATGTAGGGCAGATGAGTTTCAAAACCTTAAGTAGATTTTGATGTCTGTTGAACAGTATGAGTGTTGATTCTATGAATTGAATCAATATGCAAGAATCAACCATGATGAGGGAATTTTGATTCAGCATTTTGTTCAAGGATTAAATGCTCAAATTATTGTTGGAGTTAGAGTCTTCGAACCAAAGACAATGGAGGTAGTGGTTGAGAAGGCTCAGCTAGTAGAAGAAAAATTGGCAATGGCATTGGGAGGACACACAAGAGTTCAGATTGGTAGTGTTCCAACATTAGGTTTTGGTTCTAGAGGTGGACAACCTTAAGCTACAGGGTCTGCCAAGAATTTTTAGGTACCTTCTAAGGGTGGTCAATAGTAGCAGAAACAGTCATAGCCCAAACAGAACAAACCAGAGTCCCAGTAGGTTGATAGATCTCATAACACGAGGAACCAAAGTTGGTAGCGTAATCGACCAGATTGTTTTGTGCAGCCTACACAAAGCACACAGTCAGCACCATCATGAGGCAGTTTTCAATAGTCGAGTGCCCCATCTGGTGTTAGAGGATTTGGGCAAGGCATAGGTTGTTTCTCATGTGGGTAGCAGGGACATATTGCTAGGCAGTGTCCACAAAGGAGTACTATAGATTTTAGCTAGAGACTAGCTTCTTTTGAGCTAATAGTGGGTGATGCAAGTAGAGCACATTAGGTGTTTGCAATAGTGGACAATCATCAATTAGAATATTAGGGTACTATGATCAAGACAATAGGTGTGTTGCATGACACTAGTATTTCCATACTCTTTGATTTTGGTGCATCTAACTCTTTAATATCTCCTTCAGTAGTAGAGTGATGTAGATTGGTGGCATCTAGGCAAGGCATAAAATGGTAGGTTGAATTGGCCTCAAGGTCAAAGGTTCTTGTAGAGAAGCTTGTTCGGGTTTGTAGTCTGGATATAGGGGAATTGACAACTAAGGTGGATCTTTGGATCGTACCACTTGGCTCATATGATGTCATCTTGGGAATGGATTGGTTGAGTGCACACCATGCCATAATACATTGTCGCCATAAAGTAGTGTGGTGCATCGATGATTTCAGAAAGGAGGTGGAGATTGTGGGTATTAAAAGGCCTATTTCATTGCGAATGATCTCTGCTATGCAACTTAAGAGGTTTTTCTAGTAGGGTTGTCAACTTTTCACAGTTGCAATGAGTGATCTTGTTTTAGAGGATAGTCAAGGGGTGTCATTGGATGATTACCCTCTCCTTAAGGGGTTTTTTGATGTTTTTTCGAGCAAGATAATAGGTATGCACCAAAGTGGGATGTAGATTTCATAATTGATCTGGTACAGGTCTGGAGTTGAGCCTATATCTTGGGCTCCATACTAGATGATAATGTAGGAGCTTTAGGAACTCCATCTGTAATTGGAGGAGTTGTTGGCTAAGGTATTTTCCCAAGTGTTTCCCCTTGGGGAGCACCTATAATTTTTGTAAAGAAGAAGGATGGTTCTCTCCATCTATGTATTGATTACAGGCAGTTGAACAAAGTAACGGTGAAGAACTAATATCCCTTGCCCAAAATTGATGATCTTTTCAATTAGATAAAAGGAGCGAAGATATTTTCTAATATTGATCTCATATCAAGGTATCATCAGTTGCAGATTGTAGAACTAGATATTCATAAAATAGCATTTCACACTCGATATGGACATTACGAGTTCACTGTGATGTTGTTCAGGTTGAAAAATGCACCTTCAGTCTTCATGAGCTTAATGAATGGGGTGTTCCAAATGTATTTGGATAGATTCATCCTTATGTTTCTCGATGACATCCTAATTTACTCCAAATCTATGGAGGAACATGAGGAACATCTAAGATAGATGCTACAGTGCTCAAGGGGCAACCAATTGTATGCCAACCTAGAAAAGTGTGAATTCTATAAGACTGAAGTTCAATATTTGGGTCATGTCATTTCAGGTGAGGGAATTTCCATGGATCCTATGAAGATTCAGGCTATTGTGGATTGGCCTGTAGCCACCAATGTCTCAGAAATTCATAGTTTCATGTTTCATGGGACTAGTAGGCATTTATCGGCAGTTCATCCAAGGCTTTTCAAGGATTGCACATCCTATCAACTCTCTTTAGAGGAAGGGAAAGAAATTTCTTTCAATAGATCAATGTCAGTTAGCATTCCATAATTTTAAGGAAAAGCTAACCAGTGCACTAATTTGGTAGTACCAAATCCTATGGGGGAGTTTTTTGTATGTACCGATGCTTCCTTGGAAGGCTTAGGGTTAGTTTTAATGCAAGAAGGGTGAGTGATTGTGTATGAGTCGTAGAAACTTAAGGATCATGAACTAAACTACCCCACACATGATCTTGATTTGGCTGTTGTGGTTCATGCTCTAGTAAGATGGAGACATTTCCTTTTAGGGCATCGGTTCAAGTTGCATATGGATCATTGTAGTCCACAATACATCTTTACACAGTCGAACCTGAATGCAAGAAAAAGAAGGTGGATGGAATTCTTGTGTGAATATGATTTTGAAGTGAAGTATATCTAGGGAAAAGAGAATGTGGTGGTAGATGCTTTGAGCCAATGCACACATGAGATTTCTGTAGTGGCTCTCAAGGTTGATTTGAGGAATCAGATCATCACTTCTCTCTCCTTAGACAATTGGTATCAAAAGGTGAAATCTAAAATCGAGTCGGTTAGAAATCTGGAAGGAAAATTTGTTGGATACTCATTGGATTATGATGGTGTCTTGCGCTATGTAGGCCAATGTATGTACCTTCTATAGAGGGTCTTTGCACCCTAATCTTGACTGAAGCCCATCAAGCACCTTATTCGGCACATCTTGGAGTTAAGAAAATGTATGTGGATCTAGAATCACTATATTTTTGGGTAGGACTGAAGCATGATATCACTGATTTCATGGCTAGATGTCTAGAATGTAAGAGGGTTAAGGTTGAGCATCATCATCCAGTAGGTTTGTTGCAGCCTCATCTTGTTCCAGAGTGGAAGTGGGACATTATCTCTATGGATTTCATTTTTGGCTTGCCTAGGTCTTCCAAGTGGCAAGACGTTATCATGGTCACTATGGAAAGAATGACCAAGGTAGCCCATTTCTCCCCTATATGATCTTCCTATACTACTTCTATGGTGGCTAGGGTGTTCATGGAAGACATTATTTGATTGCATGGGATACCGCAAAGAATCATTTCTGACAGAGATCCAGTATTCACATTTTTGTTATGGACATCTTTGCAGTGGCCCTTAGGGACTCAATTGAACTTTAGTTCTAACTACCATCTTGAGACAGATGGTCAAACTGAGAGATTCAATCAAGTGCTTGAGGATATGCTCCGCATGTATGTCATGGACCAACAATCACATTGGGAAGATTATCTGCACCTAGTCAAGTTTTCCTATAACAATGGTTATCATAGTTCGATTGGCATGGCTCCTTTTCAGGCTTTATATGGTTGTCCTTGTCATACCCCTTTGAGCTGGGATCAGTTAGAGGATAGGGTTCTCCATGGCCCCAAAATTCTTTGAGATATGGAACAATAGGTAGCTCGCATCCAAGGGCATCTTGTAGTAGCTCAAGATAGGCAGAAGAAGTATGCTAATGCACACAGAGTTGATCAGTAGTTTACAATTGTTGATCGGGTGTTTCTTCAAGTACATTCGTAAAAGATCCCTATTCATTATGGAAAGGGTTATAAGCTTGTACCTAACTTTGTAGGGTTGTTTAAAGTGTTAGAGAGGATTGGACTTGTTACCTACCACCTAGCCTTGCCACCTAGTCTGTCGTAGATTCACGATGTTTTTCATGTTTCAGTCCATAGACCATATTTTTCTAATGTTACTCATGTACTTGATTGGAATGCTCTACAAGTCAAGGATAGGAAGCTAGCTCTCGAGCCCATAACCATGCTACAGCATTGGAGACTCACCCTCAAGGGTAATGATATTGATCAGGTGTGGGTTCAATGGGACCCAAATGACGAGACTTCAGCGACATCGAAGGATACATCTCATATTAGAGAGGCTTACCCATATTTATTTACTATCCTCTAAGAGAAAGTTTTGTTCTAGGGGTGAGGATGTAATACCCCCATGTGGTTGATAATTTTTTCTACTCTTTGATAATCTTATGTGTTGGTTCATTACTGGTTTGTGATGGTGATTAGTTCACCAACTTGGTTGTGTATGGATTCATAGTTTGGTTGGTTTGCTTCCCTTGACATTATTATGATGATTTATGATACTTTATGTGGTGGTTAGATTATTTGATTATGCTATGGTTTTCTCTAATAATATATGTGATGATGTTGTGATTCTATGATGCTATTTTTTTTTATGTGTGGTTAGTGAGTCTTGGTGAAAGGATGAAGTAGCATCACTTGCTTGCGAGTGCCTTACTACCCCACAATTTCCTTTCATGTTGTGTCTGCAATGGGGATTTACATGTTACTTGATGTTTGTTTGTATGCAGGAATTGCAGGAATAAAGTCTCGATTCCACCTGCTTCGATAGGATAGGGCAAGCATTAAATTAACCAAACGAGTATGATGTTGAAAAAGGGAGTTGATAGGGAAATGTCCCTATCCCAAGTCTATCATCCAGTTGTGAGTCTTGTTGTGTCATGGTTTTGGCTTTGTCCTTGTCTCTATATTGTGGTTGTTTATTTATTTTATTATGGTTAGTTGTCATTTAATTTATCTTTATTTTATGTGGGATATGTTAATGATATTTTGTATATATGATTAATTGTGAGTGATTGTAATTTGGAATTTAAATATTCTAAATTAAAATTTATTCAATTAATTAAAAGGTGTAAGTAATTAATTTAAATAAATAATGTTGGTGATAATTATATATTATCTTTTTCAAAATATTAAAATTAGAAAATGATAAGAGAATATCTTGTGAGGATAATATCATGTGAAAATATTGAATTTTTAAATAAAATATGTGCTTTTAAAAGCAAGAAAAGAACCAATGAATGTGGAGGATTTTTGAGAAAAAAGAAGAGCTTTATTTTATTTTTATTTATTTTATTGTGAGGAATTTTTTTCACACACAATGCTTTTCTGGTTTTTGTCTGAAAAGAAGAAAAAGATAAGTTTTTTTGTGCTTCTTTCTAAAAATTGTTCTATAAGAAAAGAAGAAAGGATTGGTTTAGAAGTTAGCTGAAGAAAGGAAATTGAGAAGAAGTTGTAGAGGGGATTCTACTTGCAAAGAGGAAGACAACTATTGTGTTTGGATTCTACATCGAACAAAGGACTCCAGGTTCCTTTAAACTTATTGCTTGCTTTTTGATTTATTATTCTGTAAACAAAATCTTGTCTACTATGTTTGAAAATCAATTTATCTATTTTGAAAGAGGTTTCTGTGATTGAAAATTTGTTTGTAATAAACCTTTGAATTCTCTGTAGAAAACTATAGTGAACCCTTCTGAAATTCTTCAATAAAATTTAGTTGAGAAAATATTGTTTTAGAAATGAAAATCATTTTTACTATGGGTTAAATTACATACCTAGATTTATATGGAGTTTGTTGAAAACCAATTCGTCTATATTGTTTATTTTGTAAATATATATATATATATAATGTTTTGTGTGTTTATTTTTCTTAAAAAAATTCATATATATTTGTGCAGGGTTTTGACCTATGAATAAAATAAATATATAAAAAAATGTTGTTTTCTAAGTTCGTGTCATTTTTTTTGCAAACAAAATTTTATAAAAAATATTTACAAAAAAAAATATATATATAAAAAATTAATGGGGGGGAGTGTTTGACGGGCGTCATACCACCCTCAACCCCATTACTAGTTGCACACAACCACACCCGGCTACGCACAGTAGTCGCTATATGCAACCATGTGGGGCTGCGGTGTGCCCACCCTATGGTACGCATAGCACAGGCTGTGGGAGGCGTAAATATTATTAAATGTTTTTTTTTAAAATTTGTTTTTTATTAAAAGATATATATATATATACATTATATATATTAATATATATGTATATATTTATAAATATATATGTGTATATATATACATATGTCTATATATATATATGTGGATAAATTTTATTGTCTTTTGAATATATGATTTTAAAATATAAATGTATTATATATATATATGTATGCATGTGTGTATATATATATAGAGAGAGAGAGAGTTGGTTTTATGTATACTGTGATTATGAATGAATTTGATAATTTTAAAGTTTGCAATGTTATAGTTTAATTGAGAAAATTAGAAATAAAATATTTGTTTTGATTTGAATCAAATATTCTCGAGTTGTTGATTTATTTAATTGGTGAAATTTATTTTGTATTGAAATGAGTTTTATGGTGTTGTTTCATATAACTATTTACTCTCGAGATTGTTTGTTCAATGTATTTTGGTTTTCTCTTTTTGGGTCTATGTCTTGTGGGAAAACCCTTGAGTTAGTTATCCTCTTGTAGGAGCCTAAGTTGTTTATTAGGAACTTCCAGAGGTGGGATACTGATGTTTATATTCAATCTTGTAATTTGATGTTGTCCTTATATTTCAGCTTTGTTTGTGATTTGAGTTACACATGGATTGCACCATTTTATGGATGTGTTTCATATGTTTTCCGTGAGATGGTTATGCCTCATGGATATTCCATTTGTTAGTTCAGAGTTCTTGTTGGCACAATCCCTTGGTGTTAGATTGTATGTTTTGGGTGTCTAGGGAGAGTGGCTCTAAGTGGGGACTAGTGCACAAAGGGGATATCAAGGTAACCCACATAGAGTTAAAGTAATCAGTGATAACCTAAATAATTAATTAGGGGGTGGGTAGTTAAACAATAATCAAGATAATTATGGATGCCTCATCTGCCTGTTAGTGCTATCATAGACTAAAGGTGAGTTGAGAAGGTCATGGTTGACATGATCATTGCCTTATCCTCACAAGAGGTTAATGATTCTGCATGAGTAACCCTATGGAGTGGCACCTTGAGATAGGTTGTTAGGAGAACTATAGATGGAGGCAGCACCTTGTGATAGGTTGTTTGGATAATCCATGTGAAGCCATGTGATTACACTCTCCTCTATCATTCCAATTGAGTTGTTTTTATTGAAGTCCTTTGGAAGTGGTCTATTGTTATGTCTTTTGGTGGTTTATCATTGTTTAGTTTTGTGAGTGGTCTTTTAATATTATTCTATCTTGTCTAGAGTTAGTTTGTGTTACTGTTTGGATGTGCTTGGTCATGGATCCTTCCTTGTTTACTCCTAGCACGAGAGTGGTTGGGTGGAACATTCTCCACACCCCATTGGGTCCCCTTTGGATGTAGCTGTACCATTCAGTGCAGGGTTTTGCAAATGTTATTGATCTAGGATTCATATGTTGCCAGATGTGTATTTGTACTATAGGTGTATTTTATTTATTGATGTATCACTTCCACGTGTGTTGGGAAGAGTTTGATGTAATTTTGAACATGTGTTCATTGTGATGTACTATCAAGCTGATGTAATGTATATTCATACAATGTAATCATTCATGAACTACCATTTATGAAGCATAAAGGGGTGACACAAAACCCTCTCCATTGACTTAATTTCAACACAAACACAAATTCTCAATTCACTGTGAATTTTAACACAAGTATGAAAGAAACTACAACATGCAACTTGCATTAAAATGGAAAATCTAAAATTACAAAATAATAAAGTCTCATTGAGACTATGGGCACCACATATTCCCTTTACAACATCATAGAATTCATTACAAAAATCTGCAACATTCCATAGAATTTATGTGCTTCTCAAGCACTACAACCAACCCGCATGCACACTCTGTCACTCCTCAAAAATAGCTACAATAAAATTCTTGAATCCTTCACACTTTGTTGCAATTTCTCCTTAGAGAAAAATCCACCTTAGTTGTGAGTTTCCCACCTTTGAAAACTAACTTCAATATGTAAATGAATTATCTTTTATTACAAACTTTCCAAATCCACTGGAATGAAATGAAATTCAAATTCAATTTCATTTCCATGTCAAACTCAAAAATCATCCTTCCCAAAAATCCAAGGAGAGAATTTCTAAATTGAAATTCAAAGAAATAAAAAATCAAACTTCTCACTTGTGCAAGCAACCAATCTCACACACACTTTACCAACAGTTTCCAAAATTGAACTCACTCATCAAAGTTTCCAATTTGATTAGATGGGAACCCACTTTGATAGTCCCTATTTTTTAGGGATTTGTGGAAGTTGATATTTTATTTTAAATTAAAATTTTAAAAATCACCTTTAACTTGCAAAAATCTAAATTTTAAATTTTTGCACTTCCATTTCCTTTGCAACACATGCTTTTTTGGGCATCATCATTCAACATGAATTGTTAATGTAATTTAATTTAAAATTACATTATTACATTAATTAAAAATATTTGTGGCAACCATTTATTGAAAACCAAACAAAATTAATTTTATTTATTTTTGTTGATGCAAGATTGCACGAGCCCATGGATGCTTCTGCATCAATTTGTAATTACCATTAATGTTATGTTGTATCTATGGAAATATATATTCTTAATATATTCATGATTATTTTATTTATGAGTTGCATGTATGGTTTTATATGGATTACTCTTATTAATGTGGTTATCATTAATGGATGTTTTAAATGGTGATATGTGAATGAATGGATATGTAACTGCATATTTAATGCTTAATCTATTATCTTTGTTATGGGTTAGTTTAGTAATGTCACCTCGTGTACCCCCAAGGGATTTAGTTGTGCAACTTAGAACATTGTTATGTTGCAATACTTAGTATAATTTTTATGGTCTTTAAAAAAAAAATTGTTGCATTTTTACTTGTTCCTTTGGGGTTTGCACGACAGGGCGTGACAGGGCGTTACATCAATTATTAGGAGCTAAATCATTGTGTCCCTTTCATCATCCGAATTTTATCATCAAATCCACATTTTCAACATTAGTGATTTATCTCCCGATGGGGCATCATTAATATCGATAACATCTTTCAATCAGAAACATATCAAAGTCAAATAAGGGGCATATCAGTTAAATCTTTTTCAATTAGGGGCAAAATCAAACACAACAAATTTTAAAAGTAGGAATATTTTCTTTGAAGTAATGTGTTTCACACATCATTTAAAAGAGGGGAAAAATGTATATGCATAAAATTGGTCATGTCAAATTAATCCTAGCATTTAATTAAATATTTATTATTTAATTAATTTCTCTAAAGTCCTCTATATATGATTAAATTTAATTAAATTTAATTAAATTTAATTATATTGTTCATTCACTTTATTCTTCTGCCTTAATTAAATAAATCAACTTTATTTTATTATTTCATATGTCTACTTCATTAATTAAATAAATACCCTTTTATTTATTTTAATTAATTATCACCTTTTGAATTTAATTAAGTCTTTGATTTAATTAAATTTAAATATTTCCTTTCTTCTATTCAAATCCTTCTTCTAATTAATTAAATATTTTATTTGATTAAATTCATTTAAATGTCATTTCTTAAAAATTTTAATTAAAGATCTTTATTTATTTAAATATCCTTCATATCTTTTCAAATCATAATTAAATATTTTATTTAATTATGAAATCCTCCATTATTCTTAAAATCTTAATTAAATATTTTGTTTAATTAAGAAAATCTTTCATGTCACCCATAAATAAATAATTGAATTTATAATTCATTATTTATCTTCAAAATCTTTCTTAAATCTCACAAAAAGATGATTTTTACAATTCATCTTTATCATCTTATCTTATCTCTTCCCTGAAAAAGGAAACAAATCTTGTTTTCTGGTTTTCTTCTATTTTTCTCTCCAGTCTTATCCATCTTTGACCATTCAATTTGCTAGGAATTTTCACAACCGTTGATCACATTAGCCAATCAAAATCTTTTGAAATCTCTATAAATACCCCCGTGAATCCAAGCATTGGTTACACACATCACACATGCATTAGATACAAACATTCAAGCAATTAGCATCTTAGCATTGTTATCATCAACTTTAGCATTCATAGTATTCCTTAGTTATAGTTTATTTTAACAATAATCATAGCACATTACTCATATCTTAGCATAGCATGCATTCATCTCTAATCTCATTCTCTAGGAAGATTGTTTGTTAAGTCTAGCCCAAGATCTGAGAGAAAACTAGAATCAACAAAAACACTAGAGATAGAGGATGATAGGACGACATCAAAGACAAAAGAATGAGTTTGCATTCATTTTCATTTGATTTCTATTTTGATATAATGTTCTATCATTTTGTTTGATTTATTTATTGTTTTTACATATTTGCAAACATAAAAAATCGATCACACATTAACATTTAATTAAAACTATTTTATCATTCAAATCCGCTCAAAATTCAATGGGTCTAATTCACATTAACACCTTATAAAATCATTTTGGTGCCCATTAAAAATCACTCCTACATATTAATCTCCTTACTTAAGCACTAGACACCAAACACATTATACCCCAATTAAACTTCATTTGGGTTTCAATTAATGCATATGACTAATGTTTTTTTGGGTATCCCATTCTTTTCCATCATTTTAGCACACAGTCTCTCTAGAAAGTTCTCATGGTGATGGAAGGTAGATACATACACACACACACACACACACACACACACACACACACACACACACACATATATATTTATATATGTATGTGCATACATACATACATACATAAATACAATGTGGGAAAAAAAAACAGCACCATTACCCAACAAAATCAAACAACACGGTGAAAATGTGTGTAAGAGGAATGGTTTATTTCATAAATAAGCAGTAGTAATTTTTCAATCATCGAACAAACCCATCATTGGTCATGAAATATGTAGAAGAAAATGATTAACCGGTACCATTGTTTGCATTTTGAAAGGATAGGCAAAGGATAGACATATATATTGATCTGTTCAATGAACAAGAGACAATAGACGCATTCATTTACAAATTCAATAAGTTGTGTGTTTAATAATTAAAGAACTACAAATTGAATAAAATGATGAGATTTTCAATTTATCCATAACCATGCTGAAAGAATTATTGCAAAACTTAGGAGAATCCATTTTAGAGATCTTATAAAGACACCAAAAAAGACCTTCATTTACTTATAAAGTAAAGCAAAAAGACAATGCATAAAAATGAATGTTAAATGCACAACTCATGAGTTTTCAAATATATATATGTATGTATGTATGTATGTATATATGTATGTATGTATGTATGTATGCATGCATGTATGTTCATACATACATACATGCATATATATCTACAAACATGATACATGATGATTTGGCATTGTGGGTTACTATTACAACAAGGAAGGTTAGAATTATCACTCATAAACATACTTTATAGGAGGAAACACCATTAAAAGCGATTGCCAATCACTTTCCAAAAGATGAGATATAAAATAAATCAAAAAAGGTAAATATACATAAAATACAATCCTTCTCATATAACTATCCTATTTAATTAGTTTTCTTTGGGATAAATTTTCCTTATCTATAATTACACTAATTACACATGAATATGGACTTGAAAGCGAATATAATGCTTGCTATTGAATGTTGCACTTAACTTACATATTGAACACCCTAAATACAGTATCAAAAACTCATAAAACTACAAGCATCGAACACAATGTATATATTTTAATTTTGCAAGTAACATTTATGTTGTATAATCTTTGAGTCATTTATTTTAAGAGTATCAAACAAACAACACCATAAATATAAATGTCAAATAGTGAACTAGATGTACGTGTCAAACTAATCAAAACAAAATAAATCTAAGCTATCATTTATGAAAATTGAAAGTCACAAATACTAAATCTGAGATATTAACTCATACAAATTAGACTTCTAACAAATATAAATCTTTTTAAAATTAATGAAGTCACACCCAAGATAAGGCATGTCTAAGGAGTAACTTTATGTCCATACTAAGTAATCAAAATAGTGTCAAAATAACCATCAACCTTACAAAGATAAATATAAACTCTAGTAATCAGAACACCAAAAGTTGTGTGTTCATAAAATCACATTCTACAGTATTAAAACAGACAATGATTACCTAAATCTATGAGTTGCCAAGCATATCTAGTGAATCAGCTAAGTCTAAATTGCAACTTAACATCACATCAATGGATTGAGAAAAAAATATATATCAAGCTCCACTTACAAATGCAATCATAGGATGAGATTAAGCATTCAACAAAATAAGACCCATAGACTTAATGCACCACATCCATTTGAGTACCCAAAGGAAATACAAGTAAGATGAACCTTGTAAGTATTATTTTGTGAATGTATAACAACCAAGGAACAAGGTTCCAAAACAAAACATAGAAGCTACCCTAGGCCAGTGATAGGAGGGATAAAGGAAAGGCATGCAATGTAGTCTAATGGGCTCATGAATGCCAAATCAAAACCTACAGTAAGATCTGGTTTCCACTCATCCAAATTCATTTCCAAGATTGTTGCAAAAGAAAACATTCTAAGAGATGTGAAAGATTTCCAAAATTTAACTAGGTACAATGACCTTGAGGGAAGTATTGGTGATGCTAAATGAAACGTGCTCAACTACAACCATCAAAACACATAATACATTAGGACCGTTCACTCATTTTGTACTCCTAAGATGAAGATTTTTGTGCAAACCAAAACCCTCTATATTCAATAACATTTGCTACTTGGTTGCTCATTCGTATGCTAATTCGTGTACCTTAACCCACAATGACAAATCGTCATGTATCTATATATATCTATATATGTATGTATGTATGTATGCATGTGCATACATACATACATACATACATTCATATATATATGAATAACACGTGTGTATACATACATATATAATTTAATTGCATCCTAATAAGAATTAGGACTACCACTGTTTGCACTTTGAAAGGAGAATTATGTTTGTTGTTACCTCACACCATGGACTCACAACTTTATATATACATACATACATACATACATATATATATATATGTGTGTGTGTGTGTGTGTATGTATGTATTTATATATGTACATACATACAAATATATACATGTATATGTTTGTATGTGTGTATGTATGTATGTGCATACATACATACATACATACAATGTGGTAAAAAAAACCAACACCATGACCCAACAAAATCAAACAACTCATGGAAAAAAGGCGTGTAAGAGGAATAATTTATTTAAACAGAGGTAGATTGATTACACACTTGGGTTTTCAAAAATGTGCACAAGAAATTAACCAAGGGTTTCATAATAATAATTCCTCACTCGTAGGCATATAGAAGTGCATTTTCAAATAGATGCAAAATATTCTAGGCAAAGGTTTCATGAGATTAATTCCTTAACCACACAAATTTGGAAAAAACCAAGAAAAGGTTTTCAAAATACATATGTATTTTAAATGGGTTTTTTTATTTATGCCCATAGTGACATGGGTTTTTTATTAAAAGGTCGAAGAAAACCAAAAAATATTATTTTACAGACATGTGGTCAAGCCCACGAAATTCTTGATCATTTCTAGAGACAAAATCATGAGACAATTGACTTTACCAAGTCGTATTTAATCATTTAACCCCAAAAAAACCTGTATTTGGAAAAACAAAGGAAGGGTTTTCACAAAAATGGCATATACTAAATGGTCTTACCGATTTATGCCCATATTCACATGGGTTTTTTTATAAAAAGGTCGATGCAGACCAAAAAAACCATTTTTTGTAGACATGTAGTCAAACCCACAAAATTCATCTATCATTTTTGAGACAAAATCATGATACTATCAACTTTACCAAGTTGTGAGTGCCTGGTAAAATGAGGAGAGGAAATCATTTAACCCCAAAAAACCCATGTGTAAAATTCCAGTACCATGACCTAACAAAATCAAATAGCACATGGTGAAAAGGAGTGTAAGAGGAATGATTTATTTCATAGACAAGTAATAATTTTTCAATCATTGAATAAACCCTTCACAAGTCATGAAAGATGTAGAAGAAAATTATTAACCAGTACCATTGTTTGCATATTCAAAGGAGAAGAATGTTTGATGTTACCTCAAGCCATGTGCATGAGTAGGAGTCGTGGAGAGCCATTGCCATCTACATTTGCTTCCATCGCCAAGAAGCTTCTAGACAAAGTGTGTGGTAAAATGAGGGAAAGAATGGGATACCCAAAAAAAATATATTAGTCATATGCATCAATCAGACCCCAAATGAAGATTAATTGGGGTGTAATGTGTTTGGTGTCTAGTGCTAAAGTAAGGAGATTAATATGTAGGAGTGATTTTTAATGGGCACCAAAATGATTTTATAAGGTGTTAAGATGAATTAGACCAATTGACTTTTGAGTAGATTTTAATGATAAAATAGTTTTAATTAAATGTTAATAGTGACACATTTCAGTGATTTTTAAAAAAAAAATTGGTGGTTATAGCTAGTGGATACTGGGACATTAGGTGATGGCAAGTGGACGACACCTCTAAAAGGTGTCTTTTTGACCTCTGCATGCATATTCGATGCTCCTGTACTCTACCAAATTTCCCAAAAGCCAAAACCTTAGTTATAAGATCTTAACTCATGAGCAAAAAAACCCATAATTTTTTTTTTGATTCGACATACAGTTTGAATTCTATGGTTGCGTGAAGTTATCCCTAGCAAATACTGGGTCTTCTCCCCTACACATAACTTTCTAAAATGGTGTTTACTATTAAAACCTAGATTTCAAAGATGGAAAAACAAATGCAATTTGATTCCAAATTTAAAATTATATATATTTAGAATCTATAAACAAAATGTCACAAATCACTAGCTTGCATCATCTTCAAATTCATCATATTTTAGGAGCTATATATGTCTAAAAGTGAACATTTAGTTAAAAAAATCAATTTAATGTCAAGTTTGGCCAAAAAGTGTAACCCTTTGGTCATTGTGTGGGAAGAACATTTTCCATCAACTATGAAAATTTCTCATGTATATTCATATCTTCATATGGAACATATGCATGAAGAGAAAATGGTACTTAATAGTAATGATATATATGAACACTAATAAAATAATTATTTACCCTTAGTCCTAGAATATTGGCTTCCTTTGAAAATATAATAGGCCATAAAAAATATCTCTTATAGCTTGCAATGTTCTATTAATTTTTGTAATCACTTTTTATTCCTTCCATTTAGCATAATATACTATTATTGTTATTTTGTATATGCTACACAAGTGAAAAGGTGTAGTAGCATTATAATCAAAAGTGAAATCCACAAATAATAGAAAAAGTAATAGCTTGCTTTCATTCTATCTCAGTAGTGGCTAGGGGTCATGGGGATCCTTCTCATAAGTCCCTTGCATATTAAGTTCCATTTCTATTTACCAGGTCATTCACAAGCTTTAGCTTATTTTGTACTATTTGGAAAGTCTCTCAACATAGGGCTAATTATATATAACCTATGAGACCAAAAGAAGGTGGAAAAATCAAATCCTATGGGTTGATATAAAGAAAAATGTATTTGGAAATCAGTGGTTAGATGCTTGTCAAACATTTCTTGAAATATTGGAGTTCGTTTTACTATTAAATCATTTATTTAGCTAATTGTTTACATATAATAGTCATTTTTGTTCTTGAAACAATGAGGTGTCTCACTCTAAGTAATCCAAGGCTTTCAATCTACCCATCTCAACAATAACATTCAATGATCTTGACAACCCGTCCACAAAATGAACCTTCCTATGCTTCATATTTTCCCATCAAATTCCACTCACATTTCCCTGCAACACTCACACCTCCATAAAAAGCATAAGAAACCAAAATAAAAACATTTGATCCAACTTGAGAATGATGAACACCCACCCAACAACACAAAAAATATATATACATTGACACCCTTTACAATGACTCAAAATGGGTACACAAATCATGATTTTTCACACTATAATACAAATTAGGTATTGTAAGAATTGGAAATGAAGGTAGCCACCCAAGATCTAGAGGCCTAATAGAAAGCACAAGCATAAGAGAGATAGAAACAAGATGGCAAGAATAAAATATATTATGCCAATAATGCAAAATATGATGGAATGAGCAGTACATAGGAGACCCCTTGGTTATATAGCCAAGGTGAGAACATAAAAGGGAATAAGATTAATACAAGTGTCATAATATTATGACATGAGACAACTATGAAGAGATATCACTCCACCTAAAGTGGAAAGTGATAATGTGATAATCACCACAAAAGGTGGATCACCCACGAAAGCTAGAGAGATAATCACATGATGTGTCCACAAAAGGTGGAAGTGATAAAGTAATGATATGTCAAGTCCACCAAAAGTGGAAATTCTCCAAAAACCTTCTATGTGGTCCCTAAGTAAACTTAACTAAGGTGTAATCATGACCTAGGACAAGGTACAACACATTTAATTACACCAACACCCCCCCTTAAGTGCAACTTAGGGAGAATGTACACAAAAGAAAACAATGCAAGATGGGTCCCAACTACAACCACATCCACAATCACATCAACCTCAAAACACAAGTATCATTAGATACATCAGTCAATGTAGGAGATGGAGTATCAACAATAGGCTCAAGAACTTAAGGACTAGTGAGTACTCTAAGATTCAAGTAACCATACTTAATCTCCTCAAGTGTTTCCATACTAGGGTTAGTTGAATCATCAATAAGAGCAAAATATGAGAAGGTGTAGAACTGAGAATGATGATCAACCTCCCCAACTATAAGAAGAGCCTTGCTATGCAAATCCCAAAAAATGATAGAATTTGGTGTGAGCTCTACACTCTTTCCTATACCACTATGTGTAATTTGATAGATGGAAAGGATGTTCCTTGACAAAGTAGGCACACATAGAACATCATTAAATGCTCCATCTTCAATGTCAATAGACCCCTTCCCACAAACTACCAAAGAAGTGTTGTTGGCCATCAAAATGGGTGGTTATGAACAAGAATCAAATGAAGAGAACATATCCTTGGATGAAGTCATATGATGTGAAGCTCCTGAATCAAGGATCTACCTATCTGAATTGGAATATGCAATTGCAAGAAATGCTTTCCCCTTATGTTTCTCATGTTGAGATGAAGAAGGAGATGAGCTTGATGTTGTTTCCATGAGAGTTGTACTTTTTCCCTTAGAAGAAGTGGAAGGGGATGAGTCCTCTTGATATGCAGTTGGCAAGTTGATGTTGTTCTTCTTAAGGATATTTTTCAACTCATCAATTTACTTAACATGACAACGATGCTCCTCATGAATAGAATTTTTGCAATATGCACATGTTGGTTTCTCCCTCTTGCTTGAATTGTTGTACTTCTTTGAAGAAGATGAAGTTGAGCTTTGTTATGGAGGAGTGGATTTTTTGTTATCTCCTTATGGCTTTGTTGAAGATTGCTTTTGGTCCTTCCCTTTACCTTGCTTATTGTTTCCATGATCGACCACCAGTGCTTTTGAAGTTGAAGACTTGAGAATGCCTATTTTAATCAACTTATTTTGCTCAAGAATCAAAAGATCTATGAGATACTCAAAAGATGGTGATGTGAAGTTGCTAATTGTCAATATTTGAGTCTAAAAACTTGAAACAAAGGTTACATACTCAACTAGAAGTTTGTCCAACAAGTTGAAGACCAATTGATCATCCTCTTTTTCAATACCACAATCTTTTAGCTATGCTCTTAGCTCATTTTCCTTAGTGACATAATCTTGAATTGTGTCAAAATCCTTGGGATCAAGGCTTATGAGATCATGTTCAAGCTTGTATCCCTTAACCTTCTCAACCTTTCCATACAAAGCAGCAAGCTTATCCCAAGCTTCCTTAACTGTCGTACATTTATCAACATGAAAAATGAGATCATCTGAAATAAACTTTCTAAGTGTACCCAATTCCATAGAAGTTTTAGTGAGCCAATCCATATATGTAGTTGGATTTTCCTTAGGATCTGAAGATGCAGTTATGGTTCCATCAAGGTAGTAAATTAAACCTTTTTCCAATAGTTTACTCCATGTACGTACTTTCCATGTAGCATAATTATGTGTAGTTAAGAGTGGAACTTTAGATGAACCCATGATGGAATGAAAGAGCATAGGAGAAAAAATAAGAACAATCACACAAGAGACACCCCCCAATATTCACTCAATCAAAGTACCCCCCCAAAAAAAGATGATTTTGGTACTTTATAATGTAGTACGTGTACAATAAGCCACTTGCAACTTGGATAAGTGGACTTATGATTTCTGATTTACAACTTACCAAAAATTGGCTAAGAATAGACTAGAAGAATGAAGCAAAGACCAAAATTAATATCTATGCAATACAAGTGCCAAATAGACCAAAAAAGACCATATGCTGAAAGGACAAAATCCATTCAAGATTGCTTCAAACTGATTGCAAATTCAAGAAGTAGACAAAAAATCATGCACTTTAAAAAAAAATGACACCTGAAAAGGATTTCATATGAGCTTGAACGAAGCCTTGGAAGTTGCAAACATGGTGGCTGAATAGGTATAGAGTTGAGAAACTAAAAATTATGGAAAATATGTCCACCAAAATCAAAAACTGAGTACACCACTATGAAGTACATAAAAAATTAGCCCAAATAAAAAAACATTGCCTAAAAAAGACCTCAAAATGAGCAAGTTATGAGCCTTCAAAGTCAGATTGCAAAAATGAAAACCCCATTGGTGAGGGGGGAATTTTTTTTTTAGTCTGCTAATGTCATCATTGACATTGTGATGACATCATCATTTGACGTGATTAAAATTGATGTTTTGCGGTTGTTACAAAAGAACATACTGTGCCCTGCACAGAATATTCTTCTGGTACTTGGGCTTCCAATTGACAGGTGTTCAACCATCGCCAAAGGGAATCTATGGAAGATACTTGTAATATTCGTTTCCTTTTTTAAAAGTGCCATCGATGCTAGATAATAGCTAGTAAATTACTAGATTTTTGAATTTCCCATTGTCGGTAGTTGGAGTAAGGGGGCCGCCAAAACTTTGAAGTGCCTACTAGTGAACTAAGTGGGGCCACGGGTATTTGGGGGATAGGGGCTTGCATGGCCCACTAGCGTGTGGGCATGTGGCCAGCATGATTGGGCCCCTAGGTACCCAGTACCTATGTGGTACAGGTACTGTCTAAGGAGAAAAGTCTGTGGACTATACAATACTCTTTTGTTTTTTAAATAAAATTTTTACAAAACCTTTTAATAAAACTGTGACTTAAATACAAATATTTGAAAAAAAAATTGCAAAATATATATATATATATTGATCGTACTGACACTAATGATGACAACCTGGGGGGTCATACGGCTCCTTGGGCAAAAAAAATTTCCTCACTGAACAACTACTCCAATTTGGACAAATTGGTAGTTGATCTTAGGGTTTTTGGCCCTTTTGGATACGATGGAGATGTCCTTTTTGATTGAAAATGCTTTGAAGTGGTAGCTAGCTCCTAGATCTGGAAACCACCTCCAATCTTCAACCGTTTGTAGATTTGGCCTCTAATGTCCAACTGAGATGAAACAAAAGGAAAATCTAACTATCTTGAACACTTAGAACACAATGGCGAGCTTAGATCTAATGCAACAAGCTCCCAAAATGCACCTGCAACACAAGGCCAAAAATGGAACCCTCCAAGAATCTCTCCAAAAGAATAACTAAAGGCACTCCAAAAGTTCTAATACCATGTAATAATTGGCTATGAAGATAGCCACTCAAGATCTAGAGGCCTAATAGAAAGCACAATCATAAGAGAGATAGAAACAAGATGACAAGAATAAAATGTATTTTTCCAATAATGTAAAATATGATGGAATGAGCAGTACATAGGAGACCCCTTGGTTATATAGCCAAGGTGAGAACATAGAAAGGAATAAGATTATGACATGACAACTATTAAGAGGTATCACTCCACCTAAAGTGGAAAAGTGATAATGTGATAATCACCACAAAAGGTGGAGGGATAATCACATGATGTGTCCACAAAAAGTGGAAGTGATAAAGTAATGACATGTCAAGTCCACCAAAAGTGGAATTTCTCCAACAACCTCCTATGTAGTCCCTAAGTAAACTTAACTAAGGTGTAATCATGACCTAGGACAAGGTACAACACATTTAATTACACCAATAGGTATATTAAACATGAACACCCATCTTAGTAACATGGGAAAGGGTATCATAATCCACCATCAAATGAATGATGATCATCAACACAATGCAAATGGTAAAACGCTATTACCACCTACCCATTCCCCCCTTTTCTCTTTCTAACTTGAATGAGAGACAATGGATTAATCAACACATATTTAGTCAATAGGCTATTTGTTCTAAATTTCCACTAGGACTTTCATTAGCCCATCAATGACTAGAATTTCTTGACACTGGAAATTAATAATTTCTAATAGTAGGCAACAAGTTTCTCAAGGTTGTTTATGATGATATGGAGTTTTCTAATTACTTGGGTTGAAAGTGGTGAAGTTGGTTTCCTCGATACGCATAAGAAGAATGGTAAATGTTTGCTTGCATGAGGGTTAATGCATCTTGGCATTGTTGTACGATGGAAAGGGAAGAAGTAAATGCAATATTCAATGTTGCAATGTGGGAAAATATTTTTTTTTTGTTGCATTGATGAATGAGCCATTGTAGTGTTGGTTTTATTAAATATTACATATTAATAAAAAAAAATTATTGATGATTAATTACTTAAAATTAAAATTAATGGATACATTGAAAATAATAAGACTCATTCAACATGACCTATGGTTTTACTTTACATTTTCATAATCAATTTTCAACTAATAAATTTTGATGTGGAGACGCAAATATCAATTTTTCATTTTATGCAATTTGGTTCTTAATCCCGTATGCATTGTGTGTGAGATAAGAACAGACAAGTGGACTATAACATGAGGTTTAAAATTCTTTACAATGCTCAAATTAATGAAGACATATAAAATAATCTCTATGCCAAAATTAAATGATTTATAATATGTTCAAGCTAGGTGATTCAAATTGATAAATCTCAATGCACACATAGGTTGGATTTAACTTTAATACATTTGTATCGATATGCTTCATCTATCCATCTAATTATCCATAATACTATATAAATTGATTTTCCAACATCTCTCTTCATTACAATCTGTGCTCCACCTATTTTATCCTAGCTAAATTCCAAAATCATAAGTTTCACCTCCTACTATGAACTAACCTCACGTTATTTCATATTGGCTTATTAACACACTTTCCTTTCCTTGACTCAGTCAAACAATTGCAAATATTACTGATTATTTATCTTTTCACATTACATTTCAAAAAATAGTTTGTTTCTTACTTCCCATTGAATAGCCATTTGTGGTGGACCCCTATCGGCTAATCATTGCATGCTTGTGCATTGGACTGCTAGTCTTATATTACTAATAATACATCAAATACATGAGTTGGGTATGTGCATGATCTTGATGGGTCAAAAAGTGGCGATATGATGGATATGTGTAGGGTATGTGGCTGAAAACATTTTTTACCCAAAATTGATGAAACAAAAAGGGTTTTTAAAAGAGATTCCCAACTTTCCATCAATATAAATTATGCTTTACTTTGAATTTAATAAATCATTATTAAATTTATTTTATATTTGAATTATGACTAAAGTTTTGATTGATAGGCTGATTGAAAAACATCTATAACTTTCAAATGGTATCACATTTTTTGAATCTAAAATATGCATCACATTCTATGCTTCACATACTATAGGATTAAAAAGAAACAGAATTTCATGAAGTTTTGACCAGGTTAAGGTGGTTAGACATATGATTTTTTATATTTTTTAAAAGTTATCATTAAAAAATCATAATTAATTATTTACTTGGAAAAAATTATAAAAAAATATGCATCACATCGAGACATGAGTCATATACTTATATCTAAAATCTTATAAAAAAATATTATCATTTTGTTGTCATTAGGGTGGTCAGACAGACACTTCTTATTTTTTCCCTGAAATTTAAGTGCTATTGCATTGAAATTTCAAATTTTCACCAAATAGATTTTTTTTCTTAAACAAACCTAGTAGTTTAAAACCTACATTTAATTTTCTATAGATTCTATTCTTACATATTTTTGAAATAATATAGATTACTTATTCAAATTTTTATGTCAAGTTTCCTAACTCTGATTTTTTTGAATTTTTTGGCACTTAAGGGCCTATTTTTTCCATGATGCTCTTGTACATACTGAGTTAAATCATTATTCTTTCCATTTAATGTGATCATGTATATGTCTTCTTCTAGACCAGTACTACTAATAAGAAACTATGACAAATCTAATATGTATCTCCAACTTTCACCTTGGAATGATTTATGAATATACATAGGAAGTATCTAACTATTATCTTGGCATTGGTTGTTCACAACCCCCTAGTTATTATGGACAAAGGGCCCAACTATCCAATCCACAAAATCCTAGAT
Source organism: Sequoia sempervirens (assembly GCA_007258455.2). Classification (NCBI taxonomy): domain Eukaryota; kingdom Viridiplantae; phylum Streptophyta; class Pinopsida; order Cupressales; family Cupressaceae; genus Sequoia; species Sequoia sempervirens. Next base: position 274,141,547 of record VDFB02373365.1, read on the forward strand.
AAATCTAATAAAAAGGAAAATATATATTGAAGATGCAAAAACAATAAACAATCATCCTAGAAAAGGTAAACTTGTATGGAAATAAAAATTCACACATTGATAACTTCTTCAAATGCCAACTATCAAAATAAAATTGTAAGAGATAATTTACAACTCTATCTAGACAATGATGATTAGATAGAACAATATATTTAGGTTGTGATATGGTATTGTTATGCACAACATGATTTATACTTGTAAGAAAAATGGAAATATATCTAGGAATTTGCACGTAACAAGTGTTAGAACATTGAGAGGTCCATGGGATATGGATTTGTAAGTTTTTTTTCTTTTCTTTTTTTGTTTTCTTTGTACACCCATATGTAAATTGAGAGAAAAGTAGATTATTTTGGATGATATTGTCTATGAATGAATGAATAGATGTATGTTCAAAATAGTTGATGATTTGGCCATGTATATATTCCAAAAAAAAACTTATTGTGCAAAGTTTGAAAGAAAAAATTATGAAATCCTATCATCACAATTTTTTTTAAATGAGATGAACCAAAACCAATCTCCTCTAGGTTAACATTAATCATTCCATCTAAAAAATTGTGGGAAAGACTCAACAATGGCACATCCCATGGCTCAGGGGCTGCTTTCTATAATTTATGTGGTGTGGAGTAAAAAAATCAAACCTACAAAGGCACTAGAAGAGATTCATCTAGATCATTCACACAAGCTATACACATCATCAAATAGATTTTTTTTTGAGTAAATTAATTAAAGAGTTGTCATCACAAATCAATTGACTAACATTGTTTCCTACCTCACTATCCATTATAAATTCTTTAATAACTATTATGTTTCTCATATTGTAAAATAATGATTTAAATGATCCCTAAAGGTGAAATTTTTTACTATTGGAAAGAAGTTGTATATCGGTAGATGAAGATTGTATAGTGGTATGAGATAGGTTGAAAGTGAAACTTGCAACTATATGTATCCTATCATCTAATTAGCCAATATGCTATTTTGTTTGAAGTTTTCACCAAGAATTTTGTTAGCCTAGCCATGAATTGGATTTCCTAGTGTTGGGGGTGTCTCAACTGACGGGGAGGTTACTGGGTTTTTTGCTGGAAACATGTGTTGGAACTATCAAAATTTGATGATTTTTGCATATATTTCATCACCCCCGAGTCTTCATGTGAGGTTTATCTTTGCCACATTTCCCCATTTTCATGATGCTTTACCCACTTTTTTCCCATACTACCCCATAAATTTCATCCATATCTGCATTTTTTACACTCTGGTCCATATCGGCATAGGTTCGTGATTGTCTCCCCAACCCATTGTGCATTTTCTGCTTGCATAAGTCTAAGTTGCCTATTGGCAAGACTTATTATTTGTCATAGTGATTGGATTTTATTTATAGGTGGTTGTTAGTGAGACCTTGGTTTTGTTTCGACGATCGAGTATGGGTTCTATTAGCACAGGCTTGAGGCATCGATATATATCATACCGAATCTATTGTGTCTTGTCGACAGTATCTTTTGATTTTCTTTTGGTAAAGGTTTGTCTTGGCCTTGGTGAATAGGCTTGACTACAAGGTGCTTCGGTGTGACTTGGTGTTGTCTCTATGAGGTCCCCCTGATTTTATCAAGTCACAGTGACAGTGTGGTGTGCAAAGGGTTTTCGGTATATTGTGGGCATTCTTTATAACCTCTCCCTGATACTGATTTGTCTTGGTGATAGCGTGTGGGGAATGATTTTCGGCATAGGAAGTGCTTTGTCTCAGCGAACGGAAAAGAAGCATAGTGTGGGACTTTCGGTATAGCAAAATGATGTCTATAGGAGGTCTCCCTGATCGTTGGGTGTTATAGCGACATTCTTGGTGGGCGCTCATTGGTGAGAGATTCATAGTGTCACAATGACATGTATGAGACATTTGGGCTCTATCGGTGAGAAAACTAAAATGTCTTGGCAAAGTTGAATGTAATAAAGGATGGCTTAGTGTGACTTATTCGTTTCGGTATATGGTCTTGGCGAGGTGCCCAGGGTCTTGCTGAATGGATGTGGAGGTCACTTTGTCAGCATAACAATTGGAGTATCACAGCAACTAAAAAATGAATGATGTCTTCAGTGAAGCTTGGTCTAATCTTTGAGATGTCTCCCCAAGAGCAGTAAGCTATGGCGATGGTGATCAAAACAAAAGGAGTTTTCGGTGAGAGATATCCTTGTGTCTCACCAAGTGGAAATGAACATAATAGAAATATGATCTCTATGAACATATTGTGGCTCTATGATATCTCCCCGATAGTCAACATTTTTGGTGAGTGGCACGAGGAACAGAGGAATGTAGGATGGAACGATCAGCGATATATTGCCTTCAACATACCTGCAGGGATGTCTCGCCAACTGTTCACTAGTAAAAATAGAAATACAAATCCTATGGCCGACATGAATTTGCTTGGGTCACCATTGTAGGCCAACATTGTTTGAGCCCAAATTTTGTGTTGGGCCGACATTGGGTTTCAAATGATTTTTCTAATGCTAATGTATATATATACACTCCTAAATGTAATGATTTAGGATCAGATTTTAGATTAGAAGCAGTAGGTAGTCAAATGGCTACAGTAGAATAGATTTTTCTTGTGAGAGACTATGTGCATTTTTTCAAATGGTGATTCCAATGAAATTCAACTAGTGTGGCAGGTTGTTTCTGGTGTCAATTGTATGTTGAATTTATTGAAAAGAATTGCTAAAGCTGTCTCCAAGTTGTTTCTTTCTAGTTGTTTAAATTGAAATAACAAGCTTATTCTCAGTTTATCAGTGCACATGTTGTATATGTGTGATTAATTGACTGGTTCTCTCAAGTAGAGATTAAATCCTTTTCGTTGATCACAGTAATCAGGGAGATTCATTTGGATTCTTAAAGTAGAGCTTAGTAATCATAATCTTGCATTGTTCATACAAGTTATGAATGGATCATATGCCTACAATTTGATTTTTTGCCCGAATAAGTTGCTCACTTCTATTTCATTTGACTCTGCATACCCAACAAGGCACTGGTCTCTACTCTTAATCATTTTGAATTCACTTAATCTCTTTACATCTATTTTTAAAGCACTTTAGGATTTAGATTAGAAGATTGCTGTCCAGTTTGACTTCATTTGTTCACTTTCATCTACCATTGTGGAAAAAGAATTTCAGAAAGATAGTCATAAGTTAAGACTGCATTATTCAGAGAGGTACACCCACCCAAGTTTGCAACACCGAAAGAGTAGAAGGTTGAGTTCTCTTGACCTTGTATGTTACCCTGAAACGTATCAAGAGATTGGCAGCCTCTTAAGGCTTTTCGCCTGCATTTTTGAGAGTTAACAAATTGGCAACTCTGCTGGGGAACATATCATAAAATTTGGTTGAAGACCACATTATAGAGTCATTGAAGAAAAGATTATAACTTCAGGAAGAGTGATTCTACTGGGAAAAGATCATAAATAATGATTTTCCTACTTTTGGAAAAGTAGGTGGCGACTGTAAAAGAAACACTGTATTTGTTCAAACATGAATGGAGGAGGTTTTTAGTTCAGGGGAGGTCATGCTAGAGCTCCTCATGGTCAGCAGTATATGCCATATCATCATGCACAACACTATGGTCTGATGTACCAGCATCTATACCCATATAGTGCCCCCCTCATTAGCATACAACAATGATCAAATAGTTTGATTTGTCAGGGATTCAATTATCCCCTTATCCAATGGATGGAAGTTGGAGGGGTATTGTTCCAAAGCTTATTGGGAGTGATGCAAACAATGTTGAGGAGCATTTAAAGATTTTCAATGCTTTCATCCAAGATTTGGATGTGCCATATGAAGATCTACACATGAGGCTATTCATGATATCGCTTACTGAAGATGCTAGGGATTGGTTCAATAGTCTACCAGCTGTCTCAATTGATTCTTTCCAAGGATTTCAGGATCAATTCCTTGAGCAATATGGGAATCCAAGTGCACCAGATGATGCTCTTCATTAATGAATATGGATTCAGAAGGATTGAAATAACACAATTTATGATTTTAATAGGAGATTCAATAAGTTGCAGAATACAATATCCCCTGGATCAAAATTTCCAGATTCTGTAGCACTGATTATTTATTTGAATGCATTTGATCCAAAAATAGGGTACGAGCTGAGAAATAAATTCCCAAGAGATTTGGCTGAAGCATAAAAGATGGCACAAACAATTGAAACAATAGGAGGGCCACATGGATAATTGATAAAAGATATAGTCATAGGGTTCATCAGCAAGGCATAAATTATCAGTACAGATAGGAGAATACTTACAGAAATGAAAGGCCGAGGTTGCATGAAACACCTTATAATGCTGACGGGAAGGACAACAAACTTGTAATAGCTAGGCCTGGAAATAAGGAGGCTCCTGATCCATTGACAAGGGGAACCTATATGGTAAGTAACAATTACTTCTATGATTTTTGTAATATGCCACATTCCCCAGATTATTGTGTTGTAGCCCAAAGAGTGCAAGGGGGAATGTTGATGGGAGACAATAGAGAAGATCATACGGTATACTTGACTTCAAATACCTTTCACCATGTTGTGGAAAGGAACCCACCTTTGGAGAATGAAGGTTATTATCATAATGTTTCAAGTTAGAAATACTATGTTCATATGGCTGAACAACAGGTCCTTCTTGAATATGAAGAAGATTACATGGAGCCACATCCTCTTGGGGTGTCCGCTCAATACAGTATGAAGAGATGTATTGAAGAAAGGATAGAGAGACTAACTATTGCTAATCAAAAGGAAGGAAACAAAGGAATAAGGTATGATAACACTACCAATGTTGAATCAAATAGTTATATTTCTGATAGGTGTAGAGAAATTGATCAAATAGTGCAACTGGTAGAAAATGAGATGTGTGCAAGTAAAGATGATTCCTGTGATGATTTGCATGAGGAGGAGGAGGATGCAAGAGATTTCTCTTACATAACAGATTATGACAGTAAAGGTAGTATTTGTTGTAAGGAATCCAATGAATATTCTGATGATGAGGATTTTGATCTGCAGTCAATGGATTCTTCTACTGCTCATGAGGATCTGGATGAATAGGTAGTTGGAGATGTTGATTCATCAGATAGTACGTATACAATACCTCTGGCTGTAGTTGAAAGTTATGAAGATACATTTGATCATGATGAGGTTTGTACATTTGAAAGTGATTTCCAAATTTTTTCAAACTCACTGTATGATGAAGAGTTAAATGAAGATAAGATGATTTTTTGGCAAAGTGTGTCAATGAGTAAGTTTTAGATATATTCAAATCCATTCTATGAAAAGGAGGAAATAATTTCAGACAAGCAAAATGATGGAATGAATAACTACACTGATGATGTTTCTAATTTCACATTCTATGATGGTATTGGGTTTTTGTTTGATGATGACAAAAGTGAGGAGTATAATTGTAGTGATGAAAATATAGAGACTTGTTCACTTAGTTGTGAACAAATTGCAGATTTGTTTACTTCTGAATACCAGGGATGTGCACATGATGATGATCTTGAAGTTTTGTCTCTAGCTTACATTTGTTTTGACAGTGAGAGATCTTTATGTAAAAATTCTTATGACTCCCTGTGTATTTCTTGGAGTGATGGTGACACTTTTGGTATTCATCAAAAGTTTGTTTCTATTCAAGATGAGGTATGTGATCTTGAAATTTCTAATCCATGTGAAGAAGACATTTTTTTGCATACCAAGGGTGATAGAAGTCGAAAATTTATTGGTTCACATATGCATGATATGGAGGATATGAGTCATGATCCAATATTGGTGCAGAAGGTTTCTGACTTGTTTTCCTCAAACAACAATGATATGACAGAGTTTTTTGTTTTTCAAGAGAAGCACTATGATTGTGAAATTTTTATACAGCTAGGAGAATGTTTCATAATGTATAACAGTGAGAAAGAAAATGAGGAATGTTGTATTTCATATGCATATATTTTTCATTTTGAAGATAACATTTTATCTAATGATGAAGAATATAAATTATAGAATAGTGAATGGATTTTGGGCCAAGTTGAGCATAGTGATTCTCTAAAAAAATTTAGTGATAGGAAGGATTGCATCTGTGTCTTCAAGAGAAATATGATGAACTCAAAACAAAACTAGGTGTTTGACAGGGGAAAGCTTGGTTTGAGTTTCAGATTGTAATTGCTCGAGATAGGTGAAGTTGACACATAGAGGATTTAGGGTTGCCAGTGCATGGACAACTCTTACTCATCCTCTCTAAATTTATTTTCCATGCACAATAGTTTAGCGTTTTGGTTCACCTCCATTTTTCATTCATTTTGCATCCATTTCACTTCCATCTTGCATTCTCTGCATTCATTTCCATTGCCATACATTCCATTTCTGCTCACTAGCTTTTCTTTCTGTGTATGGTTTGCTCACCCAAGATTCTAGATCCTTGCAATGATCTAACTATCATTCATCCCCAGATGGAGCCACTGTTGGAACTATCAAAATTTGATGATTTTTGCATACTTTTCATCCCCCCTGAGTGTCCATGTGAGGTTTATCTTTGCCACATTTCCCCATTTTCATGATGCTTTACCCACTTTATGCCCATACTACCCCATAAATTTCATCCATATCGGCATAGGTCCGTGACTGTCTCCCCGACCCATTGTACATTTTCTGCTTGCATAAGTCTAAGTTGCTTATCGGCAAGACTTATTATTTGTCATAGTGACTGGATTTTATTTACAGGTGGTTGTCGACAAGACCTTGGTTTTGTTCCGACAATCGAGTATGGGTTCTATCGGCATAGGCTTGAGGCATCGATATATATCATACCGAATCTATTATGGCTTGCCGATGGTATCTTTTGATTTTCTTTTAGTAAAGGTTTGGCTTGGTCTTGGTGAACAAGGTTGACTACAAGGTGCTTCGGTGTGACTTGGTGTTGTCTCTATGAGGTCCCCCTGATTTTATCAAGTCACAGCGACAGTGTGGTGTGCAAAGGATTTTCGGTATATTGTGGGCATTCTTTATAACCTCTCCCCGATACTGATTTGTCTTGGTGATAGCGTGTGGGGAATGATTTTCAGAATAGGAAGTGCTTTGTCTCAACGAACGAAAAAGAAGCATAGTGTGGGACTTTCGGTATAGCAAAGTGATGTCTATAGGAGGTCTCCCCGATCGTTGGGTGTTATAGTGACATTCTTGGTGGGCGCTCATTGACGGGAGATTCATAGTGTCACAGTGACATGTATGAGATGTTTGGGCTTTGTCGATGAGAAAACTAAAATGTCTTGGCAAAGTTGAATGTAGTAAAGGATGGCTCAGTGTGACTTATTCATTTTGGTATATGGTCTTGGCGAGGTGCCTGGGGTCTTGTCAAATGGATGCGGATGTCACTTTGTCAGCATAATAATTAGAGTATCACAATGACTCAAAAATGAATGATGTCTTTGATGAAGCTTGGTCTAATCTTAGAGATGTCTCCCCGAGAGCGGTAAGCTATGGCAATGGTGATCAAAACAAAAGGATTTTTCGGTGAGAGATATCCTTATGTCTCACTAAGTGGAAATGAGCATAACAGAAATATGATCTCTGTGAACATATTGTGGCTCTATGATATCTCCCCAATAGTCAACAATTTTGGAGAGTGGCGCAAGGAATGGAGGCACGTGGGATGGAACGATCAAAAATATATTTCCTTCGGCATACCTATAGGGATGTCTCACTGACTGTTCACTAGTAAAAATAGAAATACAAATCCTATGGCTAACATGAATCTACTTGGGTGACCATTGCAAGCCAACATTGTTTGAGCCCGAATTTTTTTGCTAAATCGACATTGGGTGTCAAATGATTTTTCTAATGCTAGTGTATATATATACACTCCCTAATGTAATGATTTAGGATCAGATTTTAGATTAGAAGTAGTAGGTAGTCAGATGGCTATAGTAGAATAGATTTTTCCTGTCAGAGACTATGTGCATTTTTTCAAATGGCGATTCCAATGAATTTTAGCTGGTGTGGCAAGTTGTTTCTAGTGTCAATTATCTGTTGAATTTATTGAAAAGCATTGCTAAAGCTATCTCCAATTTGATTCTTTCTGGTTGTTTAAATTAAAATAGCAAGCTTATTCTCAGTTTATTAGTGCACATTTGTTGTATTTGTGTGATTAATTGACTGGTTCTCTCAAGTAGAGATTAAATCCTTTTCGTTGATCACAGTAATCATGGAGATTCATTTGGATTCTTAAAGTAGAGCTTAGTAATCATAATCCTACATTGTTCATACAAGTTATGAATAGATCATATGCCTACAATTTGATTTTCTACCAGAATAAGTTGCCCAATTCTATTTCATTTGACTTCACATACCCAACAAGGCACTGGTCTCTGCACTTCATCATTTTGAATTCACTTAATCTCTTTACATTTGTTTTTTAAGCACTTTAGGATTTAGATTAGAAGATTGCTATCAAGTTTAACTTCATTTGTTCACTATCATTTGCCATTGTGGACAAAGCATTTCAGAAAGATAGTTATAAGTTAAGTCTGCATTATTTGGAGAGGTACACCTGCCTAGGTTTGCAGCACCGAAAGAGTAGAAGGTTGAGTTCTCTTGACCTTGTCTATTACCCTGAAATGTATCAAGAGATTGGAAGCCTCTTGAGGCTTTCTGCCTACATTTTTGAGAGCTAACAACATGGACCTTGGAAATTATGTGGGTTGGAGGTGGTGAAGGTGATGTCCTCAAATCATGGAAGGTAAATGGTAAGTGTTTTCTCATGCGAGGATTAATGTGTTTTTTCCTTGTTGTCTGGTGGAGGTGGGTGAAGTAAATGTGGTCAGATGAAGCAAATGCAATATTGAATCTACTAGTGTGGGAAAGTATACTTTGATTAAGTTGCATTGTCGAAAAAACCATTGTGGCATTGGTTTCATAGCAAACAATTGTAAAAAAAAATTCCTTTGGCTCTTTCGCTGGTTTGATATTAGACTATTCAGAAACTGTTTTGTACCACATTGAAAACTATTGTTCTCTAAAATTTATAAGTCATTTTACATGGGTAGTTTGCATAGATGGTTAATTTATTGTTGGTGTGTTCCTGTTATATGTTTGTATCTTTGGAGTTATACTCATTTTGGAGATTTGAAAGCGATTATCATTCTGTATAGATGGAGAAATTACAGTTAAATCTTCTTTCTTTGGTCAAAAAATATGGTTAGGGTTAGTAATTTGTTCATTGTTGATATATTGTTTTGGTTATCCGTGTGTATCTTTGGTGTTGCAACCATTATCATAGGAACAATTATAGTTATCTGTGTGTAGATTTTATGATTGTATGAAAGCATTAACATATTGGAGATAAAACTACTTTGGTGGTTGTTCAGTGTTATTCTAATAGATCTTTTACAATTCCTCTCTTTGTGTATAATATTTAGTTGTAGGTGATGTGGCTCGAATTTTCAATGAGGCTTGTGGGGTTATACTGATTTTTACATGGGTGTTTTTCATATATGATAAATTTATTATTAATGTCTTCTTGTTATATGTTTTTGTCTTTGGAAATATACTCATCTTGGAGACTTCTTTTAGATTATCAATCTTTGTGGGTGGAGAAATTGCAATACCAGGTGATGTAGCTTGAATTTTCAATAAGTTTGTGGGGTTGTGCTCATTTTTCATAGATTATTGCTACGTATTGGGTTTAGGAGCTCTATTTAATGTAGGAATTTTAGGAAATTGCAGTTAAATCTTTTTTTCATCAAAATAATATGGTTGGGGTCAATAAGTTTTGTGGATGTTGTTTATTGTTTGTAGTTATGGTTGTGCATGTTTAGCTTTATATCAGTTACCATAGGAGCAATTGTAGTTAAATCTTGTTTCTTTCACTGTTGTTGTATTGTTCTGGTTATCTGTGTCTATCTTTGGTGTTGTAGCCATTGCCATAGGACTAATTGTAGTTATCTATGTGTAGGGTTCAGGGTTGTATGAAAACATTAACATATTGGGGATGAAATTATTTTGGTGGTTGTTCAATTTTATTCTAATAGCTCTTTTATGATATCTCTATTTGTGTATAATATTTAGTGCCAGGTGATGTAGCTCGAATTTTCAATGAAGCTTGTGAGGTTATACTAATTTTTACATGGGTGTTTGGTATTGATGATTAATTTATTGTCAATTTCTTCTTGTTATATGTTTTTATCTTTGGTATTATACCCATTTTGGAGAATTCAAAGAGATTATTGTTTTTTGCAAGTGGAGAAATTCTAGTTAAATCTTCTTTCTTTCATCAAAAAAATATGGTTAGGGTTACAATTTTTTGGTTGTTAATTGTTATTCTAATACCTCTTTTACAATTTCTCTTTTTTTTTAAATATTTAGTGCCAGGTGATGTAGCTTGAATTTTCAATGAAGTGTGTGGGGTTGTACTAATTTTGCATAGATTATTGCTACACATTGACTTTAGGAGCCATATTTAATGTGGCTTTGGGGAAATTGCAATTAAATCTTCTTTCTCTCGTCAAAAAAATATGGTTGGGGTTAGTAATTTTTGTGGCCCTTGTTTATTGTTTGTAGTTATGGCAATGCATCTTTGACTTTATACTTGTTACCAGAGGAGAAATTGTAGTTAAATCATATTTCTTTCATAAAAAAATATGGTTATGGTTATTAATTTTGTTCCACTTGGGTTATTGTTTTGGTTATCTGTTTGTATCTTTGGTTTTATACCAATTAACATAATAGCTACATTATTTGGCAATAAATATTATAGACAAAATATTTATGCAAAATATCCAAATAGGTCTTTGGTTGGGTTTCTTTTTGTGGCAATGTGGACCTTGGTAATTGTCTAGGGTGGCAGTGGTGGAAATGGCATATTCCCCACATGGAATTTGTAGTAAATATTATAGAAAAAATAAGGAAATTGTAAAATAAACTATTAGGAAAAGATTTAATAATTATAGGTAGTGCTAGAGCCACCCCATCTAGTAGGCTATGTGTTTCAAGTTTATGGAAGGATTTTTTGTCACTCCAGTTGTGAATTGGATTTGTTCATGTAGGAGACACATCCACCATAGAGAAATAGGAAAATTGTAAAAGAACTATTAGGAGAACACTCAAGAACCATAGAAAATGAGAGAATATCAAAACCCAACATTAAATAGACCTTTGAAATAGGAGGAAAGAATATCATAAAACATATTCAAATACATATATGCATGTTTTTCTAATAGTTTTGTAACAATTTCCCCATTTATCTATAATAGTAAATGGGAGATTATGCAGTTCATCTTATACAATTACTCTGTTTGTTACAAGATTGTATATTTGGGATAGTTTCAATTTCTTGTGTTTTTGTGTGTTTTTGTAGCTCTTTTAAGGTTCTTCTTAATGTGGGTTTTTAGTCATCTCTTGTTTACTTCATAGTTGGTTCTTTATGACAATACCTACTTTCTTTAGGTTATGACAATAATTATATGATGTGATGCTAAATATTTTTATGTAAAAAAGACCTTGCCCATTTCTTTGAACCTATACAAAGATAAGAAAATTTGAAACATATTGATACAAGATTCAAGCTATAACCTTTGCTGGTAAACATTGAAGAAAAATAGAGAATTGTATAAAAGGTATTAGACCTTATTATGAAAATTATCTATAGGAAGCTCTACCTATAGTTCTATGACTATCCAGATAGGTAGTAATAGAAAATTTTATGTAACAATTGGTTTGTGAATTGAAAATTCAAGCTACATAGTAAATGTCTTTGTAATAGCTCTTTTATACTTTCAGTATTAGTCTATAATATTTAGTGGCAACTAATGTTGCTTGAATTTTGAATTGACAAGTGAACTATTATATAGATTGGTTCAGGTATGATATAATTCGAAATGGTTGTTTCAAAAATGCAATTTAATCAATATACTTTCTCACACATTTTGTAGTGTAATAGTGTTAAAACCCTCCAACCTACTATCGAAAGGAACAATAAGTAGTGACCGAAAGGCATGAACAATAAATTATTCATTTATGCAAAATAACCATGTGAAACATACATATATATATACATGTAAACATATAGACATATATATACATGTATATATAGATGTATATATACATGTATAAATATGCATGCATATATATATATGTATTGATATACACATATATATACACATAAATATATATATTTATATATACACACATGTATACATATGTGTATATATATGAAATTAGTTTGGTAGTTATTACATAGTAAATGTCTTTCTAATAGCTCTTTTATACTTTCGGTATTTGTCTATAATATTCAGTGGCAAATAATGTGGCTTGAATTTTGAATTGACATGTGAATTGTTAAATAGATTTGTTCAGGTATGATAATTTTATGTCTGCCCTAGTTTTATATTTGTTAGACCTGGAAGCACATCTATATTTATTTCTTCATTAAACAGGTGCAATGAAGGAAAATGCACAACATTACAACAAATGAATAGAATGCTTAAGAAAAATATATTTTTTGTGTTCAAAAAGATTAATGCATGTCTACTTCCACATCTATATCATTTACTAGCATCTGCCATATTTGAAAACACCTAAAGGCCAATAAAACTGGAAACACAAACAACAAAGCATATATGGTGTGCCTTTCTATTTATAAGAATCCTCAAATAATAAGAACTGGAATTGGATTTTTCACCTAATAGCTCTTCTACAATTTCTCTATTTGCCTATAATATTTAGAGGTAGGGAATGTACCTTAGATACTCAATTAACTCTCTCTCTCTCTATGTATATATATATATACACATGTATGTATGTATATATGTATATATATATACATGTATGTATGTATATATGTATATATATACATGTATGTATGTATATATATACATGTGTATATATATGTATATATGCATTTATGTTTTACTAATAGTTCTATTACAATTTCCCCATTTCTCTATAATACTGAATAGCAGATAATGCAGCTCCTCTTATACGATTACTCTATTTGTTAACAAACTATAAAGAATGTGGGCACCAAGGTAAAATCAAAACTATGGCAGGTCAATGAATGTGCAAATGTATATATGCAAATACAAAAATAAATTATGTGGGCATTGACAATCTACAAAATCCTCCTTGTAAGGATATATATATATATATATATATATATATATATATATATATATATATATATATATATATATATATATATATATATATATATATATATATATATGTATATGTATATGTATATGTATATGTATATATATATACATATGCATATATGTATATGTGTGTCTATATATATATACATAGTTATATATATAGTGGTGGTGGAGGTCATGACCTCGATACACAAAGGGTGAACGGTAAGTGTTTGCTGGTATGAGTATTAATGTATTATGTCATTGTTGTATGCTAGGGGTGGAGAAATAAATGCAATATTGAATGTTGTAGGGTAGGAAAGTATAATTTGATTAAGTTGCATTGTTGAAACAACCATTGTGATGTTATATATATATATTTTTTGTAACAGTTCTTGTACAGTTTACCTATTTTCCTATGATATTTGTTGCCACATAATACTGTAATTTCTCCATCCATAAATAGGGATAATCTCTTTGAACTCTCCAAAATGGTGATAATTTCAAAGATACAACCATACAAAAAGGAATAATAAGCACAATGTGAAGGACATGAACAATGAATGAATCACTCTAACACCTCTTGTACAATTTCTCTACTTGTCTTCAATATTTGTTAGCTTGTGTTGTGTGAATATTTTTTATGATATTGTTTCCTCCTATTTCAAAGCTCTATTTAATGTTGGGTTTCAATATGTCTCATTTTCTATGGTTCTTGAGTGTTTTCCTAATAGTTCTTTTACGATTTTCCTATTTCTCTATAGTATTTAGTGTCAGATAATGGAGCTTCAATTTAGAGTATATGCATGCATATATGTATATATATATATGCATGTATATATATGTATGTATATATATATGTATTTATGTGTGTGTGTGCATATGTATAAATATACATATAGATATGTGTGTGTGTATATATGTATGGGAAAGTATACTGTGAAATGCGTGAGAAAATATATTGATTAGGTCACATTGTTGAAAGAACCATTGTAGTGTTGGTTTGATAGCATACTATTGTAAAAATTGTTGAAATCAAGAAGAGTTGTGATGCAAGAGCATCTAGTGGCATAAAGGAAATCTTTCATCACCAAAAAATATGCATTCCATTTATGTTTCTTTTGGTTAGCCTTTTGTAGACGTTTTTGCATTTTTGGATATGCTTTTCGTCATGATGTAGATACCCACTTTCAGTTTTACTTTTTTGCTTTTTCTAGACAATTGCTATTTTTAGCAGGTATTCAAATTTGAAGGTGTTTAGGGACAAAAAATATATAGGAGGATTCATAATCGAAAAATAAGAATACTGGTGAAAGAATCAGGCCGAGAACATTCTCGGTTTGAAAGATATTGCAATTTTAGTCTCCTAGAAATGTATTTGAAAACCTTCTAGACTAGGTTTGAGGTACTAAATGGCCCTGAAATGGCCCAAAATCTTACAAAAATTGGCATAGCAAATTTTGAGCACATTATTGACTTCAAGACCTTTCCAACAACTCAAAAAATGGAGTCTCGAATAAAAAGTTATGGCTCTTAGAAGTTGGTACACTTTCAAAATGTGCTAATTTTTGAATGATGTTTTAAATTTTAAATTTCAAATTGTAATTTGTGGTGCCAAACCACCTAAGTATGATAATTCAAATGTTGTTTGGCTCCAAAATAGAAAAGGAGCTATTTATGGGGGGTATTTTCTAATTTTTGTAGCTTTTTGGGGAAAAAGAGTTTGTATGTTGTAAAAGGGGATTTTGTAATGACTATAATTTTGGATAGCTTGCATGTATTTTAGAGCTTGAGGGTTTGTGTTCCTCATGTAAGAAGTAATTTTTTTAAATAATAAAATTATTCTTTAGTTTTGTGTGTAAATTTTTGTGTCTCAGGTTGTACCCTTGTTAGGTGGTATCAGAGTGAGGTTTTCTTGAGCATGTGGAAAGATTGCCGATTGTGAGGTAGTTCACACCAGGACCATGGTTGTGGGTTTGAGATATTCAAGATGTGTCCAAGAGTGATGCTTGGTAGGTGTGGTAGTGCTAGAGGTGGCAGAGGTGGTATAAATTATATTGGAAGAGATCAATTGGAGACTAAGGGTTTTAGAGCCCTATAGAGACAAATTGATGCATTGCAAGAACAAATGAGAAGAGGGTTAAACCCAAGAAGGAGAGAAGAAAGCGGGTATGAAGAAGAGGTGGAAGATTCAAATGTAGAAGAGAAAAAAGAAGTGATTCATCAAGATAAAATGCGACTGATTAGGGTCATTTCAAAGATCAGAAAGAGACCGAGAATAGAAGTCCCTAGTTATTCTGGAAGTTTGGACCCAGAAGGGTTGATATACTAGATCAATGAGTTAGAGAAGTATTTCAAGTATGAAGTAGAGGACCCAAATTAGGTTGAGTTTGCAAAAATGAAGCTAAAGGGCTATGCAAATATTTGGTGGAAAGAGGTCCAATTGGAGATAAATCAAAGAGGAAAATGAAAGATCAACACTTGGGATCATATGGTGGAGAAACTAAAGAAGCAGTTCATACCAATGGACTATGATTTAGATTTGTTGAAGAAATTGCAAGGATTGAAGCAAGAGAGCAAATCTGTGAAAGAATACATAGAAGATTTTCACAATATGATCATTAGAATAGGCCATGTAAAGGAAAACAAAGAGAAGGTAGCCCATTATCTTAATGGGTTACGACTAAGTATTCAAGAGGAGTTATGATGCAGGAGCATCCAGTAGTGTAAGGGAAATCTTGCATCACCCAAAAATAGTTGAATTTTAAGTTTCTTAGTTTTTAGATGTTTTTACATTTTTGGATACCCTTTTTGTCATAATGAAATTCCCAATTTACGGTTTTTATTTTCCATTCTTGGGTTGAAAGATATTGCAGTTTTAGTTTCCCAGATTTGCACCTAGAAATCTTCTGAGTTAGATTTGAGGCACTTAGATTTCCCGGAAAGGCCCCAAAACTTGTGGATTTCTAGCACATTATTGACTTAGAGACCTTTCCAATAGTTCAAACAGTATGTGAATCAGAGTCCTAGATCAAAAGTTAGCCCTCGAAAAGTTGGTGCACTTTCTAGAAGATATAATTGCAAATGTTCTTTTGAAATTTGAACTTCAAGTTGTAATTTTCGGCACCAAACTGCCTAAACCAAAATTTGAATGTTGTTTTGGCTCCAAACTAAAGAGGAGTTCTATTTATGGGTGGGTTTCTAATTTTTGGGTAGCTTTTTGGGGACAAGCTCTCATATTGCAAAACAGTTATTCTGTAGCTTTCTGTAACTTGCATGTGTTCTAAAACTTGGGGATTTGAGATCCTCTACAATGTAAGAAGCTCCATTTTCTGAATAATAAAATTATTCTCTTGTTTGTGGGTTACTTTCTATGTCTCGGGTTGTGCCCTCATCAAGTGGTATCAGAGCGGATTTTCTTGAGCGTGTGGACATAGCACCGATCGTGAGGCAGTTCGCACTAGGACCGTGGTTGTGGGTTGAGGTCAAGAAAGATGCCTCCAAGAGTGATGCCTGGTAGGTGTGGTGGTGCCAAAGGTGGTCAAGGCGGCATAAATGATGGTGGAAGAGATGCACTAGCAGCCCTCTCGAGACAGATTGATGCGTTACAAGAGTAGTTGAGAAAAGGGTTAAACCCGAGGGAGGAAAGTGAGGATGAAGTAGAGGAAGAAGGTTCAAATGTAGAAGAGAAAGAAGAAGTAATTGATCAAGACCAAATGTGGCTAATAAGGGAAATTTCAAGGATCGGGAAAAGACCCAGAGTAGAAGTCCCCAGTTATTCTGGAAGTCTAAACCCGGAAGGGTTGATCGACTGGATCAACGAGCTAGAAGAATATTTTGAGTATGAGGAAATAGAGGACCTAAATCAGGTTAAGTTTGCAAAAATGAAGCTAAAGGGCCATGCCAGTATTTGGTGAAAATAGGTCCAGTTGGAAAGAAATCGAAGAGGAAAAGGCAAGATCACCAGATGGGATAGCATAGTAGAGAAACTGAAGAAGCAGTTCATACCAGTGGACTACAAGTTAGATTTGTTAAAGAAATTGCAAGGGTTGAAGCAAGGAAGAAGATCTGTGAAAGAATATACTAAATATTTTCACAAGATAATCATCAGAATGGGTCACATAGAGACTAATAAGGAGAAGGTAGCCTGATATCTTAGTGGATTGTGATCGAGCATTCAAGAGGAGTTAAGCCTAGTCAGAATGACCACCATTGAGGATGTGTATCAGTTTGCTCTGAAGATGGAAGAGAAGTTGTACAAAAGATTTGATGGCAAGGAAAAAGAACGAGGAGCTCAAAGCGGAAGGGGCAATGGAAGACCTTTAGGAAGCCGAAATGATGATGAAAAGAAAAGTGAAGATGTGGATACTAGCCAAAGCCAAAGGAATGACAATTTCTACCACCCTTGTGATCAAAAAAGTGGTGATCAAAGAGGTAGAGGATGAGGGAGATATGGAAAAGGATCTAGAAGAGGTGGTTTTAGAGGAACCTGTTTCCAGTGTGGTGAAGAAGGGCATCGAGCCTATGAATGTCCACAAAACCAAGGGAGGGCAAAAAAAAGGCTAGAAGGTCATGGAAGGGTTGCACATGCAGATGAGGAGGCCCAAACTGAACATTCAGATGATGCTAAAAGGGGAGAAGCCCTAGTGATTAGGAGAGCCCTGGTGACTGAGGAAAAGGAACTAGAACAGAGGAAGAATCTATTTTGCACAAGGTGCAAGTGTGAAGGAAAATGTTGTCATGTCATTATTGACGGTGGGAGCACCGATAATCTGGTGTCAGAGGAGATGGTCACAAAGTTGAAGCTGAAGAGGGAAAGGCACCCTCATCCATATCAGATTGCCTAGTTGTAGAAAGACCACAAAGTTTTGGTCAATGAGCAATGCTTAGTAAAGTTCAAGAACAGGAGCTACAAGGATGAGGTACTCTATGATATCATCCCATGGATGCATATCACATGTTGTTGGGGAGGCCGTTGTAGTTTGATAGGTGAGCTAGACATGATGTCCATGCAAACACTTATTCCTTGACAAAGGATGGGGTTCGTCACAATTTGAAACCCCAGAAGGAAACCGAAGAAAAGGTATGCAATAGTGCTAGGATTTGTTATGTAGATGGAAGAAATTTTTTAGAAGGTATGAAGCATGAGCATGTGTGTTATGCATTGATTCCTAGAGTGAGTAAGGGAAATAGTGAGAAGGTTCAAGAAGAAGTTTTCGGGATGTTGGATGAGTTTTAGGATATTGTTTCTAATAATGTACCTAAGGGTTTACCACCAATAAGGAAGATTAGTCATCGGATTGACTTGATTCCTGGAGCCAGTTTTCCAAATAAGGCAACTCATAGAATGACTAGAGCAAAAAATGAGGAGTTTAATAGACAAGTTCAAGAGTTGTTGAGAAAGGGTTTGATATGGGAGATTTTGAGTACATGTGCAGTACCTATAGTACTAGCACCAAAGAAGGATGAGGAGTGGAGGATGTGAATAGATTCTTGAGCCATAAACAAGATAACAATCAAGTGCAGATTTCCCCTGCCAAGGATGGATGACCTAATGGATTGTTTGAGTGGAGCTCAGTACTTCACAAAGATTGATTTGAAGAGTGGATATTACCAGATCTGGATTCGAGAGGGAGATGAATGGAAGACTACCTTCAAGACCAAAGAGGGCCTGTACGAGTGGTTAGTCATACCTTTTGGGCTAACCAATGCACCGAGCACATTCATATGGCTCATGAACAAGGTACTAAAAGAATTTCTGGGAAGTTTTGTTATTGTGTATTTAGATGATATTTTAATTTTTAGTAAGACGTTAGATGAGCATTTGATGTATATTCAGAGAGCCTTTGAGAAGTTAAGAGAAGAGAAGCTGTTGATTAATCTGAAGAAGTGCAATTTTGTGAAGAGGGAGTTAGTATACTTGGGGTTTGTTGTCTCAGCAGAAGGTCTCAAGATGGACCCAAAGAAGGTGAAGGCTATTCTAGAATGGCCTACCCCAAGAACTGCTACCGAGGTGAGATCTTTCCATGGTTTGGCTAGTTTTTATACAAAGTTCATTAGAAACTTCAGTAGTATTTTTGGACCCCTGACTGAAACAATGTGAGGGGATAGAAAATAATTCAAGTGGAGCACTGGAGTGGCAAAAAGTTTTGAATTGTTAAAGTAGAAGGTGATAGAGCAACATGTTCTAGCCCTCCCAGATTTCAACAAGGTGTTTTAGGTGGATTCTAATGCCATTGGTTGTGCCATTGGAGCAATGTTGAGCCAAGAAGGTAATCCCATTGCCTATATCAGTGAAAAGTTAAATGATGCCAAGAGAAACTATTTTGTATATGATCAAGAATTTTATGCAATAGTTCAAGCATTAAAGAAATGGAGACATTATTTGTTGTCAAAGGAATTTGTTCTATATACTAATCATCAGGTCTTACAGTACCTAAATAGTTAGGGAAAATTAAATCAGAGGCATATGAAATGGGTAGAATTTTTACAGAGTTATACCTTTTTTTTGAAACATAGGAGTGGGAAGTCAAATAGGGTTGCAAATTCCTTAAGTAGGAGGCATATGTTGATGAAAAAGATGTAGATTGAAGTGGTTGGGTTCAATGAACTCAAGACACTGTATGCAGAAGATCTTGATTTTGCAGAGGCTTGGAAAGCTTGCAAGGAACCTGTTATAGTGGATAGGACAAGGTGGCTGGATTTCATAATCCAGGATGGCGTGTTATTTAAGTGAAGTCAATTAAGTATTCTAAGGAGTTCCATGAGGGAGAACCCGATAAAGGAGAAGCATAGTGGAGGAATGGTAGGACATTTTGGTCGGGATAAGACCATTTCCATTATTAGTGAGCATTATTATTGGCCTCAGTTGTCACAGGATGTGAAGAAGTTTGTACAAAGCTACAGGGTATATCAGATGGCTAAAGGAGTGAGCCAGAATACAGGCTTATATCAGCTCTTACCTACATGAAAGAGGACATGGGAGGATATAAGTATGGACTTTGTTCTTGGATTTTCAAGGACACAATGAGGGAATGATTCTGTCTTTGTGGTGGTTGATAGGTTTTCGAAGATGGCGCATTTCATTCCATGTTAGAAGACCTATGATGCAGTCCACATTGTTGAATTTTTCTTTAATGAGGTGGTGAGGTTACATGGTCTACCAAAGAGTATTGTTTCAGATTGTGACACCAAATTTGTGGGGTACTTTTGGAGGACCTTGTGGAAGAAGCTAAGGACAGAGTTGAAGTTCATTTCTGCACACCATCCACAAACAGATGGGCTGATAGAGGTTGTTAACAGGAGTCTGCGTTACTACTGAGATGTTTGGTCAGAAATAAACCTAAGGGATGGGACTTGATCTTAGCCCAGGCAAAATTTTCTTACAAAAATTTTGTCAACAAAAGTACTAGTAGATCATTATTCCAGATTGTGTATGGAGGTATCCCTAGAACAGATCTATAATTGAGGAAGATGGACCAAGAGAAGAAAATAAGTGCTGAAGCCAAAGATTTTGTAGAGCACATAAAAAATATATATTAGAAGGTACGAGAATACATTAATAAGATGAATATGCAATATAAGGCTAAGGAAGATCAGAAAAGGAGGAATAAGGAGTTTCAAATTGGCGATGAAGTAATGGTCCACTTGAGGAAAGAAAGGTTTCATGTGGGAACCTATAACAAATTGAAGATGAAGAAATTTGGTCCCTGTAATATTTTGAAGAAGCATGATTCAGGGAATGCATATGAGGTAGAGTTGTCTGATAGAATCAACATTTCCCCTGTGTTCAACATTTCAGATTTGACAAAGTATCATGAAGGTGGAATGAAGGAAGCACCAACAATAGGGTAGTATGGCATTCCAACACCTACTTTAGAAAGGGAGGAGATTGATGCAATCTTGGATATTCATGTGGGAAGGAGTACCAGAAACAGGTAGTATGAAGAATATTTATTGAAATGGAGAGGAAGGCCTATGGAAGATTCATCCTAGCTATCTAAGGAAGTGGTTGACCGGTTGGGCTTTCCTCAACCATCTGAGACATGGCGGGGTCACTTCTCAAATTACCCTGGGTGTCTGATGCAGGAGCATCCAGTGGTGCAAGGACAATCTTGCATTACCCAAAAATAGTTAACTTTCAAGATTCTCAATTTTTAGATGTTTTTACATTTTTGGATACCCTTTTCATCATAATGAAATTCTCAATTTACGGTCTTTATTTTCTATTCCTAGGTTGAAAGATATTGTAGTTTTAGTTTCCTAGATTTACACCTAAAAATCTTCCAAGTTAGATTTGAGTCACTTAGAGTTCCCAGAATGGCCCCAAAACTTGCTGAAATTAGTGAAGTAAATTTCTAGCATGCTATTGACTTCAAGACCTTTCCAACGGTTCAAAAAGTTCACAAATTAGAGTCCTGGATCAAAAGTTATGGCCGTGGGAAGTTGGCGCACTTTCTAGAAAATATAATTGCAAATGTTATTTTGAAATTTGAACTTCAAGTTATAATTTTCAGTGCCAAACCTTCTAAACTCAAATTTGAATATTGTTTTGGCTCCAAACTAAAGAGGAGCTCTATTTATGGTTGGGTTTCTAATTTTTGGGTAGCTTTTTGGGGACAAGCTCGCATATTGTGAAAGGGTTATTTTGTAGCTTTCTGTAACTTGCATGTGTTGTAGAACTTGAGAATTTGAGATCCTCTACATGTAAGAAGCTCTATTTTCTGAATAATAAAATTATTCTCTTATTTTTGGGTTATTTTGTATGTCTCAGGCTGTGCTCTCATCAAGTTAAGCTTGGTTAGAATGACAACCATTGAGGATGTTTACTAGTTCACTCTATTAGTTGAAGAGAAGTTGAACAAAAGATTTGATAACAAGCAAAAAGGATGAGGAGGCCAAAGTGGAATGGGTTGTGGAAGATCTCCTGGAAGAGGGAATGAGGATGAGAGGAAAAATGGAGATGTGGTTACCATCTGAGGATAGAGGAGTGATAATTTCTACCGCCCTCATGATCAAAATAGTGGTGATCAAAGAGGTATAGGATGAGGTAGATCAGGACAAGGATCTAGAAGAGGTGGTTTTAGAGGTAGTAGAGGACAAGGTACATCAAGAAAAGGATCCAAAAGAGTGTTGTGAAGAAGGGAATTGAGCCTATGAATGCCCTCAATAGGAAAGAAGAATAGACAAAAGGCTAGAAGGTCATGGAAGGGTTGCACATGCAAATGAGGAGGCTCAATCTGAGCATTTAAATGATGCTGAAAGGGTAGAATCCCTAGTGATGAGAAGAGCCCTGGTGACTAAAGAGGAGTGAGAACAAAGGAAGAATTTTTTTGCACAAGGTGCAAATGTGAAGGAAAATTTTGTGATGTCATTATTGATAGTGTGAGCATCGATAATCTAGTGTCAGTAGAGATGGTTGCAAAACTAAAGTTGAAGGGGGAAAGGAATCCACATCCATATCTTCTTTCCTAGCCACAAAAAGATCACAAAGTTCTAGTCAATGAGCAATGCCTAGTTAAGTTCAAAATTAGGAACTAAAATGATGAGGTACTCTGTGATATCATTCCCATGGATGCATGTCACATGTTGTTGGGGAGGTCGTGGTAGTTTGATAGGTGAGCTATACATGATGGCCATGCAAAAACTTATTCCTTGATAAAGGATGGAGTCTGTCATAAGCTGAAACTCCTAAAGGAGGCCAAAGAAAAGGTATGAAGTAGTGCTATGGTTTGTTATGTTGATGGAAGAAAATTTTTAGAAGGCATGAAGCATGAGCGTATGTGTTATGCATTGATTCCTAGAAGGAGTAAAGAGGATAGTGAGAATGTGCCAGTAGAAGTTTCTGGGTTATTGGGTGAGTTTTAAGAGATTGAAATTGATAATGTACCTGAGGGTTTACCACCAGTGAGGAAGTTCAGTCATCAGATTGACTTGATCCCTAGAGCTAGTTTTCCAAATAAGATAGCTCATAGAATGAGTCTTGCAGAAAATGAGGAGTTGAATAGACAAGTTAAGGAGTTGTTGAGAAAGGGTTTGATTTGAGAGAGTTTGAGTCCATGTGCAGTACCTGTAGTACTAGTGCCAAAGAAGGATGTGGAGTGGAATGTGCAAAGACTCTTGAGCCATACACAAGATAACAATTAAATATAGATTTTCCCTACCAAGGATGGATGTCTTGATGAATTGTTTGAGTGGAGTGTAGTAGTTCACAAAGATTGACCTGAAGAGCAGATATTACTAGATTTGGATTCAGGAGGGAGATGAATGGAAGACCACCTTCAATACCAAAGAGGGCATGTACAAGTGATTAGTCATGCCCTTTGGGCTAACCAATGCATTAAGCACATTCATGCGGCTCATGAACTAGGTATTAAAATAATTTTTGGGAAATTTTGTTATTGTGTACGTAGATGATATTTTGATATTCAGTAAGTCTTTGGGTGAGAATTTAATGCATATTCATAGAGTCTTTGAAAAGTTGAGAGAAGATAAATTGTTAATTAATCTAAAGAAGTGTAGTTTTGTGAAGGAGTTAGTATACTTGGGGTTTGTTGTCTTGGTAGAAGGTCTCAAGATGGACCTAGAGAAGGTGAAGGCTATTCTGGAATGGCTTGCCCCAAGAACTGCTACTGAGGTGAGATCTTTCAATGGTTTGGCCAATTTTTACAGAAAGTTCATTAGAAACTTCAATAGTATTTGTGCACCCCTGACTAAAACAATGAGATGGGATAGAAAATAGTTCAAGTGGAGCACTAGAGTAGTGAAGAGTTTTGATCTATTGAAGTAGAAAGTGATAGAGCAACCAGTTTTATCCCTTCTAGATTTCAATGAGGTATTTTAAGTGGATTGTGATGCCAATGGTTGTGCCATTGGAGTAGTGTTCAACCAAGAAGGTAAGCCCATTGTCTACTTTAGTGAAAACTTAAATGATGTAAAGAGAAATTACTTTGTATATGATCAAGAATTTTATGCAATAGTTCAAGCATTAAAGAAATGATGACATTATCTATTATCAAAAGAGTTTTTTTTGTTTATTGATCATCAAGCATTATAGTACCTAAATAATCAGGGAAAATTAAATCAAAGGCATATGAAATGGGTAGAACTTTTACAAAGTTATACCTTTGTTTTAAAAAATAGGAGTGGGAGGTTGAATAGGGTTGCAAATGACTTAAGTAGGAGGAAAAAATTGTTGAATGAGATGCATATTGAAGTGGTTGGGTTCAAGGAACTCAAGACATTATACCTTGAGGATCCTAATTTTTTAGAGGCTTGGAAAGCTTGCAAAGGAGCCTTCTATAGTTGACATGACAAGGTGGTTGGATTTCATAATCTAGGATGGCATGTTGTTTAAAGGAAGTAAATTGTGTATCTTGAGGAGTTCCATGAGGGAGAACCTGATAAAGGAAAAGTACAGTGGAGGAATGGTATGACATTTTGGTTAGGATAAGACTATTTTCATTATTAGTGAGCATTATTATTGGCCTCAATTGTCATAGGATGTGAGGAAGTTTGTGCAGAGTTGCATAGTGTGTTAGATGGCTATGGGAGTGAGCCAGAATATAGGGCTATATCAGCCCTTACCTATACCAAAGAGGCCTTAGGAAGATAAAATTATGGACTTTGTTCTTGGTTTGCCAAGAATGTAGAGAGGGACAATTCAGTGTTTGTGGTAGTTGATAGATTTTTAAAGATGGCACATTTCATTCCATTTTGGAAGACCCATGATCTAGTCCATATTGCTAACTTGTTATTTAGAGAGGTAGTGAGGCTACATGGTCTACCAAAGAGTATAGTCATAGATTGTGATACCAAATTTGTGGGATACTTTTGGAGGACCTTGTGGAAAAATTTGAAGATAGAGTTGAAGTTAAGTTTTGCACACCATCCACAGACTAATGGGTAGATTGAGGTTGTGAACAGAAGTCTAGGTAACCTACTGAGATGTTTGGTAGGAGATCAACCCAAGAGATGGGACCTGATCTTACCCTAGGTAGAATTTTCTTATAACAATTCTGTCAATAGGAGTATGGGAAGATCACCATTCCAAATTGTGTATGGAGGTAGTCCTAGAACTACTCCAAAATTGAGGAAGATGGACCAAGAGAAGAAGACTAGTGTCAAAGCCGAAGACTTTGCAAAGCACATCAAGAATGTACATGAAGAGGTAAGAGAACATATTAATAAGATGAATATGTAGTATAAGGATAAGGCATATTAGAAGAGGAGGAATAAGGAGTTTAGGGTAGGTGATGAAGTGATTGTCCACTTAAGGAGAGAAAGGTTTCCAATGGGAACATATAACAAATTGAAGATGAATAAATTTGGTCCATGTAAAATTTTAAAAAAGCATGATTCAAGGAACACATTTGAGGTAGATTTGTTGGATGGAGTCAACATTTCCCCTATGTTCAAGATTTCAGATTTGACAGAGTATTATGAAGGTGGTGCAGAGGAAGCACTAATAATGGAACAGTGTGGCATTCCAACATCTACTTCAAAGGAGGAGATTGAAGCAATCTTGGATAGCCATGTGGGAAGGAGTACCAAAAATAGGCAATATGAAGAATATCTAGTGAAGTGGAGAGGAAGGTCTATGGAAGACTCATCTTGGCTGTCTAAGGCAGAGGTTGATAGTTTGGGTTTTTCTCAACCATTTGAGATGTGCCTAGGACCTCACTTCTTAAATTACCCTCGATGTCTAATGTAGTTGAATCTAGTGGTGTAAGAGAAATCTTGCATCACCCAAAATATGCATTCCATTTATGTTTCCATTAGTTAGCCTTTGGTATATTTCTTTGCATTTTTGGATACCCTTTTTGTCATAATGTAAATCCCCACTTTCAATTTTTCTTTTCTACTTTTTCTGGTCAACTTCTATTTTTAGCAAGTATTATAATTTTAAGGTGTTTGGGGATAAAAAATATGATAGGATTCAAAATAGAAAAGTGGTAATATTGGAAAAAGAATCAGGCTAAGATCATTCTCGGTTTGAAAGATATTGCAGTTTTAGTCTCCAAAAAATGCACCTGAAAACCTTCCAAATTAGGTTTGAGGTATTAAACTTCCCCCAAATGGCCCCAAAGCTTTCCAAAATTGGCATATCAAATTCTAAGCTTTTTCTTGACTTTGAGACCTTTCCAACAGTTCAAACGGTTTGAAAAATGAAGTCCTAGATCAAAAGTTATGGCTCCTGGAAGTTGGCACACTTTTAAAATGTGCTAATTTTTGAATAATGTTTTAAATTTTGAATTGAAAATTATAATTTGTGGTGCCAAACTTCCAAAATATGATAATTCAAATATTGTTTGGCTCCAAAATAGAAAAGGAGCTATTGATGGGGGGGATTTTCTGATTTTTGTAACTTTTTGGGGAAAAAGAGTTCGCATGCTGCGAAAGGGGATTTTGTAGTGACTATAATTTTGGGTCAGTTGCATGTATTGCAGAGCTTGATGATCTGCGATCCTCTACATGTAAGAAGTAAATTTTATAATAATAAAATTATTTATGGTTTTGTGTGTACATTTCTGTGTCCTGGGTTGCACCCACATCAAGTTCCTTAGAGTTTATAATGACAATGTGGACCTTGTCTCTTCAAAAAAGGATGTTCCTCAATGTTTCTCATTGGTCAATAAGTATTGTACAAAAAATTATGAATCTGTAATTTACAAGGAAACTATTACATATATTGGTTGTCTTGTATTAACATGTTAAATCATGATATTCTTTTTCCCTCATCTGTTAAAGTGTCAATAACTTTCATGATATTGTTTCCCACTCATCTATTCAAAGTTTCCTTTAACAGATTATTCTATTGTTCTTGTAACAAGGATTGTTTTTTATTTTAAAAATTTTGTAATCTTTGAAGTTCTTTTTTTTTTTAGATCAAATATGTTATCATTGAGATATATTGACATATATATGTATGCATGTGTACATATGGATATATATATATATATCTAGTTATATTATGTGTTTTTAAAAATATATAGCCAAAGGAAAAGTTTAGTCCATATATGTACTTAGGCATTTTCATTCTTGTTATTGTAAATTCCATGCATGCATATATAGGAAACCTCAAAGATTATGAATGTTTCTAAGTTATCTACTAGTTGCCATTGAATGTTGCAATACATTAATCTTTGATTTTTACTATGGTATAGAGCTGCCAATCAGTTAACTACAATTGGAAGATTTCTTACCTTTAAAAGGTCAGAGAACTATGTGTGTGGAATCAAGCTTCATGGATGGGTCTCTAGAGCCCTCAAAAATTGATTTGGTGTTACCTCCCATAGGTCCCACTATAGATTCTGGCTTTGAGGATGCCATCCACTAGCCTCCAGTTCCTAATTTCGTAAGTTTTTCTGCCCTTTCGTTGTGACTGTTGCAAACTTGTTGTTATTGTTCCCTACCTTTCTTGTTATTGTTGCTTTATTGGCCTTTACATGTATACATATATGGTTGGCCCTAGTAGAGCATATAGATTTGGAAGTAGACATTTATTGATCTTTTAGCACACATAAAAATATATCTCTTTCTAGCCTTTTTTTTTTCTTACTCGTTCTCCCCATTTGGAGTGATGATGTGTATTTTTCTTGATTACACATGTTTTTGTTGGCTATAAAGAAACAACTAACATTGACTTCATTTTCAATATGTTCCATCAATGTTGGAGATGTGGTTCCCTCTTCGGTCCTTCAGCTTTTGTCCTTCAAAAAATTTGGGGGTGATGAAGGGTAGGTTGAACAATTCAAGGTTGTCTTGTTTGATGGAAACCATTTTCAAATAGGAACCCTCCCTTTTGAATGTAATATGTTGTTCATAGGTGCCTTGAAAATAGGGTTAGACCTTATATGTTTAAAATACTATGTCTATAGGAATACCCAAGATTCAAGGTGTGTTATGTTGTTTCTTTTATATTTTTACAAAAAAATTATCTTTCGTATGTGCCTCATATAATTTTTCCAACATATTTTTTTGCTTCTTTTCTAGGGCCTTAATCATATCCAACTTAGTTGTGATTTTTGTTTATTGTAAAATTATTGGGACCCTTACATATTTGTTCAAGTAGTAAGAAGAGAAAATGTTGGCACCTAACTCGCCTTGTCCTTCTAAATGGACCCCTAAATTTGGTTTGTAGTTGTCCCCTAGAAAACAAGCCAACCCTCCAAAGGTCCACCCTATTAAAGCTTTGAACATTTATCAATATGTTTGGATAGTGAAAGGGTGTGTAACACATATTAGGGAGATGTATCATTTCCACAAACAGAGAGGTGAAGGGAAACTATTTAGTTTTGAAATTATAGATATGGAGGGGACAAAAATACCTATTACTTATTTTGATGATATTGTTGAATTGCATTATAGTCAAGTTGAGGTGGGGTCAACTTATTTAATATTGAGGGGATTGGTCAAGGAATCAAATAAAAGATTCAATAAATGAAATAGTAATCTTGAAATTTTTTTGGATGAAAAATCAACAATAAAACAATGTGAAGATGAGATTTTCATCCCAAGAAAAATCTTAGCTTTTGTACTAGTTAGTGACATAAGCAACTATAGTGATAATATCTTGGTTGATATTATTGGAATTGTAGTGCATGTTGGGTACATTTCAACTATTCGTAGGAAAAATGGAACTAAAACAATTCAACAAAGTATCAAACTCTATGATATCTCTACTTCTTTCATTGATGTTAATTTGTGGGGCCCAAGTTGGTAAGAAAAAGGTGATAGCTTGGAGAAAATGTACCTTTTTGGTGATGTAGTGATAGTTGTTGTGTGGGGTGGCTATGTAAGATACTTTAATGGTAAAGTTATCAACACATTAATAGGAACAATCCTTGAAATTAACCCTTCTATTCCTAAGGCCAACACTCTTAGATCCAAGGGCCCAATTAAAGTAGAGAAAATGGCACCATCTTCTTCTACACCTCATAGGTTGCATCCTTAAAATGATAGAGTTACTATTGCATTTATCTTAAACAACTGCCTTCTCTTGCCAAAAACTATTGAAGCCATTTCTAAAGAAACCATTCAAATTGCAAAAAAAAGAGCCTTTTTGTTACCCTACCTACCCCTTGCTAGTTAATGGGAAAGAATGCAAAAGAAAATGCACACGCCCTCATGCTGACATTTGGTTTTGTGATTGTTTCCAAATGGAAATTGAGGAATGCAACAATCACTATCTTTTGTAGTTAAAGTTGTAAGACCATACAACTAGGTTTTGGTGTATTGCTTTTGATGAAGTTCCCACTAGTTTGTTGCAAATTCCTGCAAAATACATCTACACATTGTAGGATAACTTTAAGTCTACAGCATATCCTATTGTTATTATTAAAGGACTTGTCTGTAAACCATACATCTTTACTACTTTGATTAGAACAAAAACTAATAATTCTAAGGATTGGCTAAAAAAAACAATTGTCAAAGCAACAAAAGTTGATTTCGAGGTAGATTGTAAACTGTTGCTTACAAATATAATGAAGATAACTACTCCTACTCTAGAAAAAAGCTCCACTAGCTAGCCTATGCTTTGATTTCTCTTTTGCACTTCTAATCATTTCTCATAGCCTAGCCTTTTAAATGCTTAGTCTCAGATGTTAATTTTTTTTTAATATATATGGACATAATTTATTCCTATGTTTG
Organism: Sequoia sempervirens; assembly: GCA_007258455.2. NCBI lineage: Eukaryota > Viridiplantae > Streptophyta > Pinopsida > Cupressales > Cupressaceae > Sequoia > Sequoia sempervirens. The sequence goes on from VDFB02373365.1 coordinate 274,171,370, forward strand.
CATCTACATATTTGCACATTCATTGACCTAACATCTTTATTATTTCAACATTGTGCCTCTATTGTTTCTAGTCTTCATTCTCAATATGATTGTTCATTTTTGTTATATGGTGGAATCCTTAGTTCTTCTATGTGATGCAGAGCATCCAGTGGTGTAAGGGAAATCTTGCATCACCCAAAAATAGTTAAATTTCAAGTTTCTTAGTTTTTATATGTTTTAACATTTTTGGATACCCTTTTCATCATAATGAACTTTCCAATTTATGGCTTTTACTTTCTATTCTTGGGTTGAAAGATATTGCAGTTTTAGTTTCCCAGATTTACACCTAAAAAACTTCTGAGTTAGATTTGAGGTACTTAGAGTTCCTGGAATGGCCTTGAAACTTTCCAAAATTAGTGAAGTAAATTTCTAGCGCATTATTGAATTTGATACCTTTCCAACAGTTCAAATGGTTCACGAATCGGAGTCCCAGATCAAAAGTTATAGCCCCAGGAACTTGGCACACTTTCTAGAAAATACAATTGCAAATGTTCTTTTGCAATTTGAACTTCAAGTTGTAATTTTTGGCACCAAACCACCTAAACTCAAATTTGAATGTTGTTTTGGCTCCAAACTAAAGAGGAGCTCTATTTATAGGTAGGTTTCTAATTTTTGGGTAGCTTTTTGGGGACAAGCTTGCATATTGTGAAAGGGTTATTCTGTAACTTGCATGTGTTGTAGAACTTGGGGATTTGAGATCCTCTGCATGTAAGAGGCTCCATTTTCTAAATAATAAAATTATTCTCTTGTTTGTGGGTTATTTTCTATGTCTCAGGCTAGGCCCTTATCAAGTGGTATTAAAGCGATGTTTTCTTGACCATGTGGACAAATTGCCGATTGTGAGGCAGTTTACACTAGGATTGTGGTTGTGGGTCGAGGTCAAGAAATATGCCTCCAAGAGTGATGCTTGGTAGGCATGGCGGTGCCAGAGGTGTTCGAGGTGGTAGACATGCTAGTGGAAGAGATGCACTAGCAGCCCTCTAGAGACAGATTGATGCATTACAAGAGCAGTTGAGAAGAGGGTTAGACCTAAGGGAGGAAAGTGAGGATGAAGGAGAGGAAGAAGGTTCAAATGTAGAAGAGGAAGAAGAAGAAATTTATCAAGACCAAATGCAACTAATAAGGGCCATCTCAAAGATCGGGAAAAGACCCAGAGCAGAAGTCCCTAGTTATTCCAGAGGTCTGAACCTAGAAGAGTTGATTGACTGGATCAATGAGCTAGAAGAATATTTTGAGTATGAGAAAATAAAGGACCCAGATCAGGTTAAGTTTACAAAAATGAAGCTGAAGGGCCATGCCAGTATTTGGTGGAAAGAGCTCTAGTTGGAAAGAAATCAAAGAGGAAAAGGAAAGATCACCAGATGGGACCACATGGTAGAGAAACTAAAGAAGCAGTTCATACCAGTGGACTACGAGTTAGATCTGTTAAAGAAATTGCAAGGGTTGAAGCAAAGAAGTAGATCTGTGAAAGAATATACTGAATATTTTCACATGATAATCATTACAATGGGTCACACAAAAGCCAATAAGGAGAAGGTAGTCCGATATCTTAATGGGTTAATACCGAGCATTCAAGAGGAGTTAAGCCTAGTCAGAATGACCCCCATTGAGGATGTGTATAAGTTTGTTTTGAAGGTGGAAGAGAAGCTAAACAAAAGATTTCATGGCAAGCAAAAAGGATGAGGAGGTCAAAGCGGAAGGGGTAGTGGAAGACCTTCAAGAAGCCGAAATGGTGATGGAAAGAAAAGTGAAGATGTGGGTACTAGCCAAAGCCAACGGAATGACAACTTCTACCACCCTTGTGATCAAAACAGTGGTGATCAAAGAGGTAGAGGATGAGGGAGATATGGACAAGGATCTGGAAGAGGTGGTTTCAGAGGAACATGTTTTCAGTGTGGTGAAGAAGGGCATCGATCCTATGAATGTCCACAACACCAAGGAAGGGCTTACTAAAGGCCAGAAGGTCATGGAAGGGTTGCGCATTCAGATGAGGAGGCCCAATTTGAGAATTAAGATGATGCTAAAAGGGGAGAAGCCTTAGTGATTAGGAGAGCCCTGGTGACTGAGGAAAAGGAACTAGAACAGAGGAAAAAATATGTTTCGTACAAGGTGCAAGTGTGAAGGAAAATGTTCTGATGTTATTATTGACGGTGGGAGCACTGATAATCTAGTGTCAGAGGAGATGGTCACAAAGTTGAAGCTGAAGAGGGAAAGGCACCTGGATATGTATCAGATTATCTGGTTGCAAAAAGACCACAAAGTCTTGGTCAATGAGTAGTGCCTAGTAAAGTTCAAGATCAGGAGCTACCATGATGAGGTACTCTATGATATCATCCTCATGGATGCATGTCACATGTAGTTGGGGAGGCTATGGTAGTTCAATAGGTGAGCTATACATGATGGCCATGCAAACACTAATTCCTTGACAAATGATTGGGTTCGTTACAAGTTGAAACCCCTGAAGGAAACCAAAGAAAAGGTATGCATTAAAGCTAGAATTTGTTATGTAGATGGAAGAAAATTTTTAGAAGGTATGAAGCATGAGCGTGTGTGTTATGCATTGATTGCAAGAGTAAGGAAAATAGTGAGAAGGTTCTAGAAGAAGTTTCTGGGATGTTGGATGAGTTTCAGGGTATTGTTTACGATAATGTACTTGAGGGTTTACCACCAATAAGGAAGATCAGTCATCAGATTCACTTGATTCCTGGAGCCAATTTTCCAAATAAAGCAGCTCATAGAATGACTCTAGTAGAAAATGAGGAGTTGAACATACAGGTTTAAGAGTTGTTGAGAAAGGGTTTGATATGGGAAATTTTGAGTCCATGTGTAGTACTTGTAGTACTAGCACCAAAGAAGGATGGGGAGTGGAGGATGTGTACAGATTCCTGAGCCATAAACAAGATAACAATCAAGTACAAATTTCCCCTGCCAAGGATGGATGACCTGATGGACTGTTTGAGTGGAGCTCAGTACTTCACAAAGATTAATCTGAAGAGTGGATATCACTAGATCCGAATTTGAGAGGGAAATGAATGGAAGACTACCTTCAAGACCAAAGAGGGCCTGTACGAGTGGTTAGTCATGCATTTTGGGCTAACCAATGCACCGAGCCCATTCATGCAGCTCATGAACAAGGTACTAAAAGAATTTCTAGGAAGTTTTGTTATTGTGTATTTAGATGATAATTTGATTTTTAGTAAGACATTGGATGAGCATCTGATACATATTCAGAGAGTCGTTGAGAAGTTAAGAGAAGAGAAACTATTGATTAATCTAAAGAAGTGGAATTTTGTGAAGAGGGAGTTAGTGTACTTGGGGTTTTTTGTCTCAGCAGAAGGTCTCAAGATGGACCTAGAGAAGGTGAAGACTATTCTAGAATGGCCTACCCCAAGAACTGCTTTTGAGGTGAGATCTTTCCATGGTTTGGCTAGTTTTTATAGAAAGTTCATTAGAAAATTCAGTAGTATTTGTTGACCCCTAACTGAAATAATGAGAGGGGATGGAAAAGAATTCAAGTGTAGCATTAGACTAGCAAAAACTTTTGAACTGTTGAAGCAGAAGGTGACAGAGCAACCTATTCTAGCCCTCCCAGATTCCAAGAAGGTATTTCAGGTGGATTGTGATGCTAGTGGTTGTGCCATTGGAGCAGTGTTGAGCTAAGAAGGTAAGCCCATTGCCTATTTTAGTGGAAAGTTAAATGATGCCAAGAGAAAGTATTTTGTATATGATCATGAATTTTATGCAATAGTTCAAGCATTAAAGAAATGGAGACATTATTTGTTGTCGAAGGAATTTGTTCTATATACTGATGATTAGGCCTTGCAATACCTAAATAGTTAAAGAAAATTAAATCAGAGGCATATGAAATGGGTAGAGTTTTTGTAGAGTTATACCTTTGTTTTGAAACATAGGAGTGAGAAGCCAAATAGGGTTGTAGATGCCTTAAGTAGGAGGCATAAATTGATGAGAAATATGTAGATTGAAGTGGTTGGGTTCAATGAACTCAAAACACTATATGTAGAAGATCTTGATTCTATAGAGGCTTGGAAAGCTTGCAAGGAACCTGTTATAGTGGATAGGACAAAGTGGTTGGATTTCATAATCTAGGATGGCATGTTATTTAAGGGACGTGAATTGTGTATCCCGAGGAGTTCCATGAGGGAGAACCTAATAAAGGAGAAGAATAGTGGAGGAATGGCAGAACATTTTGGTAGGATAAGACCATTGCATTATCAGTGAGCATTATTATTGGCCTCAGTTGTCATAGGATGTGAAGAAGTTTGTACAAAGCTGTAGAGTATGTCAGATGGCTAAAGGAGTGAGCTAGAATATAGGCTTATATCAGCCCTTACCTGTACCAGAGAGGCCATGGGAGGATATAAGTATGGACTTTGTTCTTGGTTTGCCAAGGACGCAACGAGGGAATGATTCAGTCTTTGTGGTGGTTGATAGGTTTTCGAAGATGGCACATTTCATTCCATCTTAGAAGACCCATGATGCAGTCCACATTGCTGACTTGTTCTTCAAAGAGGTGGTGAGGCTACATGGTCTACCAAGGAGTATTGTTTCAGATTGTGACACCAAATTTGTGGGGTACTTTTGAAGGACCTTGTGGAAGAAGCTGAAGACAGAGTTGACGTTTAGTTCTGCACACCATCCACAAATAGATGGGTAAATAGAGGTTGTTAACAGGAGTTTAGGTAACCTACTGAGATGTTTGGTAGGAGATAAACCCAAGGGATGGGACTTGATCTTACCCCAGGCAGAATTTTCTTACAACAATTTTATCAACAAAAGCACTAGTAGATCACCATTCTAGATTGTGTATGGAGGTAGCCCAAGAACAACTCCAAAATTGAGGAAGATGGACAAAGAGAAGAAAAAAAGTGCTGAAGCCGAAGATTTTGTAGAGCACATCAGGAATATACATGAGAAGGTAGGAGAATACATTAATAAGATGAATATGCAATATAAGACTAAGGCAGATCAGAAAAGGAGGAATAAGGAGTTTCAGATTGGTGATGAAGTAATGGTCCACTTGAGGAAAGAAAGGTTTCCTGTGGGAACCTATAACAAATTAAAGATGAAGAAATTTGGTCCCTGTAATATTTTGAAGAAGCATGATTCAGGGAATGCATATGAGGTAGAGTTGTCTGATGGAATCAACATTTCCCCTGTGTTCAACATTTCAGATTTGACAGAGTATCATGAAGGTGGAATAGAGGAAGCACCAGCAATAGGGTAGTATGGCATTCCAGCACCTACTTCAGAAAGGGAGGAGATTGAAGCAATCTTGGATAGTCATGTGGGAAGGAGTACCAGAAACATGCAGTATGAAGAATATCTGGTGAAATGGAGAGGAAGGCCTGTGGTAGATTCATCCTACCTATCTAAGATAGCGGTTGACCAGTTGGGTTTTCCTCAACCATTTGAGACATGACGGGGTCACTTCTCAAATTACCATGGGTGTCTAATACAGGAGCATGCAGTGGTGTAAGGGCAATCTTGCATCACCCAAAAAATAGTTAAATTACAAGTTTCTTGGTTTTTATATGTTTTTATATTTTTGGATACCCTTTTCATCATAATGAAATTTTCAATTTACATTTTTTATTTTCTATTCCTGAGTTGAAAGATATTGTAGTTTTAGTTTCCTAGATTTGCACCTGAAAATCTTCCAAGTTAGATTTGAGGCACTTAGAGTTCTCAATTTTTTTCCAAAACTTGCAAATTTCTAGCACATTATTGACTTCAAGACCTTTCCAACGGTTCAAACAGTTCACGAATTGGAGTGCCGGATCAAAAGTTATGGCCCTGGGAAGTTGGCACACTTTCTAGAAGATACAATTGCAAATGTTCTTTAGAAATTTGAACTTCAAGTTGTAATTTTCAGCACTAAACTGTCTAAACTCAAATTTGAATGTTGTTTTGGCTTCAAACTAAAGAGGAGCTCTATTTATGGGCGGTTTCTAATTTTTGGGTAGCTTTTGGGGGACAAGCTCGCATATTGTGAAAGGGTTATTCTGTAGCTTTCTGTAACTTGCATGTGTTGTAGAACTTGGGGATTTGAGATCCTCTGCATGTAAGAAGCTCCATTTTCTGAATAATAAAATTATTCTCTTGTTTGTGGGTTATTTTCTATGTCTCGGGCTGTGCCCTCATCACTATGTGAATTCTAAAGTCACTTCTTTTCAATATATATTAAAATATTCATGTTTGAAATAGAAATAATAGTGTGTTTCTAATCGTTCATTTATTTGATAGATTTGACATTTTCCTCAAGCTTCCATTGTTAATAAAATTCTAGTCAATTTTCATGTCATTGTTACTTTCAAATTTTTCAAATCAATTAAATAATTATATGATATTTTTACAAACATTGCAAGTTCAAAGACAACTGAATAATTTATTCCCATATATATTTCAAATATTTTATATACTATTGACAATATATTTTAATATATATTAAATATTTTGTATATGGGTAATAATTGACAATTTATTTTAATATACATTTTAAATATTTTGTAAAAGGGTAATATTTGAAATGTATTGTTGAAGAGTTATCAAATTTCAATATAAGAAATCTTGTTTTTTTATTGTAAAACAACAATAATTATTATATTCTCATATTAAGATTTCCAATATAGAATTCCTACTAGGTTATATTTTTTCCATATAGTTTGTATTTTTGTTTAAAACTCTTTTTATGCCACATTTAAAATTTGCATCAATGTTATAAGTTTTTTCAATATTCAAAAATGAGTAGTCATAAATTATCTATTTCTTTAGCTTAATCAAATTGTATTCAATTTAAAAAAAAATGAATACTAATTACTCTTGGTTCTTAGTCCTTATTCACCTACAAATTTAATGAAATATATATATGTGTGTGTGTGTGTGTGTGTGTGTGTGTGTGTGTGTGTGTGTGCATGCTTCCAGGTCTAATAAATATAAAACTAGGACAAAAATAAAATTATATCGTACCTGAACCAATCTATATAATAGTTCTCTTGTCAACTCAAAATTCAAGCTACCTTACTTAAGACTAAATATTATAGACAAATAGGGAAACTATAAAAGAGCTATTAAAAAGAAATTTACTATGTAACATTTTCCTTCTCAATTGTAAATTGATAACTTCTTTACAAAGCTTATTGACCAATGAGGAACATTTAGGTAGATCCTTTCTTTAAGAGGTAAGCTCCACATTGTTAGTAAAAATCATGGGAAAGTGTTCTCTATTTGTTTATAATATTTGGTGCTAGGTACATGAAGAATCAAAGAGGTGTAAAATTACTAACCCTAACCATATTTTTTTTTAATGAAAGAAATAAATTTTAACTAGAACTGCTCATATGGTAATGAGTATAATGGCAAAGATAGACAAAGATAACTACAAACAATAAATAAAGGGTGAAAAGTATGTCTATAGGTATATGTATATGTATATGTATATGTATATGTATATGTACATGTATATGTATATATATGTGTATGTGTATGTATATGTATATGTATGTATATGTATATGTATATGTATATGTATATGTATATGTATATGTATATGTATAGTATTGATCTATAGAATTCTCTACTCAACATTTTACTATATTGGCCTTCCTCTGTATTACTTTCAGAAATATATGGTCTTTTGTATATTCCATTTTTTGTTTAATATATAATAACACTCCATGTAGTTTGTGAGGCCTTGTTCGAACCTCTTCACAATAATGGTGGAGTTTGTTCACTGCATGGGTTGATGGTGGTGGATTTAGTTACCTTGCTTGATGGGTGTAGAATGGTCAAGACCTACGATGCACCTCCACTAGTTTGCAAATTGGATGGTTTAACAAGTGTTATGTTCTGCAATCTACACTATTTTGTACACGCATTATTGTTGTAAGTTGTTTTTCCCCATTTTTTTGGCCTTTTCATACATAACTAACCACAAATATATATTTTGATAGATTGAAACAAAATGTTGCTTTGCATAATCAAGGTTTGTTTTACAAATTTATAATTTACTACCTTATAGACTTACCCATTTTCTTACCACAGGGCTAGATATCCTCTGATGCATGCCAAATTTGTACACTCGTCCCTTCTCTTTCTCCATGGTTAGATATGTTCCAAAACATACCAAAATTAGGTATGTCTATAAAGTTATTCCTATGCATTGTATGCTTTGAAGCAAAACCTTTGCTATTTCTTTGAAGTCTTCCTATAAACAATATTTGTGTATTTCATCTATGCAATTGGTTCTATTTTGAAACAACACCTCCTCTATATTCTCATCTCCCTATATTTATCAACATTATAGACAAACTTCAACTCATAATGCCAAAATAGATATTCTAAAAATGCAATTGAATCAAAGTATTATACACACACACACACACACACACATATATATACATATACATTTGTATATACATATATACATATATATATACATACATATGTATATATGTATATATATATATATATATATCAATGTGTGTGTGTACACAAAATGCCACAGGCTTAATAAAAAATTAAAGCTGCATTCCCTAGCACTAAATATTATAGACAAATAGAGAAATTGTAATAGAGCTATTATAAGAGAAGCACAAAAAACTCTAGGAAAATAAATCCAAATATTGGAACATACAATTTTTTTAGTGATCTTGCCATTGTTTGATATATGATGGAACTCCTTTACATTTGTGGTCACTGTTTAATGCTTTACTCAGTTCACAATTTTTCAGGGGCCCATGGGGCTTCATGATGCCAATGTGGTCATAGTAAAGAACTTATTTGTAAACCATACATCTTTACTAAGTGTGTTATATCAATATGTTTCATTATATTCTTTCTTCCTCATCTATTTTAATTTGTCCATCATACATTGGCTACTACAAATACACAACATACTCTATTGTGTTGACTACATTTCTCCACTCTCATAGAGCTATCTTTTTAGCTTCTTGTATCAACTATATAAACCCAGTTCTTGATGATAATACCTACTTTTTTTAGGTTATGACAAAAAATATATGATTTGATCTTAAATATTTTTATGTGAAAAAGAACTTTCCCATTTTATGCATATACATGTATAGATGTATATATATACATGTATGCATGTATATGTGTGTGTGTGTGTGTGTGTGTGTATGTATGTATGTATGTAAGTATATACATGTGTATATATATTTATATATGTAGAAATACATGTCTACATGTTTTACTAATAGTTTGTTACAATTTCCCTATTTCTCTATAATACTCAATGCTAGACAATGCAAGTCCTCTTATACAATCACTCTATTTGTTAGGAGACTAAAAAGAATGTGGGAACCATTTTAGAATCAAAAGCATAGGAGCTCAATGAATGTGCATTCATATTTAAAAAACAAGAGTCTTAGATAGGATGTAGCCATACCTTGTGGGTACAACTAGGTGTAGTATGAACAATGCTTGAAAACATAGAAAGGTACATATATAGATATATATATTGAAGTCTAATCGTGGAATTGTATGACATGTATTAGAATAACACTTATTTGTTACTAAATATTATATACAAGTATTTAGTTCCTACATAGTGAGTCCACTAGCTCTGCCACTACCAACTAACATAATTACCAAGCTCCATGCCACCACAAAAAAAGGCCCACACAAGTTCCTACCAAATGAGGAATCCCCAACATTGAAAAATCCAATTCACTGCTAGCTTGGTGGAAATATTGGTGGAAACTTCAACCGCATCCTTACATACACTTGACTACAATGAGGATAGTTTATTCTACACATTGTATATGTCCATCTTCCTACAATTGTCTTTTCACCTTGTCGAGAAAAGATATTTATTAGTGAAAGAAAGAATATTTAACTACAATTTCCCCATTCATACATAGCCATAATTCCAGACACCCATGTGAAATGACTTATAGATTCCACAGAACAACAGTTTTAACATAAACAAAAAAACAAAACAAAAATTGTAAAACAACCATGTATAATTACTTATAGATTCGAGAGAAAAACAACTTTAAAACCATCCAATTTTCTAGGGAATAGAGTTGAATTTGATGATTTTTACAATACTCCCCTACCAAACCAGCCAGGGAACTGGAGGTGACAACATTCTTTCAACAATGCAAATTAATCAATATACTTTCTTGTACATTACGCAACACATCACTGTTAAGGAGGAAAATGCAAAATTTTAAACAATAGTTTACTACCAAACAACCACAACAATGGCTCTTTGAACAACATAACTTCATCGAAGTATACTTCCCCACATTGCAACATTCAATATTGTATTTACTTATTCACCACCACCATACAACAATGATAGGATGCATTAACCCTCATGTGGGAAAACACTTACCATTCAGCTTTCACATATCTAGGACACCAACTCCACCACCCCCAATCCATGTCATTACTAAGGTCCACATTACCACAAAAGAAAGAACCAAGTTTAAATAATTAAATTAGCAAGTTGAAAAGATAGGTCTACAAACATCCAAACATGCGGCTATCCTTCCAACTTGCCAAATTAATTATTTCAACCTAGTTCTTCATGGAAATACCTATTTTATATATGCTATGCCAACAATTATATGTTCAAATAAACTATCCAAAATGCATATGATAACACAACCTTAATTGGAAATTTGAGCTGCATTATTTGGTATTCAATATAATGGACAAAATGCTTGTGCAAAATACACATCTAAAATGACTAACAAACTTCACAACACAAATTTTTTAAAACCCTCTAATATGTTAAATAGCAGACCTAAGAATGACTATTCTTACAATAGCCTCATACTCAAGCAACACCACAATGGCTCTTTCGACAATGCAACTTAATCAATACATTTTCTTTCCTTGCAAAGAAAAACACAACAATTAATAGTTTGTTATAGGAAACTTTGAATAGATGATGGAAGAAAAATATCATGCAACATATTGGTAGGCAGAAAACAATCTATGTAACAATCGTAAAAGGTATTAGGATGATACTTAAGAATTAGATGCATGTTGTTCTCTAGTATTTTCCTAATAGTTCTTTTACAATTTACCTGTTGTTTGTCTATAATATTTAGTGACAAATAATGGAGCTCAAATTCATAATATGTGCATGTATATGTGTATATATGTATCTATATATATGTATGTATATATATGTATGTGTATAAATGTATATGTATATATATGTACGTATATATATATATAATGGCACATTGTGAAGTAAATGCAATATTCAATGTTGTAGTGTGGAAAATTATACTCCAAAATATGCAAGAAAATATATTGATTCAGTTGCATTTCTAGAAGAGTCATTCCAACACTATGAATATTTTACACATACTGCATAATTAAATGGTTTGTTCTTAATATCTCAATACTATATCATTCGAATCTATGGTTGTATTGTGGTGAGTTTTACACAACATAGACAATACTTATACATGCTATTTTAAACTCTACTTAAAATTGTAGTCTACATAAATATGAGTAAACATAGTATATAGACCCATTTAAATATACATATGTATGTATATCTTTGTCTACATATATGCATATGTATATCTACCTATATGGGTATTTTTATATATCAATCAAGGAATTGAATACATATATATATGTGCATATGTATCTATATACTTTTTAGTGATCTCAATATAAGTTTTCTCTTTGTGTGTAATATTTACTACCAAACAAGTGTTATTCTACTACGTGTTATACAATTCCTCTATTTGTCTTCAATATCTACTACCAAACAATGTAGCTTGAATCTTATATGAATATGTTTCATGATCTGAGAGCTCCCTACTTGCTTGTGTTCTAAATTGACAAGCCAACTAGGGAATTGTAGCCAACGATTTTTAGAATAGTATGATGTCAAACCAACACCACAATGGCTTTTTGGACAATGCAACTTAATCAATATACTTCCTCGCACATTACGTAACACATCAATGTTGAAACCCTTAAACCTACTATAAAAATGAAGCATAAGCAAAGAAAGACACAAATAAACAATAAATTAATCATTTATGCAAAATACCCAAGTTTCTTTTTGTGTGGTATATGATAAGAGTCCATAGGATTTTCCATGGACTTTAACTCATTTTTTTGGCTCAGGGGTTTGGATAGAGCCCATGAGGCTTCATGATGCCAATATAGTAGGGAGGAGAATTATCATGGGTTTAGGTTTTTTGGATTATATCATCATATATTGATTGTTTCTTATATACATGGATACACAAATTCTCACATCCACTTGTCCACCAAAAACATACTCTATTTTGTTCATTGTATTTGTCATTATTTCCACAACTCTCTTTTCAACTTTCTCAATAGATTGCTTATACAAAATTGTTTACTAGGATCTAATGTATTCAAAATATTTTATTTTGTCTCTTTCTATTTACAATAAATAATGCTAACCTATTTCATTTTATATCTATATTTTTTCCTATACAATGTTACTTAGATAAAATAGACCTTTTGCAAGTGGGAATCTACATAATTGTAGTCATCAGATATGTAGTTCATTGAAAAAATATTTTCAAAACACATATTTCATTTAAAATCATGGGGATGACAAAAGAAAAGTAGTTATTTTGGCCCACAGGGCATGCAGGTAGATGTTATAAAACTCATTGTTTTTTAATGTCTTTAACACTCATGGTTATAAGTTATCCTATTTTCCATGGATTTCAAAACATTTCTTTTTGCATGTAATGTAGGCCAAAAGTGGTTTGTTGTGCATCCATTAGATTTTCCACATGGTGATTATGTCTATTGCATTCTTTGTATATGTTTGCTTCAACATAGGTGCTACAATCCATTGACTATTTTTAATGTATTCTTCCTTAAATTGTAGTTGTATTTAAATATAGGTAGATTTAAACTTGCACTATGAAGTTAGATGAACCTTTCTACTTATTCTACATTGTTCTATATATTCCATTTATCCATCTTCTTCTAGTAGCCTTCAAACCCCATTAGGCTAATTCTTTACCAAGATATTCCTTTTTCTATTAACTTCTCATACCAAAAAAAAAAACACTGGAATGCTACAAAATTAGATTCAATACACGCATCCTTCCCCAAGTATGTTTTTGTGTCGTATTTGATAAGGGTCCAAGGGATTTTCCATGGACCTTAACTTCTTTTGCTCAAGGGTTTGGCTAGAGCCCACAAGGCTTCATAATACGAATATGGAAGAGAGGAGAACAAGCATTGGTTTAAATGGTTAAGGATGGCAATAAAACACTGCTTCCGTATGTGACTATTTTCTCCCCCTTCAAATCCCATAATACCAATAATTGCATTTATCATTGTTTCCAAAGCTCTCTTTTCAACTTTTCCTATAGATTTCTTATATAAAATCCCTTACCAAGATGCCATTCATTCAAAATATTCCCCTTTATCTACTTTTATTTACAATGAATAGTGCTAACCTCTTTCATTGTATATGTATATTTTTTTGTTTATATTGTTGTAGAAATATAATACTTATTAAACAAAGCTTTTATATTGTATACTCTCTATTTCAAATTCTTTCATGCTCCTACAACTTAGTCCAATGCAACTCATCCTTATTGGACACAATCAATAGTGTAAGTACAACACTTTCCCATTGTGAATAGACAACTTTGCTTAAATAATTTTAAAAATTATTCATTATTTTTAGCCTCGCATTATATACATTAATTTTACTTGTATACTTGCTTTTTATTCTTCCTTTTTTATTTCCCCTGCTTGTCAACTAACATAGCCTTATATTCCATTTATAGGAACTATGTTTCAAGTTTCCACATCAAAGGAAACACAACAATAGCAGATATTATATATGGAAATGCAAGAGTTTTCCCAAGATTTTAATTATGTGGATGCATGATGAAACTCCATGACATCTCTTGTGGAAAATTCATATTTCTCTTACTCAAGGGTTTGGATAAAGTACATGGGGCTCCATGATGCCAATATGGTAGGGAGAAAAATGAGCATGGGTTTTGTGGTTTTACATTTAACATCATATATTTTTTGTTACATACATGCATGTGTATTGCACAAATTCTTCTATAGATTTAGTATCATGTTTCTCATGTTGCCTCAAAAAAGGCATACCTTCTAATTCAAGAAAAATAGTCATGTATGATGAATCTCCTCAATATTTGTTTTTGCATATATACATATGTACATAGTTTGTTGTATAAATCTAGTAACATGTTTCTCATGTTCCATGAAAAAAATGTGTGCCTTCTAATTCAATTAAAATAGCAATACAAATTATTTGTGATGCAGGAGCATCCAGTGGTGTAAGGGCAATCTTGTATCACCTAAAAATAGTTAAATTTCAACTTTATCAGTATTTATATTTTTTTACATTTTTGGATACCCTTTTTGTCATAATGAAATTCCCAATTTATGGTTTTTATTTTCTATTCTTGGGTTGAAAGATATTGCAGTTTTAGTTTCCCAAATTTGCACTTGAAAATCTTCTGAGTTAGATTTGAGGCACTTAGATTTCCCAGATTGGCCCCAAAACTTTCCAAAATATACATAGAAATTTCAAGTGCATTATTGACTTTGAGACCTTTCCAATGGTTCAAACGGTTCGCGAATTGGAGTGCCGGATCAAAAGTTATGGCCCTGGGAAGTTGGCGCACTTTCTAGAAGATACAATTTTAAATGTTCTTTTGAAATTTGAACTTCAAGTTGTAATTTTTCAGCAACAACCCACCTAAACTCAAATTTGAATGTTGTTTTGGTTCCAAACTAAAGAGTAGCTCTATTTATAGGTGGGTTTCTAATTTTTGGGTAGCTTTTTGGGGACAAGCTCGCATATTGCCAAAGGGTTATTCTGTAGCTTTCTATAACTTGCATGTGTTGTAGAACTTGGGGATTGAGATCCTCTACATGTAAGAAGCTCCATTTTATGAATAATAAAAAATTTCTCTTGTTTGTGGGCTATTTTCTATGTCTCAGGTTGTGCCCTCATCAAGTGGTATCAGAGCGAGTTTTCTTGAGTGTGTGGATAGATCATCGATCGTGAGGTAGTTCGCACCAGGACCGCGGTTGTGGGTCGAGGTCAAGAAAGATGCCTCCAAGAGTGATGCCTGGTAGGCATGGTGGTGCTAGAGGTGGTCAGGCAGAGAAATACTGGTGGAAGAGATGCATTGGCAGCCCTCCAAAGACAGATTAATGTGTTACAAGAGCAGTTGAAGAAGATGGTTAAACCTGAGGGAGGAAAGTGAGGATGAAGGAGAGGAAGAAGGTTCAAATGTAGAAGAGAAGAAGAAGCAATTGATCAAGACCAAATGTGACTAATAAGGGCCATTTCAAAGATCAGGGAAATACCCAGAGTAGAAGTCCCTAGTTATTCCAAAAGTCTGAACCCAGAAGAGTTGATCGACTGGATCAACGAGCTAGAAGAATATTTTGAGTATGAGGAAATAGAGGACCCAAATCGGGTTAAGTTTGCAAAAATGAAGCTGAAGGGCCATGCCATTATTTGGTGGAAAGAGCTCTAGTTGGAAAGAAATCGAAGAGGAAAAGGAAATATCACCAGATGGAATCGCATGGTAGAGAAACTAAAGAAGCAATTCATACTAGTGGACTACGAGTTAGATCTATTGAAGAAATTGCAAGGGTTGAAGTAAGGAAGCAGATCTGTGAAAGAATATACTGAATATTTTCACAAGATAATCATCAGAACAGGCCACACAGAGGGCAATAAGGAGAAGGTAGCCCGATATCTTAATGGGTTACGACCGAGCATTCAGGAGGAGTTAAGCCTAGTCAGAATGACCACCATTGAGAATGTGTATCAGTTTGCTCTAAAGGGGGAAGAGAAGCTGAGCAAAAGATTTGATGGCAAGCAAAAAGGATGAGGAGGTCAAAGTGGAAGGGGCAATGGAAGACCTTTAAGAAGCCAAAATGATGATGAAAAGAAAAGTGAAGATGCGGGTACCAGCTGAAGCCAAAGGAATGACAACTTCTACCACCCTCGTGATCAAAACAATGTGATCAAAAAGGTAGAAGACGAGGGAGATATGGACAAGGATCTGGAAGAGGTGGTTTCAAAGGAACATGTTTCCAGTGTGGTGAAGAAGGGCATCGGGCCTATGAATTTCCACAACACCAAGGAAGGGTTGCGCATGCAGATGAGGAGGCCTAATCTGAACATTAAGATGATGCTGAAAGGGGAGAAGCCCTAGTGATTAGGAGAGCCTTGGTGACTGAGGAAAAGGAACCAGAAAAGAGGAAGAATCTATTTTACACAAGGTGCAAGTGTGAAGGAAAATGTTCTGATGTCATTATTGACGGTGGGAGCACTGATAATTTGGTGTCAGAAGAGATGGTCACAAAGTTCAAGATGAAGAGGGAAAGGCACCCGCATCCGTATCGGATTGCCTAGTTGCAGAAAGACCACAAAGTTTTGGTCAATGAGCAGTGCCTAGTAAAGTTCAAGATCAGGAGCTACCATGATAAGGTACTCTATGATATCATCCCCATGGATGCATGTCACATGTTGTTGGGGAGGCCATGGTAGTTCAATAGGCGAGCTATACATGATGGCCATGGAAACACTTATTCCTTGACAAAGGATGGGGCTTGTCACAAGTTGAAACCCTTGAAGGAGACCGAAGAAGAGGTATGCAGTAAAGCTAGAATTTGTTATGTAGATGGAAGAAATTTTTTTAGAAGGTATGAAGCATGAGCGTGTGTGTTATGCATTGATTCCTAGAGTGAGTAAGGAGGATAGTGAGAAGGTTCCAGAAGAAGTTTCTGGGATGTTGGATGAGTTTTAGGATATTTTTTCTAATAATGTACCTAAGGATTTACCACCAATAAGGAAGATCAGTCATCAGATTGACTTGATTCCTGGAGCCAGTTTTCCAAACAAGGTAGCTCATAGAATGACTCTAGTAGAAAATGAGGAGTTGAACAAACAAGTTTAAGAGTTGTTGAGAAAGGGTTTGATACGGCAAAGTTTGACTCCATGTGCAATACCTATAGTATTAGCACCAAACAAGGATGGGGAGTGGAGCATGTGTATAGATTCCTGAGCCATAAACAAGATAACAATCAAGAACAGATTTCCCCTGCCAAGGATGGATGACCTAATGGACTGTTTGAGTGGAGCTCAGTACTTCACAAAGATTGATTTAAAGAGTGGATATCACCATATCCAGATTTGAGAGGGAGATGAATGGAAAACTGTCTTCAAGACCAAAGAGGGCCTATACCAGTGGTTAGTCATGCCTTTTAGGCTAACCAATGCACCAAGCACATTCATGCGGCTCATAAATGAGGTACTAAAAGAATTTCTGGGAAGTTTTGTTATTTTGTATTTAGATGATATTTTGATTTTCAGTAAGACGTTGGATGAGCATCTAATGCATATTCGGAGAGCCTTTGAGAATTTAAGAGAAGAGAAACTATTGACTAATCTGAAGAAGTGCAGTTTTGTGAAGAGGGAGTTAGTGTACTTGGGGTTTATTGTCTTAGCAGAAGGTCTCAAGATGGACCCAGAGAAGGTGAAGGCTATTTTGGAATGGCCTACCCCAAGAACTGCTACCGAGGTGGGATCTTTCCATGGTTTGGCTAGTTTTTTTAGAAAGTTCATTGGAAACTTCAGTAGTATTTGTGGACCCCTGACTAAAACAATGAGAGGGGATAGAAAAGAATTCAAGTGGAGCAGTGGAGCGACAAAAATTTTGAACTGTTGAAGTAGAAGGTGACAGAGCAACCTGTTCTAGCCCTCCCATATTTCAACAAGGTGTTTCAGGTGGATTGTGATGCCAGTCGTTGTGCCATTGGAGCAGTGTTGAGCCAAGAAGGTAAGCCCATTGCCTATTTTAGTGAAAATTTAAATGATGCCAAGAGAAAGTATTCTGTATATGATCAGAAATTTTATGCAATAGTTCAAGCATTAAAGAAATGGAGACATTATTTGTCACTGAAGGAATTTGTTCTATATACTAATCATCAGGCCTTGCAGTACCTAAATTGACAGGGAAAATTAAATCAGAGGCATATGAAATGGGTAGAGTTTTTGCAGAGTTATACCTTTGTTTTGAAACATAGGAGTGGAAAGTCAAATAGGGTTGCAGATGCCTTAAGTAGGAGGCATACATTGATGAAAATATGCAGATTGAAGTGGTTGGGTTCAATGAACTCAAGACACTGTATGCAAAAGATCCTGATTTTGCAGAGGCTTGAAAATCTTGCAAGGAACCTGTTACAGTGGACAAGAGAAGGTGGCTGGATTTCATAATCCAGGATGGTATGTTATTTAAGGGAAGTCAATTATGTATCTTGAGGAGTTCCATGAGAGAGAACCTGATAAAGGAGAAGCATAGTGGAGGAATGGTAGAAAATTTTGGTAAGGATAAGACCATTTCCATTATTAGTGAGCATTATTATTGGCCTCAGTTGTCACAGGATGTGAAGAAGTTTGTACAAAGCTGCAAGGTATGTCAGATGGCTAAAGGAGTGAGTCAGAATACGGGCTTATATTAGCCCTTACCTATACCAAAGAGGCTTTGGGAGGATATAAGTATGGACTTTGTTCTTGGTTTGCCAAGGACACAATGAGGGAATGATTTAGTCTTTGTGATGGTTGATAGGTTTTCAAAGATGGCACATTTCATTCCATGTCAGAAGACCCATGATGCAGTCCACATTACTGACTTGTTCTTCAAAGAGGTGGTGAGGCTACATGGTCTACCAAAGAGTATTGTTTCAGATCGTGATACCAAATTTGTGGGGTACTTTTGGAGGACCTTGTGGAAGAAGTTGAAGACAGAGTTGAAGTTCAATTTTGCACACCATCCAGAAACAGATGGGCAGACCGAGTTTGTTAACAGGAGTCTAGGTAACCTACCTAGATGTTTGGGAGGAGATAAACCCAAGGGATGGGACTTGATCTTACCCCAGGCAGAATTTTCTTACAACAATTATGTCAACAGAAGCACTGGTAGATCACCATTAGATTGTGTATGGAGGTAGCCCCAACAACAATTGAGGAAGATGGACCAAGAGAAGAAAATAAGTGCTTGAAGCTGAAGATTTTGCAGAACACATTAAGGATATACATGAGAAGGTAAGAGAACATATTAACAAGATGAATATGTAGTATAAGGCTAAGGCAGATCAGAAGAGGAGGTATAAGGAGTTTCAGATTGGTGATGAAGTGATGGTCCACTTGAGCAAAGGTTCAAGGAATGATATGAGGTAGAGTTTCTGGATGGATTCAACATTTCCTGTTCAACATTTCAATTTGATAGAGTATCATGAAGGTGGCACAGAGGAAGTACCAACGATAGAACAGTGTGGGATTCCAGCACCTACTTTAGAAAAGGAGGAGATTGAAGAAATCCTGGATAGTCGTGTGGGAAGGAGTACCAAGAACAGGTAGTATGAGGAATATCTGGTGAAATGGAAATGAAGGCCTATTGAAGATTCATCCTAGTTGCCTAAGGCAGAGGTCGACTATTTAGTTTTTCCTCCACCATTTGAGACATGATGAGGTCACTTCTCAAATTACCTTGGGTGTCTGATGCAGGAGCATCCAGTGGTGTAAGGGCAATCTTACATCACCTAAAAATAGTTAAATTTCAAGTTTCTCAGTTTTTAGATGTTTTTACATTTTTGGATACCCTTTTTGTCATAATGAAAATTTCAATTTATGGTTTTTATTTTCTATTCCTGGGTTGAAAGATATTGCAATTTTAGTTTCCCATATTTGAACCTGAAAATCTTCTGAGTTATATTTGAGGCACTTAGATTTCCTAGATAGGCCCTAAAACTTTCTGAAATTAGCATAACATATTTTGAGCGTGTTATTGACTTTGAGACCTTTCCAACGGTTTAAACGGTTTGCAAATCAGAGTCCCGGATCAAAAGTTATGGCCCTGGGAAGTTGGCACACTTTCTAGAAGATACAATTGCAAATGTTCTTTTGAAATTTGAACTTCAAGTTGTAATTTTTTGGCGCCAAACTGCCTAAACTCAAATTTGACTGTTGTTTTGGTTCCAAACTAAAGAAGAGCTCTATTTATGGGCAGGTTTCTAATTTTTGGGTAGCTTTTTGGGGACAAGCTCACATATTGTGAAAGGGTTATTCTGTAGCTTTCTGTAACTTGCATGTGTTGTAGAACTTGGGGATTGAGATCCTCTGCATGTAAGAAGCTCCATTTTCTGAATAATAAAATTATTCTCTTGTTTGTGGGTTATTTTCTGTGTCTCAGGCTATGCCCTCATCAATTTATATCTTTTCATCGCATTCATAAAATTATAGAGTAGATACTACTTATAACATCTTTCCTTTTTGGAAAACTCATTTATGATGATCATTATAACTAATAAAAAAAAAACCTTTTTAAAGAATACTTTTTTATTCAATCTTACTAATAAAAGATGTAACTATACTAATGGAATCACTTTTTGAAAAGCATGCTTGTTAATTCAATCTTGGCAATAAAAAGATGACTATTAATAAGTCTTTAAAAAAGAAAAACTATGAAACTAACACAATAATGTCTCTTTCGAAAATGCAACCTAGTGAATATGTTTTCTTCAAAAAAATTTAAAAAATGCACAATAAAAGAGGAAAACCATCATAATGAAGAGTTTTTTATGGGGGGATTTGAAACAAATGAGGAAGAAAAAATACATACATACATACATACATATATATGTGTGTTTGTGTGTGTATAACACCACAATGGTTGTTTCAACAATGCAACTTAATCAAAGTATACTTTCCCACCCTACAACATTCAATATTGCATTTACTTCATCCACCCCTAGACTACAATTCAGTAACATCTTCCTCGCATTCCCTAAAAGCAATGTGTACCTTCTAATTCAATTAAAATAACAATACAAAGTATGTGTATCAATTCATCTCATTGACAAAATTCTAAAGTAGATACTACTTATAACATTTTCCCTCTTTGGAAAACCCATTTGTGATGACTATTATAACTAATTAAAAAAAACCTTTTAAAAGAATATTAATGAATTTAAAAGCATTCATTCAACATGATGTCTAATTTTATTCTACTAACTGATAGCCAATTTCCAAATGATAAATTTTCATTCCAAAACACAAAAACCATTTTCCCATTTTTATGCAAATAATCCTTAATGTCAAATTGAAGTTTATAATACTTTGCAACACTCATATTGAATGAATATATATAAAAAATTAATATTTGTCTAAAAATTTGATGCAGGAGCATCTAATGGTGTGAGGGAAATCTTGTATCGCCCAAAATAATGATTTCCATTTATCTTCCTTTTCTTTGTTTTTTGTAGATGTTTTTGCATTTTTGGATACCCTTTTCGTCGAATAAGAGTTCCTAACTTTTAGAACTATTTTTCTACTTTTTCTACTCAATTGCTATTTTTAGCAGGTATGAATTTGAAGGCATGGGAAGATAGAAATTTATGGGAAGGTTCAAGATGGAAAAGGAAGCACTTCAGCAAAAGAATCAGGTCAATATCATTCACAGTTTGAAAGCTATTCAAGTTTCAATTTCTTATTTTTTCCCTAAAAAATCTTTTGAGTCCAATTTGAGGCCCTAAACGGTCCCATACAGGCCCAAAAATTGTCAAAATTGGCAAACCAAGTTCCCAGCAGTTCAAATGGTTCAAAAAACAGAGTCCTGAATCAAAAGTTATGGCTTCCGAAAGTTGGCCGATTTTTGGAAAATTACCAATTTTTGAATTAGGACTCAATTTTTGAGTTTGAAATTGTAATTTTGGTGCCAAACCACCAAAACTCATAACTGGAATGTTGTTTTTGGCTCCAAACCAAAAAGAGGTTATTTATGGGCTAGTTTTTTATTTTTGGGTAGTTTTTTGGGGGAAAAGAGTTTGCATGCTGCAAAAGGGGAACTTCTGTGATTTATATAATTTACATGTATTGCGAAGCTCGAGGATTTGAGATCCTCTACATGTAATACTTCTATATTTTTGAATAAAATATTATTCTCTAATCTATGAGTATTATTCTGTCTCAGATTAGCACCCTAGTTAGGTGGTATTAGAAGACTTTTTCTTGAGCGTGCGGATAGATCGCCGATCGTAAGGCAGTTTGCTCCAAGACCATGGTTGTGGGTTCTAGATATTTAAGATGCCTCCAAGAGTGATTCTTAGTAGGCATGATGGTTTCATAGGTGGAAAAGGTGGCAAAAATGTTGGTGGAAGAGATCCACTGGCGGCTGGGGGTTTTTGAGATCTCCAGAGACAAATTGATGCATTGCAAGAACAAATGAGAAGAGGATTAAACCCAAGAAGGAGAGAAGAAAGTGAGGATAAAGAAGAGGTGGAATATTTAGACGTAGAAGAGGAAGAAGAAGCAATTATTCAAGATTAGATGCAGCTGATAAGGGCCATTTCAAAGATAAAAAAAAGACCTAGAATAGAAGTTCCTAGTTATTCTGGAACTCTGAACTCAGAAGAGTTGATTGACTGGATCAATGAGCTAGAAGAGTATTTTGAGTATAAAGAAGTAGAGGACCTAGATCAGGTTAAGTTTGGAAAAAAAAAGCTAAAGGGCCATGCAAATATTTGGTGGAAAAAGGTCCAACTAGAGAGAAATTGAAGAGGAAAAAGAAAGATTAGTAGTTGTGATCACATGGTGGGGAAACTGAAGAAGCACTTCATACTAGTGGACTATGAGTTAGATCTATTGAAGAAATTGAAAGGGTTGAAGCAAGGAAGTAGATCTATGAAAGAATACATAGAATATTTTCACTAGATGATCATCAGAATAGGCCATGTAGAGGCCAACAAGGAGAAGGCAACCTATTATCTTAATGGATTACGACCAAGTATTCAAGAGGAGCTAAGTATGGTTAGAATGACCACCATTAAGGATGCATACAAGTTTTCACTAAAAGTTGAGGAGAAATTGAACAAAAGATTTGATAGTAAGAAAAAGGACAAGGAGGTCAAAGAGGAAGGGATTGTGGAAGATCTTTTGGAAACCAAAATGAGGATAAAAGGAAAAATGAAGATGTGGGTACCAGCTAAGGCCAAAAGAATGATAACTTCTACCACCCTCATGATCAAAACAATGGTGATCAAAGAGGTAGAGGATGAGGAATATTTGGACAAGGACCCAAAAGAGGTGGTTTCAAAGGAAACTTTTTCCATTGTGGTGAAGAAGGGCATCGAGCCTATGAATGTCCACAACACCAAGGAAGGACAAACAAAATACCAAAAGGTCATGGAAGGGTTGCACATGCAGATGAGGAGGCTCAAGCTGAGCATTCAGATGATGCTGAAAGGGGAGAAGCCTAGTGTAGGAGCACATAGGGGGTCCAAGAGACCTAATATGTTTGGTGATTTTTTGTTTCTTGGTTTTGGTAATGGAATAAGGTCCTAAGGACCATTTCAAATGTTTTGTAATAGGTCTTTTAGGTTTTGGTTGAATTTTTGGTCTTGGTGACCAACTCCTTTGTATAAACAAGGTCTCCATCCTCCTTTTGTAAGTCTAGTGCACCTTGGAAAATTAAGAAAGAAAGATGCCTTGTTGTATCTAGACACTTGAGGGGAATAACCTTGTTCATTTGAGTTGGTTTTAAATTCCTTTGACACATTTTTAAGGCTCTTGATAGTTGAGTTGGAGTGAATTGTCTAAATTTCCTTAATTAAGCATTTAAGTGGTAAAATGATGTTTTTTGTGTTTACAACAACCAAATAATTAAAATTTCAGTTGGAGGACATTGGAGGGAGTTTTTAATACTTCAAATATGCCTCTCTAGGTCGAGGCAAGGTTGGTTGATGAAAAAATAAGGTGTTCAATAAACAGTTTCTTGTTCCTATGATTGGTACAGCTTGTAGACTTAGTTTTATGCTACAAGCCTATAATGGCTAGAAAGAGGATTGAATAATATTTCTTTTAGCACTGGAGTGGGGGGTTTTCATTGATTATTATGGGAGATATCTTAATTTTACTCCTGAGTGGTCTAAAAACCCTTAAAATTTGGGTTTTGGGTGAAAAATGCATATTTCTTCCATTCCCACATTGTAAAATTGCTAAATATTGGTGGGATGGAAGATATAAGGGTGTAACATCATGTGATCATGATCTTGGAGAATGGAAGGCTCATGGGAGGAGGTGATTTAAGATTTGTGGCTTGACATCTCTATGTGTCGAGCCTAATTGACAAGCAAAAAAGTGATTTTTCGCTTTATTTTGAAGAATTTATTTAAGAGGAAATTAGCAATGATGTTGACAAGTGTAAATAACCTATTGGAGTCTAAATTATGGCTTTGTGGTGCATGGGTGAGCCTAGGTAGTCAAGACCTAGGTGTAGGTCTTCGGAATAGGCCTCTTGGAGCAGCGATAGAATAGGCCATTGTGGATTATGCTTTAACAGTTAAGAAGAGAGGGTTTGAGGATTTGTAGTAGTCCATTTTGGGAGCCTAATTTCAATGGTTTAGTGTCATAATAGTCCTCCATGTGGATTTAAAATTGACTATCCTACCAAGTGAAGTTAAAAGCCTTCAATGTAAAAGAGGCCTAAGTCATTGGAATGAAGAATAAATTTTGTTCCCTAGGTGCAAGGTGGGTTGTTAAACCTTGATTTGGTCTATGTAAACATGTTTCAAGAATTACCAAATCCTTTGGGTGGTCTTTGTTTATAACCCTAGGTGTGAGGGGTTTCTTCCTTGAAGGAATATTGGAGTTTAGGACTCCTCATAAGAGTGTTTGATTAAAGTTTTAAATTGAGTGACTTTGCCATTTGTGATTGTGAGTTTTCCTTCCCTACCACTCTGCATCATAGTGGTATCAGAGCCTGATTGTAGGTAGTTGTTCAAGGGAAGACATCATGCCTCCAAAATTTGGACCAATCATTTCAAGAGAATTGAAGGCCTTGAGAGAAGAGATAGAGGTCTTGAAATCAAGAGAAAGGAGAAGAGCAGTGGTAGTTGAGGAAGAGAGTTCTTATGAAGAAGAGCTAAAGGGTGAAGAAGATGAAGAGAACCCTCGGGGGGTAGAGATACCCCCTCATGAGAGAAGACTCCTTAAATCCTTGCAAGCTGGTGTAGGGGAATCAACACCTTGGAAGTCAAAGGATAGGATTTAAAAAGGTTTAAAAGGTCATTTGAGGGAGTTTTCATCTTTGTTCCATGAGGAAATTGAAAAAAATGTAAAAACTTGAAATGTTGTCAATATTGTCAAAAGTTGTCATACATGGTAAAGGCAGGGTATTTTGGTGTCGTGTGCTTTGAATCATGAATAAAGGCTTAAATAAGGTCTAAATGATCATATTTTAGGTGTCTAGAAGTGTTAGAGGTCTTTTAAGTTCAATAATTACAAAAATGCAAAATGTTGCAAATGTTGTTTTGCTGATATTTGCTGATTTGCATAATTAGAGTCATTAAGTGGTAATTAGTTGTGATTATGGTTGGTTAAGGGTGGTTACTTGTTTAATTTTATTTATACGGCCTTCCAAGGCTTGAAGTAAGGGTTTTTGAAGGTTGTAATAACTCATATTCAATAAAATACCATGTTTTTGGAGAAAATTCTATATTTTTCATAGTTTTTCAGAACTTGTTTACTATTGTACGGATTTGTATGGCCTCCTAATGCCTTGAAATCTTCAGAGGTTGAGAATATATATGTTTAATTTCATCTTATTTTTATTTTTAGTTCTCATTCATTATTTCGTGAGAGATATTCAAAAATTACTACAAGTATCCTAGTTTTTTTCCTTGTGAAGGGTTTGAAGGCAAAAATATGAGATTTTGACCAATCCACCCACTGTATAATGTTTTAACTCAGTGGATTGGTAGGAAATATATTATATTAGATGTATTAATTCATTTTATATAATAATAAGGTGTTTTTGTGGTGGATGTGTGATGCCCTAGGGCTGAAAATGCAAATTTCCCTTGAAAAGTGATGGCTTTGAAGTGTTTTTCATTAAATTATTGATGGAGTTGAGTTTGTAAACATTTAAAATGTGAATATAGACCCTATGAAAGGTTTTTGGACCATTTATTTGTTTATTCAAGTTTTGGAATGAAGATTTTGACAAAACCCTTGTTTTTGCATTAGAAAAGGATGTTTTTTGAGTTGGGAGGTTTTTTGGCTGTACACGTGCAAACCAATAGTGGATTCTATGATTTTGGGCCATTTAATTTGCTACCTCAAGGTTTCAAGGTGATTGGGTAAGTTTGAAGGGTACTTCCTTTGTTAAATTGACCTATTTTCCTTGTTTTTCCCATGGTGAGTGTATTGGAAGTCTAAACTGGTACAAAGGAGTTGTATCTGATATTGAAGTACATTGTGTAATTCCTTAATGGGTGTCTAAATCCATTATTTATTTGGAAATTATTTTGGGAAAGTTGGGTGAAAATTCCCTTGAAGTTGTTTGGCTGTGTTGGTGGAAAGAATGCATCTAACAAGTGAATTTGTGAAGTTATTTTAATTTTATTTGAAATTTGGGTTGACCATCTGTTATTTGTCATTTCAAGTTAATTTCCACCTTGGGTTTTCATCAAAGTGGTATCAGAGCATCAGGCATAATATCTTGTTGTTGGTTGTTTGATTTTGTAGGCTGTGAAGGATGCCTCCAAAGGCTAGTGCAATGGCTAAAGAAATACAAGAGTTGAAGGAGCAATTAGCAAGGAAGTACAGGATCTAGAAAGAATATCAAGATGCTACTATAGCAAGGATAGTTGCTTTGGAGAATAATCAAAGGAGAGGAGTTGTAGATGAAGAGCAAAGTGATGAAGAGGCTGAAGGGGATCCTCTAGTTCCTGATGAAAGAAGAATGCTTAGGATGCTGACGGTGGTCAAGGGTGACAAGACTCCTAAGGTAAAATTTGATGTTCCCATGTATGGAGGTAAGATGGATAGTGAAGAAGTTTTAGCATGGATTGATGCTTTGGATAACTTTTTTGAGTTTGAAGATATTGATGATAGCAAGAAGGTTAAGTATGCAAAGAAAAAGTTGATAGGACCAGCTCTTACATGGTGGAATTTTGTGCAAGAGGATAGATTCAAGAAAGGTAAGCCTAAAATATGTTCTTGGGATAGAATGGTAGAAAAATTTAAGGCTCAATTCTTACCAGCAGATTATGCTATTCAAACTTTCATGAAATTACAAGAATTAAAGCAAAGAGAAATGGATGTGATGTCTTACACTAAAGAGTTTCATAGATTGTGTATAAGAGAAAGTCATAATCAAGATGAAGTGGAGAGAGTGGCTAGATACTTGAGTGGTTTGAGGTTGAACATAAGGGATGAGATCAGCCTCAATCCACCTAAAACAGTTGAAGAATGCTTTCAAATGGAAATGAGGGCAGAAAATAGAATCAAAAGGAGACAAGAGAGACAAGAAAGGGGAAAAGGTGGTGTGAATAGAGGAAGAGGTTCAAGGAAATCCAAGGAAGAGCATGAAGAGGCTGATAAAAGCAAGGAACAAGCTCCTGAATCAAGAGGTGGATGGAGAGGTGGAAGAACAAATTTCAGGTCAAAGAGGGATTTCAATGAGTTTTCAAGTAGATGTTTCAAGTGTAATGAATTTGGACACCCCTTCTTTAAGTGTCCTCAAAATCAAGGTGCAACTTCAAGTGGTGATAGGAGGAATGAGAGAAGAACACAATTGGTTCAAGAGGAAGAGTATGAAATTTCTACAAGTGTAAGTAGGCTTGCAGATCTAGAAGTGGGAGAGGCACTCATGATGAGAAGAAAATTGCTGCAAACACCAAAGGAAGAATACATGAGCCAAAGATGGAGTTTATTCAGAACCTCATGCAAATGCAAAGGTAAAGTGTGTCAAGTTGTTATTGATTCAGGTTCTCAAGATAACATGGTGTCTAGGGAAATGGTAGATTAGTTGAGTCTAGAAAACATACCTCATGTAGCACCCTACAAGGTTTCTTGGGTGAATGATAGTCAAAATTTAGTGGTGAATGAGCAAGCTTATGTAGATTTCTAGATTGGGGAGTACAAGGATATAATCTTGTGTGATATATTACCAATGGATTGTTACTATCTTCTCTTGGGGAGGCCATGACAATATGATAGAAGGTCTATGTATGATAGTTGGGCCAATACTTACACAATATGGAAGGATAATCAAAGCTATAAATTAACTCTTTTGCAGGAAAGAGAGAAGATCAAAGGTAAGTCAAAAGTGATTATGTTTGGTAGAAAGCAACCCTTAAGGCTTGAAGACAAAAGGGACAGTGCATTTTCTAATTTACAGTAGGGTAATAATGTTAGGACAGTGATTGGAACACCTTCAAATGGTGTTAAGGAAATGAACAATCTGATTTTGCAAAGGATAGTAGCAAAACACATGTCAAAGTCTGATTTTAATGCAATAAATGCTAACAAATCTACAAGGATGTATGAGAAACAGGGTGGCATACTTAAGGAGTTCAATGAGCAGGGTGTAGTGATTGTTGGGACCATAGTGTGTCCTCTTGTTGAATGTAAATTAAAAAAGATAGTGGGAGTTGCTAATGCTTTGGAATATGTTGATAGAGGTGTGAAAGGTCTGAGGACAGTAAGGAGTGCACACAATCCTTTAAGGAACACAAAACTGATCACATGGCAGAGCATGCACAAAATGAAGAACAATTGCAAGTATATGAATGAAAACAAGGAAAGTGTAGGGTTGTTTCTTGCTAATGATTTTTTTGTACAGGTATAAGGTCTGGAGCAGCATCAAAATATTATTTAAGGACAAGAAGGTAGCAAACACAACTGAAGAAGCATGGAGCAGTAGGGTCAATGCTTGGAGCAACTAGTACTTCTTGGGACAAGAGTCTTTTTCTTGATGAGGTGTATAATGTAGGGGCACCAACACCTTGGATGTCAAAGGATAGGAGTTAAAAAGGTTCAAAAGGTCATTTGAGGGAGTTTTCATCTTTGTTCCATGAGGAAATTGAAAAAAATGTAAAAACTTGAAATGTTGTCATTATTGTCAAAAGTTGTCATACATGGTAAAGGTAGGGTATTTTGGTGTCATGTGCTTTGAATCATGAATAAAGGCTTAAATAAGGTCTAAATGATCATATTTTAGGTGTCTAGAATTGTTAGAGGTCTTTTAAGTTCAATAATTGCAAAAATGCAAAATGTTGCAAATGTTGTTTTGCTAATTTTTGTTGATTTGCATTATTAGAGTCATTAAGTGGTAATTAGTTGTGATTATGGTTGGTTGAGGGTGGTTACTTGTTTAAGTTTCTTTATAAGGCCTTCCAAGGCTCGAAGTAAGGGTTGTTGAAGGTTGTAATAACTCATATTCAATAAAGTACCACATTTATGGAGAAAATTCTGTATTTTTCACAGTTTTTCAGAACTTGTTTACTATTGTATGGATCTGTATGGCCTCCTAATGCATTGAAATATTTAGAGGTTGAGGATATATGTGTTTACTTTCATTTTATTTTGATTTGGAGTTTTCATTCATTGTTTTGTGAGAGATATTCAAAAATTACTACAAGTATCCTGGTTTTTTTCCTTGTGAAGGGTTTGAAGGAAAAAATATGAGATTTTGACCAATACACCCATTGTATAATGTTGTAACTCAGTGGATTGGGAGGAAATATATTATATTAGATGTATTAATGCATTTTGTATAATAATAAGGCATTTTTGTGGTGAATTTTCCCTTGAAAAGTGATGGCTTTGAAGTGTTTTTCAATGAATTATTGATGGAGTTGAGTTTGTAAGTATTTAAAATGTCAAGGAAAACCCTATGAAAGGTTTTTGGACCATTTATTTGTTTATTCAAGTTTTGGAATGAAGATTTTGACAAAACCCTTGTTTTTGCATTAGAAAAGGAGGTTTTTTGAGTTGAGAGTGTTTTTGGCCTTACATGTGCAAACCAATTGTGGATTCTATGGTTTTTGGCCATTTAATTTGCTTCCCTAAGGTTTCAAGGTGATTGGATAAGTTTGAAGGGTACTTTCTTTGTTAAATTGACCTATTTTCCTTATTTTTCCCATGGTGAGTGTATTGGAAGTCTAAACTATTCCAAAGGATTTGTATCTAATATTGAAGTATGTTGTGTAAGTCCTTAATAGGTGTCTAAATCCATTATTTATTTGGCAATTATTTTGGGAAAGTTGGGTGAAAAGTCCCTTGAAGCTGTTTGGCTGTGTTGGTGGAAAGAATGCATCTAACAAGTGAATTTGTGAAGTTATTTTAATTTTATTTGAAATTTTGGTTGACCATCTATTATTTTTCATTTCAAGTTGATTTCTACCTTGGGTTTGCACCACAAGCATCTAGAGGAGAATCCTCTGAAGTAAAGATTGATTTTTTGGTATATAGTGGAAAGATGGATGTGGATAAGTGTTAGAGTGGGTGAAAGCTCTAAATAACTATTTTGAATACAAAGACATGGCAGAGAATAAGAAGGTAGAGTTTTCCAAAACAAAATTGAAGGGATCTACCTTGACATGGTGGAATTTCACCGAAGGAGAAAGGGTCAAGATGGGTAAATCCATGATTAACTCATGGGATAGGATGGCGCATAGGTTGAAGGCACAATTCCTTCCTACTACTCATGAAGTGCAGGAGTATAGAAAGAGGTGGAATATGAAACAAAAATACATGGATGTTTCATCCTACATTGAGCAATTCTACAAGTTGAGTATGAGATGTAGTCATGAAGAAAGTGAGAAGGAAAAAGTGGCCAGGTATATCAATGGCCTAAGACTTAGTATTCAAGATGAGATCAGTTTGGTTATTCCCAAGACTATGGAAGATTGCATACAAGTTGCATATAGGTATGAGGAGAAGATAAGAAGGAAACAAGAGCAAAAAATAGAGGAAGAGATGGAAATTTTAGAGGTAGGACATAAATCAGTCCCAAAAACATCAAGAAGAATCTAGCCACAATGTATCAAATGGAGACTCAAGAAATAGAGGGGGATTCAGGGGTAGGAGACCCAATGGAAAGGGTAGATTTAATTGATGAAGGGGCTCAAATAAATTTTTAGGGAGATGTTACAATTGTAACTATCCTAGACATCTAGCATTCAATTGTCTTGAAAAATAAGGATCAAGCTCTCATGGCGGAGAGAGGAGGAACTAACTAGTGCATGAGGATGAAGAAAGTGTGACTTCACTTTTATTAAACCTTACATCAAAAGTTGGAGAGTCCTTGATGATTAGGAGAACATTACTCAAGGTACCAATCCTTGAAGAACCCCCACAAAGGAAAGCACTCTTCAGAATAAATTGCAAGGTACAAGGTAAAGTGTGTAAGATAGTAGTGGATTCAGGATCAATTGATAATCTTGCTTCAATTGAGTTGGTAGAAAATTTAAATTTGAAAAGGATTTCTCACCCTAACCCATACAAAGTTTCATGGTTTAGTAAAGGACAACAGGTCTTGGTGGATGAGCAAGTATGGGTGGAATTAACATTGGGCCATATAAAGACAAGGTTCTATGTGACATCATCCCTATGGATGTGTGCCACTTGCTACTTGGTAGGCCTTGGAAATTTGATAGGAAGACCAAGCATGTTGTGGAGAAGAACACATACTCCATTGTGAAGGATGGGAAGACTGACAACCTTTCAACTATCCTAGAAGAAGATAAGGCAAAGCATGAAGGGCCTTATGTTTTGATGGTGGGTTAGAAGGAGTTCATGAAGACCTTGAAGGAAGGAGGATGAAGAGGATTCTTCTTGATTATGAAGCCAAAAAGTGAAATAGATCTGCCCATAAAGAATAAGGAAGATGCACCAAAGGAAGTCCAAGAGTTTTTGGAAAGGTACAAGGACATAACGGTGAATGAATTACCTAGTTTCCTACCTCCCATCAAGGATATACGTCACCATATTGATTTGATTCCAGGGGCTACATTTCCCAATAAGGCTGCATACAAAATGACACCCACTCAAAATGAGGAGATTGCAAGACAAGTGCAAGAGTTGATGGATAAAGGGCTAGTGAGGAAGAGCTTAAGTCCATGTGATGTTCCTAGTATCCTAGCACCACAAAAAGATGGGAATTGGAGGCTTTGCATTGATTCAAGAGCTATTAATAGGATCATAATCAGATATAGGTTCCTATTGCCAAGAATGGAGGACCTCATGGATTGTCTATCAGGAGCATCTTACTTCTCCAAGATTGATCTAAAGAGTGGGTACCATCAGATAAGGATTAGAGGGGGGGTGAATGGAAGACAAATTTTAAGACTAATGAAGGGCTCTATGAGTGGTTGGTGATTCCCTCTAGGTTATCAAATGCCCCTAGTACCTTTATGCACCTTATGAATGAGGTATTGAAACCTTTCATATGAAATTTTGTTGTAGTTTATTTAGATGGCATCCTTGTGTTTAGCAGGTCTAAAGAAGAATATTTGAAGCACCTTAACATGGTACTAAGGATATTACAAGAGGAGAAGTTGTTGATCAACATGGAAAAGTGTGAGTTCATGAAGGAAGAACTAGTATACCTTGGGTTTGTCATCTCCAAGGGAAGTTTGAAGATGGATCCTTCAAAGGTGAATGCTATTCTTACGTTGCCAACACCAAAATCCATGGGAGATATGGGAAGCTTCCATGGACTTGCAAGCTTTTATAGAAATATTCAAGAACTTTAGCAAAATTTGTGCACCAATCTTGGAAACCATCAAAGGAGGTAACAAAGGTAAGTTTTCTTGGACCAATGAGGTTGATAAAGGGTTTGAATATTTGAAAATGAGAGTAGCACAACACCCTATACTTGTGCTCCCTGATTTTGATAAAGTTTTTACCATTGAGTGTGATGCTAGCAATCAAGCAATAAGGGTTGTTTTGAGCTGAGAAGGTAGGGCGGTTACATTTTTTAGTGAAAGGCTAACTGAAGCAAAGAAAAAGTATTCTTCATGTGAGTTGGAACTGTATGCTATGGTACAAGCCCTCAAAAAGTGGAGGCACTACTTGTTACCTAATTTTTTTTTTGTTTATACTAATAATCATGCCTTGAATTTTTTGAATGCACAAGACAAACTCAGTCATAGGCACATGAAGTGGGTAGAGTCTTTGCAAGCCTATACTTTCACAATAAAGCATAGGAAGGGCCAAGAAAATAAGGTGGTAGATGCTCTTAGTAAAAGGGCACTTTTAGTGCAAGAGATCCAACTCCAAAGCATGGGGGTTGATGCACTAAAGGATATGTATCATGAAGAATCAGATTTCAAGGAGGTATACAATGTTTGTGAGCAGCATTTGAATTCTTTTCATGGTGAATACTCTAACTTTTTATTGCAAAATGGTTTTCTCTTCAAAGGAAGTCAATTGTGTGTGCCTAAATACTCAATGAGGGAGAATATCATAAAGGAGAAACATAGTGGGAGTCTTAGAGGTCACTTTGGCCTTGACAAGACCTTGGAACAAGTTAGTGATGTAGGAGCATCCAGTGGTGTAAGGGAAATCTTGCATCACCCAAAAAGTAGTTAAATTTCAATTTTTTTGGTTTTTAGATGTTTTTACATTTTTGGATACCCTTTTTGTCATAATGAATTTTTAATTTATGGTTTTTATTTTCTATTCCTGGGTTGAAAGATATTGCAGTTTTAGTTTCCCATATTTGCACCTAAAAATCTTTCAAGTTAGATTTGAAGCACATAGATTTCCTGGATCAACTCCGAAATTTTCCAAAATCAGTGTAGAGATTTCAAGCATGTTGTTGACTTCGAGACCTTTCCAACGGTTCAAGCGATTCGTGAATCAAAGTCCCAGATCAAAAGTTATGGCCCCGGGAAGTTGGCACACTTTCTAGAAGATACAATTGCAAATGTTCTTTTTGAAATTTGAAATTCAAGTTGTAATTTTTAGCACTAAACCGCCTAAACTCAAATTTGAATGTTTTTTTGGCTCCAAACTAAAGAAGAACTCTATTTATGGGTGGGTTTCTAATTTTTGGGT
Source organism: Sequoia sempervirens (assembly GCA_007258455.2). Taxonomy (NCBI): domain Eukaryota; kingdom Viridiplantae; phylum Streptophyta; class Pinopsida; order Cupressales; family Cupressaceae; genus Sequoia; species Sequoia sempervirens. The sequence goes on from VDFB02373365.1 coordinate 274,205,337, forward strand.
AACTTTTTGGGGACAAGCTCACATATTGCGAAAGGGTGCTTCTATAGCTTTCTGTAACTTGCATGTGTTGTAGAACTTGGGGACTTGAGATCCTCTACATGTAAGAACCTCAATTTTTTGAATAATAAAATTATTCTCTTGTTTGTGGGTTATTTTCTAAGTCTCGGGTTGTGCCCTCATCAAGTGGTATCAGAGCGAGTTTTCTTGAGCGTGTGGATAGATCACTGATCGTGAGGCAGTTCGCACCAGGACCGTGGTTGTGGGTCGAGGTCAAGAAAGATGCCTCCAAGAGTAATGCCTAATAGGCGTGGTGGTGCTAGAGGTGGTCGAGGCAGCAGAAATGCTGGTGGAAGAGATTCACTGGTAGCCCTCCAGAGACAGATTGATGTGTTACAAGAGTAGTTGACATGAGGGTTAAACCCGAGGGAGGAAAGTGAGGATGAAGGAGAGGAAGAAGGTTCAGATGTAGAAGAGGAAGAAGAAGCAATTGATCAAGACCAAATGCAGCTAATAAGGGCCATTTCAAAAATTGGGAAAAGACCTAGAGTAGAAGTCCCCAGTTATTCTAGAAGTCTGAACCCATAAGAGTTGATCAACTGGATCAACGAGCTAGAAGAATATTTTGAGTATGAGGAAATAGAGGACCCAGATCGGGTTAAGTTTGTGAAAATGAAGCTGAAGGGCCATGCCAGTATATGGTGGAAAGAGCTCCAGTTGGAAAGAAATTGAAGAGGAAAAGGAAATATCATGAAATGGGATCGCATGGTAGAGAAACTGAAGAAGCAATTCATACCAATGGACTATGAGTTAGATCTGTTGAAGAAATTGCAAGGGTTGAAACAATGAAGTAGATCTATGAAAGAATATACTAAATATTTTCACAAGATAATCATCAAAACGGGCCACAGAGGCCAATAAGGAGAAGGTAGCCCGATATCTTAATGGGTTATGACCGAGCATTCAGGAGGAGTTAAGCCTAGTTAGAATGACCACCATTGAGGATGTATATCAGTTTGCTCTGAAAGTGGAAGAGAAGTTGAACAAAAGATTTGATGGCAAGCAAAAAGGACGAGGAGGTCAAAGTGGAAGGGGCAGTGGAAGACCTTCTGAAAGCCGAAATGATGAGGAAAAGAAAAGTGAAGATGTGGGTACCAGCCAAACCCAAAGGAATGACAACTTCTACCGCCCTCATGATCAAAACAGTGGTGATCAAAGAGGTAGAGGATGAGGGAGATAAAGACAAGGATCTGGAAGAGGTGGTTTCAAAGGAACATGTTTTCAGTGTGGTGAAGAAGGGCATTGAGCCTATGAATGTCCACAACACTAAGGAAGGGCAGAAAAAAGACCAAAAGGTCGTGGAAGGGTTGTGCATGTAGATGAGAAGGCCCAATCTGAACATTCTAATGATGCTGAAAGGGGAGAAGCCCTAGTGATTAGGAGAGCTCTAGTGACTGAAGAAAAGGAACCAAAACAAAGGAAGAATCTGTTTCGCACAAGGTGCAAGTGTGAAGGAAAATGTTGTGATGTCATTATTAACGGTGGGAGCACTGATAATTTGGTGTAAGAAGAGATGGTCACAAAGTTGAAGCTGAAGAGGGAAAGGCACCCGCATCCGTATTGGATTGCCTAGTTGCAGAAAGACCACAAAGTTTTGATCAATGAGCAGTGCCTAGTAAAGTTCAAGATTGGGAGCTACCATGGTGAGGTATTCTATGATATCATCCCCATGGATGCATGTGACATGTTATTGGGGAGGTCGTGGTAGTTCGATAAGCGAGTTATACATGATGGCCATGCAAACACTTATTCCTTGACAAAGGATGGGGTTCGTCACAAGTTGAAAACCATGAAGGAGATAGAAGAAAAGGTATGCAGTAGTGCTAGGATTTGTTATGTAGATGGAAGAAATTTTTTAGAAGGTATCAAGCATGAGCATGTGTGTTATGCATTGATTACTAGAGTGACTAAGGAGGATAGTGAGAAGGTTCCATAAGATGTTTCTAGGATGTTGGATGAGTTTCAGGATATTGTTTTTGATAATGTACCTAAGGGTTTACCACCAATAAGGAAGATCAGTTATCAGATTGAGTTGATTCCTGAAGCCAGTTTGCTAAATAAAGCAGCTCATAGAATGACTCCAGCAGAAAATGAGGAGTTGACCAGACAAGTTCAAGAGCTGTTGAGAAAGGGCTTGATACGAGAGAGTTTGAGTCCATGTGTAGTACCTGCAGTACTAGCACCAAAGAAGGATGGAGAGTGGAGGATGTGTATAGATTCCCAAGCCATAAACAAGATAACAATCAAGGACAAGTTTCCCCTGCCAAGGATGGATGACCTGATGGACTGTTTGAGTGGAGCTCAGTACTTCACAAAGATTGATCTGAAGAGTAGATATCACCAAATCCAGATTCGAGAGGGAGATGAATGGAAGATTGCATTCAAGACCAAAGAGGGCCTGTACCAGTGGTTAGTCATGCCTTTTGGGCTAACCAATGCACCGAGCACATTCATGCGGCTCATGAATGAGGTACTAAAAGAATTTCTAGGAAGTTTTATTATTGTGTATTTAGATGATATTTTGATTTTGAATAAGACGTTGGATGAGCATCTGATGCATATTCGGAGAGCCTTTGAGAAGTTAAGAGAAGAGAAGTTGTTGATTAATTTGAAGAAGTGTAGTTTTGTGAAGAGGGAGTTAGTGTACTTGGGGTTTGTTGTCTCAGTAGAAAGTCTCAAGATGGACCCAGAGAAGGTGAAGGCTATTCTGGAATGGCCTACCCAAAGAACTACTACCGAGGTGAGATCTTTCCGTGGTTTGGCTAGTTTTTATAGGAAGTTCATTAGAAACTTCAGTAGTATTTGTGGACCCCTGACTGAAACAATGAGAGGGGATAGAAAAGAATTCAAGTGGAGCACTGGAGCGGCAAAGAGTTTTGAACTATTGAAGCAGAAGGTAATAGAGCAACCTGTTCTAGCCCTCCCAGATTTCAACAAGGTGTTTCAGGTGGATTGTAATGCCAGTGGTTGTGCCATTGGAGCAGTGTTGAGCCAAGAAGGTAAGCCCATTGCCTATTTCAGTGAAAAGTTAAATGATGCCAAGAGAAAGTATTTTGTATATGATCAGGAATTTTATGCAATAGTTCAAGAATTAAAGAAATGGAGACATTATTTGTTGCCAAAGGAATTTGTTCTATATACTGATCATCAGGCCTTGCAGTACCTAAATAGTCAGGGAAAATTAAATCAGAGGCATATGAAATGGGTAGAGTTTTTGCAGAGTTATACCTTTGTTTTGAAACATAGGAGTGGGAAGTCAAATAGGGTTGCAGATGCCTTAAGTAGGAGGCATACATTAATGACAAAGATGCAGATTGAAGTGGTTGGGTTCAATGAACTCAAGACACTATACACAGAAGATCCTGATTTCACAAAGGCTTGGAAAGCTTGCAAGGAACCATTATAGTGGATAGGACAAGGTGGCTAGATTTCATAATCTAGGATGGTATGTTATTTAAGGGAAGTCAATTGTGTATCCCAAGGAGTTCCATGAGGGAGAACCTGATAAAGGAGAAGCATAGTGGAGGAATGGCAGGACATTTTGGTCAGGATAAGACCATTGCCATTATCAATGAGCATTATTATTGGCCTCAGTTGTCATAGGATGTGAAGAAGTTTGTACAAAGCTGGAGGGTATGTCAGATGGCTAAAGGAGTGAGCCAGAATACAGGCCTATATCTACCCTTACCTATACCAGAGAGGCCATGGGAGGATATAAGTATGGACTTTGTTCTTGGTTTGCCAAGGACACAATGAGGGAATGATTTAGTCTTTGTGGTGGTTGATAGGTTTTTGAAGATGGCACATTTCATTCCATGTCAGAAGACCCATGATGCAGTCCACATTGCTGACTTGTTCTTCAAAGAGGTGGTGAGGCTACATGGTCTACCAAAGAGTATTGTTTCAGATCGTGACACCAAATTTGTGGGGTACTTTTGGAGGACCTTGTGGAAGAAGCTGAAGACAGAGTTGAAGTTCAGTTCTGCACACCATCCACAAATAGATGGGCAGATAGAGGTTGTTAACAGGAGTCTGGGTAACCTAATGAGATGTTTGGTAGGAGATAAACCCAAGGGATGGGACTTGATCTTACCCCAGGCAGAATTTTCTTACAACAATTCTGTCAATAGAAGCACTGGTAGATCACCATTCCAGATTGTGTATGGAGGTAGCCCTAGAATAGCTCCAAAATTGAGGAAGATGGACCAAGAGAAAGAAAATAAGTGCTGAAGCTGAAGATTTTGTAGAACACATCAAGGATATACATGAGAAGGTAAGAGAACATATTAACAAGATGAATATGGAGTATAAGGCTAAGGCAGATCAAAAGAGGAGGTATAAGGAGTTTCAGATTGGTGACGAAGTGATGGTCCATTTGAGGTATGAAAGGTTTCCAGTGGGAACATATAACAAATTGAAAATGAAGAAGTTCGGTCCCTGTAAAATTTTGAAGAGGCATGATTCAAGGAATGCATATGAGGTAGAGTTGCTAGATGGATTCAACATTTCCCCTATGTTCAACATTTCATATTTGACAGAGTATCATGAAGGTGGCGTAGAGGAAGTACCAACAATGGAACAGTGTGGGATACCAACACCTACTTCAGGAAAGGAGGAGATTGAAGAAATCCTGGATAGTCATGTGGGAAGGAGTACCAGGAACAGGCAGTATGAAGAATATTTGGTGAAATGGAAAGGAAGGCCTATTGAAGATTCATCCTGGTTGCTTAAGGCAGAGGTTGACTATTTTGTTTTTCCTCCACCATTTGAGACATGACTAGTCACTTCTCAAATTACCCTAGGTGTCTGATGCAGGAGCATCCAGTGGTGTAAGGGAAATCTTGCATCGCCTAAAAATAGTTAAATTTTAAGTTTCTTGGTTTTTAGATGTTTTTACATTTTTGGAAACCCTTTTCATCATAATGAAATTTTCAATTTACAGTTTTTATTTTCTATTCCTGGGTTGAAAGATATTACAGTTTTAGTTTCCGAGATTTGCACCTGAAAATCTTCTGAGTTAGATTTGAGGTACTTAGAGTTCCCAGATTGGCCCTGAAACTAGCCAAAATTGGCATAGCAATTTTGAGCACATTGTTGACTTCGAGACCTTTCCAACAGTTCAAGCGGTTTACGAATTGGAGTCTCGGATCAAAAGTTATGGCTCCGGGAAGTTGGCGCACTTTCTAGAAGATACGATTGCAAATGTTCTTTTTGAAATTTGAACTTCAAGTTGTAATTTTTCAGCGCCAAACCGCCTAAACTCAAATTTGAATGTTGTTTTGGCTCCAAACTAAAGAGGATCTCTATTTATGGGTGGGTTTCTAATTTTTGGGTAACTTTTTGGGGACAAGCTCACATATTACGAAAGGGTGATTCTGTAGCTTTCTATAACTTGCATGTGTTGTAGAACTTGGGGACTTGAGATATTCTGCATGTAAGAAGCTCAATTTTCTGAATAATAAAATTATTATCTTGTTTGTGGGTTATTTTCTATGTCTCAGGTTGCACCCTCATTAGTTAGGAGATTTTATTATTGGCCAAAGTCGTAGGTGGATGGGAGAAGGTATGTGGAAGGATGCATAATATGTTAGAGAGCAAAGGGAACTTCATCAAATGTGGGACTCGATTAGCCACTACCCATTCCCAATAGGCCTTGGGAGTGTTTAAGTATGGACTTTGTATTGGGGTTGCCTAGAACCCAAAGAGGTTTTGATAGTGTCTTTGTGGTAGTTGATAGATTTAGTAAGACGGCACATTTTCTTCCTGATGAAAGCACCAATGATGCATCTCAAATTATAGGTCTCTTCTTTAAGGAGTTTGTTAGGATACATGGAATACCTTTAAGCATTGTTTCTGACAGGGATTCTAAATTCTTTAGTCACTTTTGGTTGACCTTGTGGAAGAAACTTGGCACAAATATATCCTTTAGCTTTGCATACCATCCACAAATGGATGGAAAAACTAAAGTGGTGAATAGATCATTGGGAAATCTCTTAATATGCCTTACCAAGGAGCATGGACAAGCTTGGGTTCTGATTTTACCTCAGGCTGAATTTGCATATAATGAATCCATGAATAGGAGCATTGGTAGAAGACCTTTTGAAGTAGTTTATGGCATGCACCCTAGAGGGGTATATGAACTAAGAGATCTGCAAGGAGTTGATAGAAGTGCTCAAGGAGAGGATTTTTCTGTTGCAATCAGGGACATTCATTAGCAAGTGAAGGAAACCCTTCAAAAGAATGTTGAGAAGTATAAAGAAAAGGAACATTTAAAGAAGAGGAATGTCCAATTCAAGGTTGGAGACTTGGTGATGGCACACTTGAAGAAGGAGAGACTTCCAAAATGAGAGTATACCAAACTCATGATGAAGAAGATAGGACCTTGCAAGGTGGTCCACAAGTTTGGCCAAAATGATTATGAAATAGAGCTACCTCATGGGGTGGACATCTCTCCTATCTTTAACATTTCTGATTTGTATCCTTCCAAAGCTTCTTTGAATGTAGGTAATGAACCAAGTACAAAATCCATGGAGAAATTGGGTGAAGGACCTACCCCCAAGCAAACCTATGACTCTTGAATGCATCCTAGACACCAAGGGGATAAAGAGGACTAGAAGGAAGGTCTATAAGGAATATTTGGTTAAGTGGAAAGGTCTACCTAATGAGGATTCCACTTGGATGTTTGAAATTGACATTAAACAACATGGGACTACTATGGAAGGCCTAATCTCAAAGAGGACTTGAGATCTTTTTCTTGCTTGGGAGAATGGTGTAGGAGCACCTAGGGGGTCCAAGGGACCTAATATGTTTGGTGAGTTTTTGTTTCTTGGTTTTGGTGGTGGAATAAGGTTCTAAGGACCATTTCAAATTTTTTTTAATAAGTCTTTTAGGTTTTGGTTGAATTTTTGGTCTTGGTGACCAACTCCTTTGTATAAACAAGGTCTACATCCTCCTTTTGTAAGTCTAGTGCACCTTGGAAAATTAAGAAAGAAAGATTCCTTTCTATATCTAGACACGTGAGGGGAGTCACCTTGTTCATTTGAGTGGGTTTTTAAGTGCCTTTGATACATTTTTAAGGCTCTTGATAGTTGAGTTGGAGTGAATTATCTAAATTGCCTTAATTAGGCATTTAAGTGGCAAAATGAGGTTTTTTGTGTTTCCAACAACCAACTAATTAAAATTTCAGTTGGAGGACATTGGAGGGAGTTTTTATTACTTAAAATATGCCTATCTTAGTCTAGGAAAGGTTTGTTGATGAAAAAATAAGGTGTTCAATAAAGAGTTTGTTGTTTTTTTCTTAATTTTATGTGCAAAAGTTTGTTGTTCTCATGCTTGGTACAGCCTGTAGACTTAGTTTTATATTGTAACCCCATAATTTTTTGAAAGAAGATTGAATAATATTTATTTTGGTGCTAGAGTGGTGAGTTTTCATTGAGTGTTAAGGGAGATATCTTAATTTTATTCCTGGGTTGTCTAAAAACCCTTAAAATTAGGGTTTTGGGTGAAAAATTCATATTTCTTCCATTCCCACATTGTAAAATTGCTAAATCTTAGTTGGATGGAAGATATAATGGTGTAACATCATGTGATAATGATATTGGAGAATTGAAGGCTCATTGGAGGAGGTGGTTTCAGATTTGTGGCTTGACATGTCTATGTGGCAAGCCTAATTGACAAGCAAAAAAGTGAGTTTTTGCTTTATTTTGAAGAATCCTTTTAAGAGGAACTTAGGGATGATGTTGATATGTGTAAATAACTTGTAGGAGTCTAAATTATGGCTTTGGGGTTTAGGGGTGAGCCTAGGTAGTCAAGACCCAAGTGTAGGTCTTTGGAATAGGCCTCTTGGAGCAATGATAGAATAGGCCATTGTGGATTATGCTTTAACATTCAAGAAGAGAGGGTTTGAGGATTTATAGGAGTCCATTTTAGGAGCCCAATTTCAGTGGTTTAGTGTCATAATAGTGCTCCATGTGGGTTTCAAATTGACTGTCCAACTAGGTGAAGTTAAAAGCCTTTAATGTAAAAGAGGCCTAAGTCATTGGAATGAAGAATAATTGTTCCCTAGGTGCGAGGTGGGTTGTTAAACCTTGATTTGGTCTGTGTAAACATGTTTCAAGTGTTCTCAAATCCTTTGGATGGTCTATTTTTATAACCCTAGGTGTGAGGGGTTTCTTCCTTAAAGGAATAGTGGAGTTTAGGACTCCTCATAAGAGTGTTTGAGTAAAGCATTAAGTTGAGTGACTTTGCTATTTGTGATTGTGAGATTTCCTTTCCTTCCACTCTGCATCAAATCCCTAGTGGTTAGAAGAGCCCTGGTGACTAAAGAGAAGGAGCTAGAATAGAGGAAGAATCTATTTCACACAAGGTACAAGTGTGAAGATAATTGTTGTGATGTCATTATTGATAGTGGGAGCACCGATAATTTGGTGTCAAAAGAAATGGTTATGAAGTTGAAGGTGAAGAGGGAAAGGAATCCACATCTATATCATATTGCCTAGTTATGGAAAGACCACAAACTTTTGGTCAATGAGCAGTGCCTGGTAAAGTTCAAGATCATAAGCTATTGCGATGAGGTACTTTGTGATATCATCCCCATGGATGCATATGACATGTTCTTGGGGAGGTCGTGGCAATTTGATAAACAAGCTATACATGATGGTCATGCAAATACTTATTCCCTAATGAAGAATGGAACCCACCATAAGTTGAAACCCCTGAAGAAGACTAAAGAAAAGGTATGTAGTAGTGCTACAATTTATTTTGTTGATGGAAGGAAATTTTTAGAATGCATGAAGCATGAGTGTATGTGTTATGCATTGATTCCTAGAATGGATAAGGAAGATAGTGAGAAGGTTCTAGTAGAAGTTTTTGGGTTATTGAATGAGTTTTAGGATATTGTTTCTGATAACATACTTGAGGGTTTAACACTATTGAGGAAGATCAGTCATTAGATTGACCTGATCCTTGGAGCCATTTTTCCAAATAAGGCAACTCACAAAACGACTCCCGTAGAAAATGAGGAGTTGAACAAACAAGTTTAGGAGTTGTTGAGAAAGGGTTTGATTCAAGAGAGTCTGAGCCCATATACAGTACCTACAGTACTAAAACTAAAGAAGGATGGGGAGTGGAGGATGTGTATGGACACTAAGGCCACAAACAAGATAAAAATCAAGTACAAATTTCCCTTGCCAAGTATGGATAACCTGCTGGAATCTTTGAGTGGAGCTTAGTACTTCACAAAGATTGATCAGAAGAGTGGATATCACCAAATCCAAATTCAAGAGGGTGATGAATGGAAGACTTCCTTCAAGACCAAGGAGGGCCTGTATGAGTGGTTAGTCTTGTATTTTGGGCTAACCAATGTACTAAGCACATTCATGCGGCTCATGAATATGGTATTGAAAGAGTTTCTGGGAAGTTTTGTCATCTTTTATTTAGATGATATTTTGATTTTTAGTAAGACCTTGGATGAGTGTTTAATGCATATTCTTAGGGTTTTTGAGAGGTTGAGAGAGGAGAAACTATTGATAAATTTGAAAAAGTGTAGTTTTGTTAAAAAGGAGTTAGTGTACTTAGGGTTTGTTGTCTCAGTAGGGGGTCTGAAAATGGACCTAGAGAAGGTGAAGGCTATTTTGGAATGGCCTACCCCAAGAAATACTACTGAGGTGAGTTATTTCTATGGGTTTGCTAGTTTTTATAGAAATTTCATTAGAAACTTTAGTAGTATTTGTGCAGCCCTGACTGAAACAATGAGAGGGGATGGAAAAGAGTTCAAGTGGAGCACTGGAGCAATGCAGAGTTTTGATATGTTGAAGTAGACAGTGATAGAGCAACTAGTTTTAAGCCTCTTAAATTTCAATAAGGTGTTTCAAGTGGATCTTGATGCTAGTGTTTGTGCCATTGAAGCAGTGTTGAGCCAAGAAGGTAAGCCCATTGCCTATTTTAGTGAAAAGTTAAATGATGCAAAGAGAAAGTACTCTGTATATGATCAAGAGTTTTATGCAATAGTGTAAGCCTTAAATAAATGGAGACATTATATGTTGTTGAAGGAATTTGTTTTGTATACTGATCATTAAGCATTATAGTACCTGAGTATTCAGGGAAAATTAGATTAGAGGTATATGAAATAGGTAGAATTTTTGTAGAGTTATACCTTTGTTTTAAAGCATAGGAGTGGAAAGTTGAATAGGGTTGGAGATTCCTTAAGTAGGAGGCATACATTGTTGAGAGACATGTAGATTGAAGTGGTTGGGTTCAATGAACTCAAGACATTGTATCTTGAAGATCTTGATTTCGCAAAGGCTTCGAAAGCTTGCAAGGAGCCTTTTACAGTTGATAAGACAAAGTGGCTAGATTTCATAATCCAAGATGGCATGCTATTTAAGGTAAGAAAATTATGTATTCCAAGGAGTTCCATGAGGGAGAACTTGATAAAGGAGAAGCACAGTGGAGGAATGGTAGGACATTTTGGTTAGGATAAGACCATTTCCATTATCGGTGAGCATTATTATTGGCTTCAATTATCATAGGATGTGAAGAAGTTTGTGCAGAGTTGTAAGGTATGTCAAATGGTGAAAGGAGTGAGCTAGAATACTATGTTGTATTAGCCCTTACCTGTACCAGAGAGGTTGTGGGAGGATATAAGTATGGAATTTATTCTTGGTTTGTCAAGGAAACAAAGAGGGAATGATTCAGTATTTGTGGTACTCGACAAGTTTTCAAAGATGACACATTTCAGCCCATGCGAGAAGACTCATGATGCAGTCCACATTGTTGACTTATTCTTCAGAGAGGTGGTGAGGTTACATGGCCTGCCAAAGAGTATAGTCTCAGATCATGACACAAAATTTGTTGGATACTTTTGGAGGACCTTGTGGAAGAAGTTGAAAATAGAGTTAAATTTTAGTTCTGCACACCATCCATAAACTCATGGGTAGACTGAGGTTGTGAACAAAATTATAGGTAACCTATTGAGATGCTTGGTAGGAGATAAACCCAAGGGAGGGGACTTGATCTTACCCCAAGTAAATTTTTTTTACAATAATTCTATCAAAAAAAGCACTAGTAGATCACCATTCCAAATTGTGTATCGAGACAATCTCATGACTGCTCTACAATTGAGAAAGATGGACCAAGAGAAAAAGACAAGTTTCAAAGTTAAAGACTTTGCAAAGCACAAAAAGAATATACATGAGAAGGTAAGAGAACATATTAACAACATGAATATTTAGTATAAGGCTAAGGCAAATTAGAAGGGGAGGTATAAGGAGTTTTATATTGATGATGAAGTGATGGTCCACTTGAGGAAAGAAAGGTTTCCAGTGGGAACCTATAAAAAATTGAAGATGAAGACGTTCGGTCCCAATAAAATTTTGAAGAGGCATGATTCAAGGAATGCATATGAGGTAGAGTTTCTAGATGGATTCAACATTTCCCTTGTGTTCAATATTTCAAATTTCATTGAGTATCATGAAGGTGGTGTAGAGGAAGTACCAACAATGGAACAATGTGGAATTCCAACACCTACTTCAAAGAAGGAGGAGATTGAAGAAATCCTAGATAGCCATGTGGGAAGGAGTACTAGAAACAAGTAGTATGAAGAATATCTGGTGAAGTGGAGAGGAAGGATTATGGAAGATTCATCCTAGTTATCTAAGGTAGAGGTTGACCATTTGGGTTTTCCTCAACCATCTGAGACGTGTCAGGGTCACTTCTCAAATTACCTTGGGTGTCTTATGTAGGATCATCTAGTGCTATGAGGGAAATATTGCATCACCCAAAAATATGCTTTCCATTTATGTTCCCTTTGTTAGTTTTTTGTATATGTTTTTTCATTTCTAGATACCCTTTTCATCGAATAAGAGTTCCCAACTTTTAGGACTATTTTTTTTCCTTTTTTGGTCAACTGCTACTTTTAGCAAGTATGAATTTGAAGGTGTGGGAAGACATAAATTTATGGGAAGGTTTAGGACAGAAAATAAGCACTTTGGAGAAAAAATCAGGTCAAGATCATTCACAGTTTGAAAGTTATTCATGTTTCAGTTTATGTTTTTTTCCCTAAAAAACCTTCGGAGTCCAATTTGAGGCACTAAATGGTCTTGTACAAGCCCAAAAATTATTAGAACTAATGGACCAGGTTCTCAATGCATTCTTCACTCTGATACCTTTCCAATGGTTCAAACATTTTGAAAAAAAAGTCCCAGATCAAAAGTTATGGCTTCCAAAAGTTGGTTGATTTTTGGAAAATTGCCAATTTTCGAATCAAGACTTAATTTTTGAGTTTCAAATTGTAATTTTGGCACCAAACCACCAAAAATCATAACTAAAATATTTTTTTTGGCTCCAAACCAAAAAGGGGCTATTTATGGGCTAGTTTATGATTTTTGGGTAGCTTTTTGGGGGAAAAGAGTTCACATGCTGCAAAAGGGGAACTTCTGTAACTTCTATAATTTCTATAATTTGCATGTAATACTTCTATACTTTTTAATAAAATATTATTTTCTATACTGTGAGTGTTATTTTGTGTCTTGGATTAGCACCCTTGTCAAAATTATTTCATTTATAAATTTAAATTGTACATAGAGTTCAAATGCATAAGATCCAACTACTTTAATATGAACTAACCTAACATTTTTTTATATCTCTTGTTATAATACTTTGGAATTCTCATATTGAATGCATATATATAAAAAATTAATCTTTTTCAAAAAATTATTTCATTTATAACTTTAAATTGTACATAGAGTTCAAATTCATAAGATCCACCTACTAATATGAACTAACCTAACATTGTTTCATATCACTTGTTTACACCTCCAATTGCACCCACAAAAAAAAAACCTCGCTACCTTCTCCATCAATAGTCATGCATAGTACACCCTATCAGTTGATCATTGTATGCTTGTGCATGTGACTTCTAGTTATTATAGTGTGTAGTTTCTACTTTTGACTATGTGAATTTTTCTTTTCTTTGAAATTTTGAACCAAACTCTAAGATCCATCATTAGGAAGATAGAAGACACAAACATAGAATTCATCATAGAGTTTGATCTGAGACATTGAAGAAAAGAAAAATTCACACAATCAAAATCAGAAACTAAAGAATGAAAATATGAACCGGCAACTTTGATTTTTTGATGGCAGTTCTCTTTTAAAAAATTGGAAAATTGGTATGAATCTACATCTTACATGTTTTGGAAATTGGACCTCTTTAGTGAACGCCTTTCTAAAATTTATTGGCCTCTTGAAGTGACATTTCCCTTTCAGGGAAGTTTCCACCTTGGCAAGTCTATTGCATTTTTAATAGGAAAGGGAGGTTCATTCCATCTCTAACACATCAATAATGGAAAAAATCAGGGAAAATTTATTGTTAATCCTATTTTTGGCTTCTACAATCTTTATTCAACTGATAAGTTATTGTGTTGTAGTGGAGGGTGGAGATACTCTTTCCTTGGGTGCCTCAATTACTATAGATAAGACAATAATTTCAAAGAATGTCACATTTGAATTGGGCTTCTTCAACCCAAATATAATTGGTATATCGGTATCTGGTATTCCAATATAACAAAGAAGACAGTCGTTTGGGTGGCTAACAAGGAGAATCCTGTGAGAAACAATTTTGGAATTTTGAAGTTGTCAAAAGAAGGTGATCTGTGATTGTTTGATGCAATAGGTGTATCCATTTGGTCGGCTAATGTGACAAAGAAGCCTTGCTATGCTGTGATACTAGATTTTGGTAATTTTTTAATGTTGAGTGACGACAATAAATCTAAAACTGTTTGGCAAAGTTTCGACGGATGGAAAAAGATAGTTTGTTGGAAAAAATCATTAGATCTAGCTCCTAGGATTTAATCCTTTCACAATGATCCATCTAGGCCAAATAATTCATGCTAACATGGAACAATTATGTATAGTATTGGGTGACTGGAACATGGGATGGCAAAATTTTTAGTGAAATTCTAGAAATGAAAAATAATGGAACCTCTAGAGTGAGCATTGAAAACACTAGCTCTTATTCATATTTTGGTTATAATATGTCTAGCATTAATGCGTTCTCACATTTCTCCCTAACTATGTTGGGAGGAATTGAACTATATACTTGTCCGATGGTAGTCAATGGAACATGTGGGTATGTGCAAGATCATGATGGGCCAAAAAGTGGTGATATGATGGGTTTTTGTAGGGTATGTGGCTGATGACATTTTTTTACCCAAAATTATTAAAATGAAAAGGGTTTTTAAAGGATATTCTCATCTTTCCACCAATATAGATTATGCTTTACTTTGAATTTAATAAATATTTATTATTCATTTTCTATTTGAATTACAACTAAAGTCCTAATTGGTAGGCTGATTGAAAAATATCTATAGCTTTCAAACGGTATCACATTTTTGGAATCCAAAATATGCATCACATTGTATGCTTCACATACTATAGGATTAAAAAAAAAAAATGAATTTCATGAAGTTTTGACCAAATTAAGGTGGTCATACATATGATTTTTTATATTTTTTAAAATTTGTAATTAAAAATTCATAATTATTTATTTACTTGAAAAACAATTACAAAAAAAATGTATCACATCTAGACATGAGTCATCTACTTATATCTAAAATCTTATTAAAAAATATTATCATTTTATTGTGGTTAGGGTGGTCAGATAGACACCTACTTATTTTTTCCCTGAAATTTAAGTACTACTATATTAAAATTTCAAATTTACACCAAATAGATTTTTCTTTTTTTAAAATAAATGTAGTAGTTTAGAAACTACATTCAATTTGATACATATTCTATTTTTACATATTTTTGAAATAATATAGATAACTTCTTCAATTTTTTACATCAAGTTACCTAACTCTGATTTTTCTAAATTTTTTGCCACTTAAGTGCTCTTTTTTACCATGATGATCCTGCACATACCTATTTTTGGCCTTGATGCATAGATCAATGTGCCATATATGGTCTCTGTGGTAGTTACAAAAGTTGCAATTCCAACTATCTTCAATTCTTCAACTACATGGAAAGCTTCATCCCCATTGACAATCATTCCTAGGAATCACAAGAATGGTTAAACAACTGTGTTCGAAAGATCCCATTAAATTGCAGTGACATATATGGGTATGTGCAGGATCATCATGGAAAAAATAGACCCTTAAGTGGCAAAAAATTCAAAAAAATAAAAGTTAGGCAACTTGACGTAAAAACATTTAAATAAGTTATCTATATTATTTCAAAAATATGTAGGAATAGAATCTATAGAAAATTGAATGTAGTTTCTAAACTACTAGGTTTGTTTGAACAAAAAAAAAATCTATTTAGTGAAAATTTGAAATTTCAATGTATTAGTACTTAAATTTCAGGGAAAAAGTAGTTGTTTCTAACCACCCTAACCATAATAAAATGATAATTATTTTTATAAGATTTTACATATAAGTAGAGGAATCATGTCCTGATGTGATGCATATTTTTTGTAATTATTTTCCAAATAAATAATTAATTATGATTTTTTATTACAACTTTTTAAAAATATAAAAACTCGTATGTCTCACCACCTTAACTTGGTCAAAACTTTATGAAATTCAATTTTTCTTTTTTAATCCTATAGTATGTGAAGCATAGAATGTGATAGATGTTTTGGATTCAAAATTTGATGTTTCAAAGTTATAGATGTTTTTCAATTAGCCTGTGAATCATGACTTTATTCATAATTCAAATAGAAAATGAATAATAATTGCTTATTAAATTCAAAGTAAAACATAATTTATACTGATGGAAAGCTGAGAATCTCCTTTAAAATCCCTTTTCATTTCATCAATTTTAGGTAAGAAAAAAGTTGTCAGCCACATACCCATCATATTGCCACTTTTTGGCCCATCATGATCCTGCACATACCCATATGAGAGCACTGATGGGTTCATCAACCCTAGAGTAACAGTGCCTAACGATTGTGCTTCCTCATACCCAACATACACAAACAAAGATTGTGAGAAAGCATGCCTCCGCAACTATTTGTGCACTATATTTACTTTCAATCCATCTCAAGGTCTCTACTAGATCTAGTCTAGAGAATTGTTAAACATGTGTAATTCTCTTCCATCGAAATGCAATTCAGATGCCTTTATTCAAGTAGCTACCTCTAAAATTTCAAAGTTTGATCCACCACACTCCTCCAAAAGCATAAACACATGTATTGTGGGCATACTACTTGTTATTGTTGGTGCTCTCACCATTGCTTTGAGTATATTTTCAATTTTAATGTGGCAAAGGCATTGGAAGTGGCATCGGCTACACTTGATGTAGTGGTATGAAAATTCCTCAAACTCATTTCTGAGAATTTTTAGTTACATGGAATTGAATATTGCAACTAGGAATTTTAGGTTTAAGTTGGGGAGTAGAGGATGTGGTTTAGTGTTCAAAGGATCTCTAAAAGATAGCACGCTTGTGGTGGTAAAGAAAATGGAGGGCTCAAGACAAGATGAGAAGAAATTCTAAGGGGGAATCAGTTATATTGGGAACATACATGTGAATTTGGTCAGACTTTGAGGGTTTTGTGTGGAAGGATCGAGAAGGTTTCTGATTTATGATTACATGTCAAACAACTCTTTGAATTCCTTACTCTTCACAAATAATTCCAAAAGCAAACGGAAGGTGTTGGACTAGAAGATCCAATTTGATATCACATTAGGCACCACAAGAGGGTTAGTTTATCTCCATGAAGAATGCAGAGAATGCATCATTCACTACAATGTTAAGCCAAAAAATATTTTTCTAGATGGTAATTTGTCACCGAAGTTGGCAGATTTCAGGCTGGCAAAGCTGGTAGGTAGATATTTGAGTCAAAGAGGAACATGAGGGTACTTGGCCATGGAGTGCATTTCTAGTCTTCCCATCACTACCAAGGTTGATGTTTACAGTTTTGGTATGACGCTCTTGGAAATCATTTCAGGCTGAAGAAATTTTGATTTTAACATGCAAGATTCAAGTAAGTATTACTTTCTCGCATAGGCTGCAACTTAAATTTACTAGGGGAACATAATTAATATTATGGAGGAGGGTGTTGAAAAGGAGGGAGATATTGAAGAGATGAGAAGAGTAATTATTGTAGGGTTGTTATGCATTGAAAAGGATGAGGAGGTGAGGCCAAGCATGGGGCAAGTGGTGCTAATGTTGGAAGGTAAGACAACCTCAAATTTAGCAAATGCAAAGCTTTACACTCATGGACAAGCAAGCAGACCCAAGCGACACTGACAACAATAGCCATGTTATTAGTTAGAATAATGCCAGAGGGACACATGCTAAAATAATGTAGGAGGTAGGTTAATTAAGCTTAGACCTTAGTTAAGTTGTAAACTTAAATTTAATTATAATTAGCCGATAGGCTATTTTTGGCAACTTTGCTTAGAATTTTTGTCAACCTCATCATTTTTTAGACTTTCGGCGATTGGGAAAAAGGTGGAAAATGGGTTATAACTTTGGTCAGAATTTTCATTAGCCTCCCATACTTTTGGCCTTCTGATGGCCGTGGTAAAGGTAGCAAAGGTAGTTGTTGTCTACTTTTGGAATAGGGTGGCATTCGTCGAGCCATGTGGATAGAGAAGGTTGTTGAAATTAAATGTTGGTTCACACCAAAATTAATTGTTATATGATTTGGGTGTACTAGGGATTTTAATAATAGCAACTTCCATTTAACGCCTTAGGGAACAAAACGAATGTCTAGGAAATTTTCAATAAGGCATTGTTTGGTGTCATTTTGTTGCTATATCTGATATGAGAGCCATGAGCGATGAGGGTAAGCTCCTATGAGGGTGAAAGGTTGATAGAGGTTATTTTGTGTTTTTTGCATGGGTAGATGGTTGGAAATGCAAAAGAAAAGTGTCACCTATGATAATATTTTTCCCATTTTTGTGCAGGAAAGTTAGTGAGAAGAGGTGTGTTTGAAGAGAGTAGGAAGAGGTGCATGTCAAAGAAACCCTTGGCGATATTTTTTGATTTCTAGTTCACAGTCTATGCCAGGCTATGGGTATATGCAAGATTATAATGGGCCAAAAAGTGGCAATATGATGGGTGTGTGTAGGGTATGTGGCTGGTGACTTTTTTTTACCCAAAATTGATGAAACAAAAAGGGTTTTTGAAGGAGATTCTTAGCTTTCCACCAATATAAATTATGCTTTACTTTAAATTTAATAAATAATTATTATTCATTTTCTATTTGAATTGACTCAAGTCCTGATTGATAGGTTGATTGAAAAAAATCTATAGCTTTCAAATGGTATCACATTTTTTTAATCCAAAACATGTGTCACATTCTATGCTTTGCATACTGTAGCATTAATTAAAAAAAAAATGAATTTTATGAAGTTTTGACCAAGTTAAGGTGATCAGACATACAAGTTTTTATATTTTCTAAAAATTGTAATAAAAAATTCATAATTATTATTTACTTGGAAAAAAATTACATAAAAATATTCATCACGTTGGGACATGAGTTCTTTACTTATATCTAAAATATTATCATTTTATTGTGGTTACAGTGGTCAGACAGACACTTACTTCTTATTTTTTCCCTAAAATTTAAGTACTATTGCATTGAAATTTCAAATTTTCACCAAATAGATTTAAAAATAAATAAAAATGTAGTTGTTTAGAAATTGCATTCAATTTGCTACAAATTCTATTCTTACATATTTTTGAAATAATATAGATAACTTATTCAAATTTTTATGTCAAGTTTCCTAACTCTGATTTTTCTAAATTTTTCACCACTTAAGGGCTTATTTTTTTCATGTTGATCTTGTACAAACCCCTATATTACTTGATTTGCGATAAGGTAATATTGATTGTTTCAAATATCTTGTCTAATTTATGGTTTTGCATTGATTTGATGTTATGATTTTTTGTGGGTTTATGTTTATGGTTTCCATTATCTGCGTATGTTTGTAGGCTTGGAGAAACAAGGTAGCCCAGAGAAATCTAGTGGAAAGAGGTTTATTTGAAACAAATGGGAAGAGGTGCATATGGAAAAAATTGTTTGCCACATTGTTTTATTTGTGGCTCATTGTTTTTGGCAAGAAATATTGTTTTATTTGCTATAGGGTATGTTGATTGCTTCTAATTTTGATAAGGGGTTGTTGAGAAAAGACTATATTATTTAATTTAATGTTCACATTTTTTGTTTATGGTTTTACATGGGTTCCTATCTATCCTTTTTTGTGTTTTTCCAGTTTCTTCATCTAGGTTAGTCTTTAAACCAATATTGTTTGATTTATGGCTTCCAATTTGTGGTTATGGTTGCAATGGAATAAAATAGTCAATCCTATACCCTTTGTGTTAGCTTCCATTGGGAATTGTAGATTATATTTTTGTTGCTTAAGATATATTGTTTCATTTTGGAGAAGGTGATGTTGAAAAGGCTGTATTGTTTCAATTTTCGAGGAGGTTGTGTTGAGAAAGGAGTTTTTTGTATGGGTTTGTTACTATCATTTTTCAAAGGGGTTTTGTTTAATGTTTGCATTTTGTTGGAATGTTTGCAACAAAATAAAATTGTTGAGGTTATGGAGTTTTTGTTGATTGTTATTATATAGCTCAAACTATATTGTGGCTTTCTGCATTTGGGTGGTTATTGAAACCAATGTTGTTTGATTTATGGCTTTCATTTTCTGGTTATGGTTGGAACAAAATAAAATAATTAATGTTGTTAATTCTATGTTTGGTTACATTAGGTATTATTGATTATTGTTCTCTACCTTAGGCTATATTGGGTATATTTTAATATCAATATATATTTGCAAGACTAAAATTGTTAAGGTTATGGATTTTTGGTTGATTCTTATTGTATGGCTCAAGCTATATTGTGGCATTTTGCATCTGGGTGGCTATTGAAACTAATGTTGTTGATTCTATGTTTGGTTACATTAGGTATTATTGATTATTGTTCTCTACCTTAGGCTATAGTGGGTATATTTTAATATCAATATATATGTGTACATATATACATATATTTATATATATGTTAATTTTCTATTGGTCTCACTTTATGGCTTGCATTTAGTGGATATGTTGGAAATGGGGAAAAATCTTCACCTTATGTAGTTTTTGTCAATTTTTATTGTTAAGATCGACCTATATTGTCTCATTTTCGATCAGGTTAATTTAAAAGACTATATTGTTTCAATTTTCAATAAGGTATTGTTCATAGAAGAGAATATTATTTGTTAAAAAAAATTATGTTTCATTTATTGATGCATTATATGGGTCAATTTTCAATGGGTTTCTCTTTAATGTTTGTGTTTTGTGGGTATGTTTGCAATGAGATAAAATTGTTAAGGTTATGTAGTTTTTGTCAATTGTTATTGTATAGCTTAGGCTATATTGCGGCTTTCTCCATCTGGGTCACTATTGAAACCAATGTTATTTGATTTATGGCTTTGTTTTTCTAGTTATGCTTGGAACAAAATAAAATAATTATTGTTGTTGATTCTATGTTTGGTTACATTTGGTATTATTGATTATCTTTGTCTATCTTAGGCTATATTGGGTGTGTTTTAATTTTAATATATATGTGTATATATATGTATATATGCATACATATATACATATATTTATATATATTTCAATTTTTTGTTGTTGATTATATTTATGTATATGGTTTTTCATTGTTAGTTTTTGAGAATGCACTATTGAGAAGGCTATATTGTTTCAAATTTTTGATAGGGTTGTGTTGAGAAATGAGTATATTTTAAGTTGGGTTTGTTTCTATGAATCTTTGTGGGTTTCTATTTATGGCCACCATTTTATGGATATGTTTGGAATGAAATAAAATTTTTGGTGTTATGCACCATCCCCACTGGATAGGAACCATAGATCAAATAGAAATCGTCATTAACCTATGAAAAGAACAAGCATATTAAGCAATAGATATGAATATTATTTGCATCTGATTGCAAATAGATACATTTTTGTACATAGGGATGAATAATGTGTGTCTATAATTTTACAAACATACGTATGTATACATAGGCTGATTGAAATGAGGAAGAACAAGACAAGGGTTGTTGTCCACCTTGTGTTATGAAAAGAACAAGAAGAACAATAAATATATACAAATGGTGTTTACATCTAATTTGACATACATAGATAGATATCCACAGTGGAGAAAATAAGAATAAAACACTATAAAATAGACACATACTTTTTTCCATGCATATACATGTAAGCAAGAGATTTGTACATATACATCCAACACATGGAATAGATGTATTTAGAGTTGTAAAAAAAATTCCACATCAGTGTAAATGTCTCAAAAGTTAGTTGTAGAGGAATAAAACATTATATATATGCTTAGAAATAAAAATTTATACAAACATATATTTATCCAAAGCTATGTGTAGAAAATAGCCATATATATCCATAGGTGAACCTCAAACATGTGAATATTGTTTGCATGAAATGTCAAAAACACACAGGTTTGTGCATATGAAATATCAAAGTCTTGCAATTCTTATTAAGGAAAATTATTTTTTTTCGATTGTTGATGGATAGCTTGGGTTGTTTTTTTTGGCTTAGTTTGTTATTATGCAATTTTTTGTGCTTTACAACAATCAACAATACTAGGCTTTGGAAAATCACATATAATATTTTAGAGATACTCAAGGAATTCTTCTCTTAGTCTACACCTCTTCCATCACCACCACCCTACTACCATCGACTACACCTCTTCCACTTTCGTTGAAAAAAATCACAAAATGACCTGCAACTGGTTTCACAGAAATTCCATAGCTAATGATTGGACTTGCACCTTTACAAAAGTTGTCCCTCGATTCTGACAACTACTATATATGTGTACATATATATGTCATATATTTATTATGTGTGTGTGTGTGTATTGTTTCAAATTATAATATGCTTATGTTTAGCAAGGACTCTATTTTTTCATTTTTTTGTTGTTAATTTCTTAAAAGGTGTTGTTGGGAATGCTATATTGTTTCATATTTCCATAAGCTTTTTTTTGATAAATGGGTATATTTTTTGTTTTATATGTTGTGAATCTTTGTGGGTTTCTCTATGTGGCTTACATTTTGTGGCT
Organism: Sequoia sempervirens; assembly: GCA_007258455.2. Taxonomy (NCBI): domain Eukaryota; kingdom Viridiplantae; phylum Streptophyta; class Pinopsida; order Cupressales; family Cupressaceae; genus Sequoia; species Sequoia sempervirens. The sequence continues at coordinate 274,227,478 of VDFB02373365.1, forward strand.
ATGTTTGGAATGAAATAAAATTGTTAGATTTATACAATTTTTCTTGATGTTATGATTTTTTTTGGGCTTCTTTTAATGGATTTCATTTCTTTGTGGGTTCCTTTTATTTAATGGATTCCATTTTTTGCTTGTGTTTGTAACATAATAAATTTTTTAAGATGGTGTAGATTTTGTTGATTGTTGTTTGGTGGTTTGGGTTATATTCCTCCATTGGTTTGTTACTCTGTATTTAAATGAAACAATATTGTTATCAACAGTGACAAACCCATACAAAGAACATCCCTACAAAAGTCGAACCATAAATCAAACAATATTGGTGCGAACAAACTATATAATTTTTTTTCAACAAAATCTTATCAAAAAGCTAACAATATACCCTAAAACAACATGACTTGTAAAACATTAACTATTTCATTGCAACATATTTATGTATATTTGTGTACATATATGTATATATGTATATATATGTATATATATGTATATGTATCTATATATATGCATATATATATATATGCATATATATATGTATGTATATGTATATGTATATATAACATCTAAAACATTGACTATTTTCTTGCATTGCAACCATAGACGGTAAAAAGAAGCCACGAATGAGACAATATAGCAAAAGTTGGACATCAACAGCATGAATTGCATAGCATTAACTATTTTATTCCATTGCAACCATTACCATAGAATGATGAAAATCACAGTTATATACCTATGCAAAAAATTTTGTGCAAAAGTGTATGTGCGGGATCATGATGGGCCAAAAAGTGGCAATATGATATTTGTAAGGTATGTGGTTGACAACTTTTTTTACCCAAAATTAATGAAACAAAAAGGGTTTTTAAAAGATATTCTTAGCTTTCTACTAATATAAATTATGTTTTACTTTGAATTTAATAAATAGTTATTATTCATTTTCTATTTGAATTACGACTAAAGTCCTGATTGATAGGCTGATTGAAAAACATCTATAGCTTTCAAATGGTATCACATTTTTTGAATATAAACATGCACCACATTCTATGCTTCATATACTATAGGATTAAAAAAAAATTGAATTTCATGAAGTTTTGACCAAGTTAAGGTGGTTAGACGTATGAGTTCTTATATTTTTTAAAAGTTGTAATAAAAATCATAATTAATTATTTGCTTGAAAAAAAATTATGAAAAAATATGCATGACATAGGGAAATGAGTCCTCTACTTATATCTAAAATCTTATAAAAAAATATTATCATTTTATTGTGGTTAGGGTGGTCGACACATGCCTACTTATTTTTTCCTTGAAATTTAAGTACTACTGTAATGAAATTTCAAATTTTCACCAAATAGATTTAAAAAAAAACTTAGTAGTTTAGAAACTACATTCAATTTGCTACAAATTCTATTCTTACATATTTTTGAAATAATATAGATAACTTATTCAAATTTTTACATCAAGTTTCCTAACTCTAATTTTTCTAAATTTTTGCCACTTCAGGGCCTATTTTTTCCATGATGATCTTGCACATATCCAAAAGGGTGATCCATATATATAAGTAGAAGACTCATGCCCCGTTGTGATACATATTCTTTTGTAATTTTTTTCCAAGTAAATAATTAAGTATGAATTTTTTATTTCAAAATTTTTAAAATATAAAAAATCGTATGCTTGACCACCTTAACTTGGTCAAAACTTCATGAAATTCAATTTTTCTTTTTTTAATCCTATAGTATGCAAAACATAGAATGTGGCACATGTTTTGGATTCAAAAAATATGATACCATTTGAAATCTATAGATGTTTTTCAACCAGCCTATCAATTAGGACTTTAGTCATAATTTGAATAGAAAATGAATAATAATTACTTATTAAATTAAAAGTAAAGCATAATTTATGTTAGTGGAAAGCTAAGAATATCCTTTAAAAAACCTTTTTTTTCATTAATTTCGGGTAAAAAAGTAGTCATCAGCTACATACTCATCATATTGCCACTTTTTGACCCATCATGCCCCTACACATACCCTATAGATATATATGTATATGTATATATATATGTACATACATATATGTATATTTATGTATATGTATAGTATGTACATACATATATATACATATGTATATGTATATATATGTATATCTATATGTATATTTATATGTATATATGTATATGTATATATATGGCTATTTTTGTCAATGTACTGGATTGTTTGTCTTTTGATGGCTGTGAAAAAGGTGGTGGAGGTAGTTGTTGGCTGTTGTGGGAAAAGGGTGGCATTTTCTAGGGTGCGTGGATGGAGAAGGCTGCATGAATTAACCATTGGTTTGCATCAACATTAATTTTTGTATGCTTTGCATGTACTATCAATTGCCATAATAATAGTTGTAATTTAACACCTCGAGGAACAAAACAAATGTATAGGAAATTTTCAATAGGGCATTCTTTGGCGTCATTCCATTGCTATACTTGATATGAGAGTTGTGAGTGATGAGGGTAAGCTTTTGTGAGGGTGCATGCAAGATTAAGCTTTATGTAGCTTCTATGAAGGTGGGTGTAGGTTATTTTGTGATTTTTGTAGGACTAGATGGTTGGAAATGCAAAAGAAAAGTGTCAACTATGATAATATTTTTCCCTTTTTTGTGCAAGAAAGTTAGCAAGAAGAGGTATGTTTGAAGCAAGTGGGAAGAGATGCTACAATATTATATTTTTGCATGGCTTTTTAACTTTGAAGCCAATATTGTTTGATTTATGGTTTTCGTTTAGTCATTATGGTTGCAATGCGATGAATAGTCATTGTTACACAATCTATGTTGAATTTTTTTGTCTATATTGTTAGTCATTAGTTTTATTGTGTTCACTTTGGTTAGAATCCTTGCAAGCCTTTTAGTTTTTGAGTTTCCCACCGAGTGCTCATCAAAGGTGGCAAATGGTCTTCTCTTTAAGAAAATCTTGGTTGAAATTCCTACTAGCCTCCCCATTTTAATCATTGTCATGGTTGTGGGAAGGGTGTCGAAGGTAGTTGTTGGCTTCCTCGGGGATATGTCATGTGTTCTCCACTATGTTAATAGAGAAGGGAACTAAAATTAAGCATTGGCTTGCCTCAACATTGATTGTTGTATGATTTATGTGCCATAGTGATGGTTGTGATAGCACCTACCATTTATTTACATGTGGCTTCCATTTAGTGGTGATGGTTGCCATGTGCCCAAATAGTTAATCTTGTGTAGATTATGTTGTTTTCCATAGGGAATTGTCATTGTCCCTTGTCTAGCGTTGGCTAGGTTGTTTCATTTTCATTTGTGCAACCCTAGAAAAAGTATTTGAATTGTCTCTTTAATAGGTTCAAAAGGGTGTTGAACACATGTATGTGGTAGTCAATGTTCTTTGGTATTTTTAATACAAAACCTATTGTTATAAGAATTCATTTTCAAGAATGAAAGAAATAACAAATTTCTTTCAAAATAAATAACTATCTTCTCAAAACAATAAATTTGAATCCTTTGTCTCCCTTTTTAAATAATGACTTCTTTAATATATAATTCTTATTAAAATAATTTGTAGGGATGCTTCATATGGTGCTTGATTAGGATAACAAGGTGTTGAGAGGGAAAAATTTTCCCATCAAACCTTGGAATAAACACCTTAAGGGTCAATCAAGAGGACAAACATATATATATATATATATATATATATATATATATATATATATATATATATATATATATATATATATATATATATATATATATATATATATATATATATATATATATATATATATATATATGTATATATGTATGTATATGTACATATGTAAATATTTATTAATATAGAGACTAATATCTAAATAGATGTGTATACCATATTTTTTTTGCCTCAATATGCAACTAGCTTGTTCAAAATTATAAAGGAAACAAACATCCAAATAGAATTTTCCCTCATTTTCCTAAACGAGAAGGCTATGAATTCAAACCTTTTCTTGGCTATAATATATTGCGTAGTCTAAAGCAAGGAATTATCATAGGAAACGAAAGCTTTGAATTCATAGCCTTCTTAGTCAGTCAATTGAGGGAAAATGGTGTGTGGATGTTATGTCTCTTGAATGCTAGATGGTATAAGGATTAGTTGTTGTATGGTTTGCATGTGCTTGCAATACTTGTGATGATAGTTGATGTTTATCCAATTGTATATAAAGTGTTAGATAAAAGATAGGTCTTGTTTTGTATTGTACTTAAAGTAGGCATTAATGTGCATATAAATGAAACCATAAATGAAATAATATTACTAATAGTCGCCCACATACCAAAACCCACAAAATAGAAAAAATATTGATTTCAAGATTCACCAAAAAGAAACTAGATTAACTATTTTGCAACCATTCACACAAAATGGAAGCCATAAATGAAACAATATAGCCAATAGTCACCCACCTGCCAAAACCCATGAAACTATATAGTCTTTTGAACAAAATTCGACACAATGAAACAATATTGGTTTCAAGAGTAAGCCAAATGAAAAGTCCTACATAAAACACATGAATTCAACATAGGAAATGTAGAAAATAGAAAAGATGTTGACAAGCACATATTGTTTCAATTTTCAATTAGGTTTTGTTGAGAAAAAAATAGTATGTCTTCACATGGCCTTCACACAACAATTTTTTTGGGTATGGGATTCTATTTACTCCTTCAATTTTGTAGCCATGACTGCAAGGGAATTACATTGCTAACACTATTTAGGATTTACATATATACATATATACATACAAAAATCTACATATATACACACATATAGTTTTTTGAGAAATGAGTATACTTTTACTTTTGTTCCTCATTGAATGTTTGTTGGTTCCTCTCAAAATATGTGTGTGTGTGTATGTATGTATGTACCACAACCATTACCGCTACATATACTTGCACCATCATAAAGGCTTTCCCTCCACGGTTACAACTACTATATATATATATATATATATATATATATATATATATATATTTTACGAGTATTAGTGATGGCCATAATAATAAATATCATTTAACACCTTGGAGAACAAAATGATTGTCTCAGAAATTTTTAAGAAGGAATTGTTTGGTGTCATTTTGTTGCTATACCTCATATGGGAGTCATGAGCAATGAGGGTAAGCTTCTATGAGGGTGCAAGATGGAATAAGCTTTGTGCAGCTTCTGCGAAGGTGGGTGGAGGTTATTCAAAACATGAAATTCAATAAAGAAACAATATTGCCTTCCACCAATGGTGGCTACACATAAATCATAAATCAAACAATTTAGACTAAGCTATATAGCAACAATCAACAATCCCCTTTCAAAAATAACATAAACTATTTTAGAAATACTCGAGGAATGGTTTTTCTAACATGCATCCCTTTCCACTTCCTTCAATTACACATCTTCCCACTTTCTTTCTCTTCTCTTCGTTCTTTCTCCATAGCTTGCAAAAAATGAATATAGAACTATCATAACCCACCTTAGCTGTGGAATTTTTGTGAAGGTGGTTGGAGGTTATCTTATGTTATTTGTGCATGTGTTGATGGCTACAAAAGGTGTTGGGTTGTGATAATATATATATATATGTATGTATGTATGTATGTATGTATGTATGTATGTATGTATGTATGTATGTATGTATGTGTATATATATGTATATGTATATATATATATATGTATATATATGTATATATATAATATGTTATTGAAAATTGCAAAGACATTCAATTTGTTTTCGAAGGACTTTAAACACAATTGCTACTTGCACCATCAGCACTACATGGAAACCATAAAATGATTAATGTTGATGCCATTCCGTTGGATTCCTCTATCGTTGTGCCTAACACTTTTTCAAATTTAAAAAATAATAATTCAACACCTACTATACGGTGTTGGAGACCTAGAATTGCGAAGGTTGATGAAAATTCTGACCAATGTTTTCCATAGCCTAATGCTAATTGTTGTTCTCTAGCTTTGGCTATATACTTTAATTTGCAACGCAAAATAAAAATAGTTCATATTATAGAGTTAATATTGTTATCCAAAATGAATTCTTTTCGATAAGGTGGTGTTCAAGAGGTTGTATTGTTTCATTTTTTGATAGGGTGCTAGTGAATACATTTATGTAAGTATATCTATATATATATATAATATACATATATATATATATAAAATATACATATATATACATATATGTGTGTATATATATGTGTGTATATATATGTGTGTGTGTGTATATACATATATATATGCATTGTTGATTGCACAAAGGGAAAAAAAATTATGCTTGGCAAACCAATCGATAAAAATAACCCAAACTAGAAAGAAACAAATCGATTTTTTTTTTGGATGATGTTAAAAATTTTAGTCCATTGCAAACATAGCTAGAAAATGGAAGTCATAGAAAGAACCCAAAAAACAAATTGACATTGACAAACTCATGCAAACTATTGCCTTGTCCCAAAAAAGGGTTGGAAAAAATTATCATAGGTGACACTTTCATTTTACTTTTGCAAACATCGTTTCCTACAAACACATAAAATAGCCTCTAACCATCTATACATAAGTACCTATTAAGTCTTCCTTATGACACTTACTATGCAGTCAATCACTGTGACAAATCTTTTTCTGAGGTTGAAGAAATAACAACTAGGAATGTGTATTTAATGCATGCTTTCCCCATTGCTGATAGCTATCTTGAAGAACAAGCTAAACCAAGAGAATGGAACCCAACAATGTGTTATCGAAAATTGAAACAATATAGCCTTTTCCTCAGTGAAACCCTTTGAGAAATAAATCAATATAGCCATAGGGCAATGCCTTTTCAAACATTGTGTAGGCATTTGCTATCTTTGTGACTACTTGTAAAGGTAGCTACAACTTATAGCTATTGTCACTATACATGGAAAGCATACAACAATTAATGATGATTCCATTTCACTGGCCTTCTCTATTGATGCAACAAATGCTTTTAATTTAAAAATCAAAACAAAATTTGGCAACTTTATTTTCTGGTCACACTGAATGAAGGAAAAAAATGACACAATATAGCCTAGTGTAGACAACAATAGTGAATAATACCATGTACAAGACAATACCAATTACATAACATTTACTATTTTACTGTATTGTATCCATTTCCACAAAAATATTACTTGCAATAGTGACCCATATGGAACACCCTCAAAACACAAATAGCTTACAATAATAGACTGAATCAAAGCCTTTGTCATAGAATTCAAATCATTAATGAATCAATATTGTATATATATATATATATGTATATATATATATATATATGTATACATGTGTATATATGTATGCATATATATATACATACATATATATATACATGTATACATATATATATATAAATACATATATATATATATATATGTATATATATATGTATATATGTATATATATATACATACATATATATATATATATGCATACATATATATACATGCATACATATATATACATGCATACATATATATATGTGTGTGTGTGTGTGTGTGTGTGTGTGTGTGTGTGTGTGTATTTGTGCATATATATATATGATAGTAAAGAATGTGTTTTGGATAACAATATAAATTGTATAATATTGACTATTTTATTATGCATTAGAAAGAGTGGAATATAGCCAAAGCTAGAGAACAAAAATTAGATTGCATTGTGGAGAACAACACAAACTATTTTAATATATTGTAACCATTTACACAAAACAAAAGTCCTAAATGAGAAAATATTAAATTTTGTTGTGTGTAGATTTGTATGCATATCAAAGTAGATGTGAGCAATGTACATATGTATTCTTCCCAATGTTCATTATTTTCTCAAAATAGTTATTTTTATGAATCTTGACATGGCATACTTCAAATGATATACTTCATATTAAGTGTTATATACAAAATTGAAACCTTTTTCCTAATTATTTTTTTTCCTTCATATTCTTCATGTCTCCAGCGAAAAAAAGAAGGGATTTTAAAATTGAAACATTGAACTTGGAATAACAAATTGTATGTTAATTATTATTTGAACCATTGAAGCCCTTGTTATTATTAATCCCTTCCTATCATATTGTTAATGCCTGTGTAAAAAAATTGGGTTCCCATGTTGTGTTTTGAAGTCATAGACCTTCTAGTTAGTCACTAGTGTTATAAATCTCAGATTTTAAAAGAGTAGATGTGACAATATCATGGCCTTTAGCTCTTCTGAGGTTGGTGAACAATCCTTATGAAACAATCCTGTAAGTCTATTTCTTGTTTAGTTTTTTGCTATTGCCAATTATATTGACAATTTCTCAAGTGCACCAAACAAATTGAGAATATATTGCATTTGAATTAACAATTGCTATGATATATGTTCTAATTTATTTATATTTGAACTCTTTTTCTTTGGTTTCCCTTTCAATTTATTGGCCATTCTGGAGTAACTTATGTGTTGGGAAAATGTATGAGTTTCCAAATGTGTCAATATTACTGTTTTCTTTTAGAGTTGAGTCATAGTCATAAATATCTCATTACTACCACTATGATAAGTTTAATTTCCTTGTAGGATACAAATGTGAATCCAACCTTAACTAGAGATGCGCTATGATTTATAGATGTTGTAGATGTTGTCCCATCTCTAGTCCTTTAACTAATGTCTTTCCAAGAAATAGGAGGTGATCAAAGCCAAGCTGATCGATACAAATTCATCATCTCTGATGAAACCCACATGTAAATGGTAACTTTTCTTGCAAAATTCAAGGACCTTTTGTTTACATGGGAATTGAAAATAGGTTTGATTATGTGCTTGACAAAATATTTGTCTAAAAAGCTACATGAATCAAGGTTTGATATAGTTCTGCCTTACTTGTACTTGTAGTTTCTTGCTTCCTTGTTTCTAGACGTTGTCTTTTAAAGTATTTAATGTTCATTTCATTCTAGGGAAATTCTCATAGTGTCCCTCGATGTCAAAATGATAGATTTCTAGCTAATCAGAAAACATAAATATTTGTTTAGAGGTCAAGAAGAACAAATAGTTGGTTGTGAATCACCCTCCCCATCCAAATGAGCCTCCACCTTTGGAATTAATACATCCCCAAGGCAGAAAGATACTCCTAGAAAAATTAACCATGTTAAAGGGATAAATTTTTACCAAACCAAATGGATGATAAAAGGTCATGTAACAATAAAAAGGGATATGCAACATTATAGCACGCAAGGGCATGAGGGCCAGGTATTCAACTTTGATATTATTGACAATGAGGGAACATAAATATTGATTGTGTGCTTTAATGACATATTAGAGTTAGATTATGATAGGATTGAGGTGGGTCGTACTTATAATGTGTCAAAGGGATTGGTGAGACAGGAAAACAAAAAAATTAATAAGTTAAATAGCCAAATGGAAATCATTTTGGATCAAAACTCAATGTTAAAATTTTGTGATGATGAGGCCTTTGTGCCAAAGAAAGTATTTAAGTTCACCCCACTAAACGAAATTGAAAATTGCACTAATAATAGTTTGATTGATGTTATTGGCACTATGGTGCATGTGGGAATGGTATCAACTATAGAAATAAAGGATTAGTCCCAAATAGTTTGGAGGACTATTAAACTTACTGATTTGTCATCTTTTTCAATTGATGTTAATTTGTGGGGCTCAAATTAGGAAGCAAAGGGTCATGAGTTGGAGAGGTTGTACACATCTAGTTTAGCTCTCATCCTTTTTGTTAAGAATGCATGTGTTGGGTACTTCAATGGATCTATTCTAAACACATCCATAGGGACAATTCTATATATAAATCCTAACATACTAGAAGCACAACCATTGATCGAAAGAGGATATATTGATCCACCTACTATTGAGCCCCCCGGGCAGTGCCTTAAAAGGTTGCTTTGGGAAATGGGAGAGTCACTGTTGCATATATGTTAGACTACAACCTTGGCTTTCTAGAGAATTTGCAAGCTACTCTCAAGGAAACAGTAAAATATATAAAAACTAATGCATTATGTTATGCTACATGTTTGTTGGAGGTGAATGGTAGGAAATGCAATAAAAAGTGTGAACAATCTGAGCAAAATACATGGTTCTATCCAAAATGCTAGACAACAATAACTAACTCTGACTTTCGATATTTATTACAGCTAAAGATGGAAGACCACACAGGAAAACTTTGGGCAACTTATTTTGATGAGGCTACAACAAGCCTATTGCAAATGTTAGCAAAACAACCTTACATGTTGCAATATGATTCTATCACTAAAGTGACTACTAAGTCTATCATCAATGTTGTCACCTACACGTCATTTGTCTTCATTTTTCTAATTAAAACTCAAACTTATAATTTTGAAACAAGACTAAAACCAAAAATAGTGAAAGTTGCAAAGGTTAACTTTGAAGCTGAGTGCAAGCTCTTACTATTAGATTTATTTTCTATTTCTCATGTCGTGTAGTAGTCTCCATAGATAGTTTTCATACTGCCTTGACCACCAAAACAACCATGGCTAATTGTGACTTTGTATATTTCTTATAGTTCACGTTGACTAGACATTTAGTTTGTTTTGTTCCCTTGCATTGTTTGTCACGTCAAAAAGACCTTTCCTTTCTATTGCTATTGCTTTTTTCATTTGACTGGTTATATATTAAGACAATGAAGTATAACTTATAATATTTAAGAAAAAGGATACACTTATTTTCTTTTCTATTATTCATGTTGCTTATAATTTTGTTGCATTTTAAGTGTATATTTTTTATTTAGTTTTATACTATTTATTTATATAGAGTTTTCTTTTTTAAAAGATGTATTAGTGTCAACACCTACTCATATGTCTACTTGTGACATAGTTGTATGTATGTGTAAATTTACGTATATATATATATATATATAGATAAATATACATGCATGCAATTGAAATTTCACTATGTATACAACTTTCTAGTACAGATGTGTGTAGATATGTCTATGATGTATTTGTCTATGTAAGTATCTATGTTTGGGTATCCATCTAATGCTTACCAAGTGTTCTTGCTACTACTTTGTGATCCCTAATGATAGTGCAATGCTGGATGTGGATGTCATATGGCTCTTGGCTATAATTTTTGTTACATATGTTGTGCAACTCAATCCAAAACCTAGTGTTAAACAATGCATTATCAAAAATATCGTAAACAGCTCAATTAGTTTGGTGAGTTTTAAATGCAAAGTATTATTGCAACCATTGGAAATATATGTAGCACATACATGAGACAATGTTCCCATTGTAAGTTGTGCAAAGTGATGCTTGTTTCCTCTATACAAGAAAATCAAATAGCTCAAGTTATATAGGTTTCCTTGTTTTTTGTAATGTAGTGTTGATTGTTGTTCTTTTTCTTAGGGTATATTATTTCCTTTTTGGTAAGGTTCCATTGGGAGAGACTATATATTTTATTCATACCAATATTTTTTGATTCATGGATTGGATTTTGAAGCATGTCCACTATGATTATTTTTTTCCAATCCTTCTCTTCGAAAACAAGCTAGTGGTTTGTATGGGTTTGTCAACATGATTTTTTTTGTGCACTTCTTTGCATGGCCTCCATTTTTTGGCTATGTTTGCAACAAAATAAAATTATTAACTGATGCAGAGGGGATGGGAACTTTAGGAAAACAACAATGATTTCAAGGATTTCAATGAAGCAATCTAAAACCCTCTTCTAGGCACCCTGTAGGAGATAAGCCTCAAAGTTTCACTTATGACTTTAAACCTTCACTTATGGACCCAAACCCTTGGGAAGCTTTTAAAAGACTCAAAAAAACTTTTCTTGAATGTTTACAAAGCCCCAACCCTCTGTCTTAAGCACAACTCACTTTTTGCACCTTGACTAGGCTTCTAGCCCAACTAGGCCTCTAGCAATGGTTTTCTGACTTTTCACTCAAATTTTCTAAATGACTCCCCAAATAAATGTCTGATTAAGATATATTTTGTGATGCTACACAACATACCCAAATATTGTTGGCACTTGTTTTGGATCAGATTCTCCAAAATCTATTGTTTCCTCAAAATCTAGGCCTAATTAGCCCTCTTTTTCAAAGCAACCCCTCTCTAAACTCAACCCCTGACTATGAAACTTTCAAAAATCCCTTAAAATTTTCCCAAATCAAGGATTTTTAATCTTTTAGTCTTCTATGACACCCTTAATATGCTCAAACACAAAACCCTCCATAACTTGCCTCAAAACTAGGGCTTTTTAGTTACTCACCTTCCAAACACTTCCAGAACCCTCTCTTTAAATTTTCACCATTAGATCAACATAATAAATCAATACAAACTCAAAAACACACCCCTCATTAAGGAAAATCTCTTGTTTCTATACCTTAGCACCCATTTTCATGCAGTTTTCCCTTTGACAACTCGGTGTACACCTTGATATTCTTCTTTCCGGCACATTATTTTGTCAAATATATATGATACATGTTATAAATGATCCATTTCATAGGTCACAGCAGAATTTTACCTTGAAATGGATCAATCATCCATGAAAAACCTCAAAATTAGTGAAAAATCTGCACTTTCTTGAGGACAGTCAGCAATATAATACAAATAACTAATTATAAACATGTATAAAAACATTAAAGGGCTTAAATAAATGTAGATACAAGTCCCTAAACCATCCTACTAAACATATTTTCAATAGAAATCAATAAATCATCAAATGAACACAAAAAAAATGCAAGAAATTGCTATTTTTTTGCTTTATCCTGTAGCAGTCTGTACAAAATCCATACCAGCAACCCAACCAATGTAAAAATGACTTCTAAACCTTTTTGGACTCATTCCCCAACTTCTCAAACCATTTGGAATTGGTTTGATTACATTAAAGTTGCTAAAACATCAAAAACACACTTTCTCGCCAAAGTTGGATTTTGAAAATTTGAATTCTCCAACTTGAGATTTATTAACTCCTATGAACTATAAAGTTTCTAAAATATTACATGGCATTATTCAACCTTAATTAACATGAATAAAACCCATTTAAACCCCTAAGACACTATTTTTCCAATTACAATGTATTTTGGTCCTAGGGTCCTTATTAGGACCCTCATGACTTTTGATTCCTCTAATGCATGTATCCACTTCAAAAGCCATTATAGGCTTCAAGATGTCATAATTGATGTCTTGGAGTGGTTTATAAGTCTTAAAAACCCCTGCAACCTCCTTGCATCTGAAGTGTTCCTTGAAGGGCTTGGGTGCTCCTGCACCATTAACATAATACATTTTTCTTTTTTTGGTTTGTTGCTCGCTACCTTGGTTTTTTTTTTATCCATTGGTTTGCTAGTCACAATTTTTTTGTGCTTCATGCAATCAACAATGCATATATATGTGCCTCTTCAGAAACGATAAAAATGCCTCTTCAAAAAGGCTCATATTTTTCTCAGAGGTCACGCATACAAAAATATTACAGAAAATAGAAAGCAACTGAATTCCTCACTTGAACTGTTCAGAGTTGCCTTTTTATTTTGCTAGAAACTATAGGGTACATACCAACAATTAAAGTGCACTATAAATCAAACACCATTATCTTCTCCAAAAAAACTATTCATTATCATCATAATCAAAAGTTTCTCTTCTTTATGGTAAGTGAATTGCTTCTCCTTTCCTCTTCACCTCTATGCATATAGAATTTGTACTCTGTCTAAATTCACTTCATTATCACTTTTTATATATGACATGTAATTGTGGTACTACATATATTTTTCTTATAAATTATAGAGAAACTTAAATTTATTTTTTAGATATTGCTTGCTAATAAAACATGTTCACAACACCAAAGTTCATAGTTTGCTTTTGTGTAGGTATATTCCATTGAAACCATTTTAGATTATAGATACATTATGATGTAGGAGCATCCAGTGGTGTGAGGGAAATCTTGCATCACCCAAAAATATGTTTTCCATTTATGTTCCTTTTGTTATCCTTTAGTAGATGTTTTTGCATTTCTAGATACCCTTTTCATCAAATAAGAGTTCCAACTTTTAGAACTATTTTTTTTCTTTTTCTACTCAACTATTATTTTTAGCAGGTGTGAATTTGAAGGGGTCAGATGAAAAAAAATTATGGGAAGGTTCAAGGAAAAAAAAACCACTTTGGTGAAAGAATCAAGTCAAGATCATTCATAGTTTGAAATTTATTCAAGTTTTAGTTTCTATTTTTTGCCTTGAAAAACCTTTCAAGTCTAGTTTGAGGCACTAAACGGTCCTGTATAGGCCCAAAAAAGTTGGAACTAGTGGGGCTGGTTCTTAGCATTATTCTCACTTGGAGGCCTCTCCAATTGTTCAAACAATTTGAAAAATGGAGTCTCAAATCAAAAGTTATGGCTTCTGGAAGTTGGTCGATTTTTTTTAAAATTGCCAATTTTCAAATTAGGACTCAATTTTTTAATTTCAAATTGTAATTTTTTGGCCCAAACCACGAAAAATCATAAATCATTTTTTTTTTTGGCTCCAAACCAAAAAGGGCTATTTATGGACTGGTTTTTGATTTTGGGGTAGTTTTTTGGAGAAAAAGATCACATAGTGTGAAAAAGGGGAATTTCTGTAGTTTTAGTAGTTTGCATGTATTTTAGAGCTCAAGGATTTGAGATCCTCTACATGTAAGAATTCTAAACTTTTGAATAAAATATTATTCTCTATTCTGTCAGTGTCATTCTATGTCTCAGGTTAGTACCCTCCTCAAGTGGTATCAGAGCGGATCTTCTTGAGCATGTGGAAAAATGACTGATCAAGAGGCAGTTCGCACCAAGACTGTAATTGTGGGTTTGAGATATTCAAGAAGCCTCTAAGTGATTTATGGTAGGTGTGGTGGTGCCAAAGATGGAAGGGGTGGAAAAAATGTTGGTGAAAGAGATCCATTGGTGGCCGAGGGTTTAAGATCCCTCCAGAGACAAATTGATGCATTGTAGGAATAGATGAGAAGAGGGTCAAACTTGGGAAGTGAAGGAGAAAGCGAGGATGAAGAAGAGGTGGAAGATTCAGATGTAGAAGAGGAAGAAGAAGTGATTGATCAAGATCAAATGTGGCTAATAAGGGCAATTTCAAAGATTGGAAAAAGACCTAGAGTAGAAAATCCTAATTATTCTAGAAGTCTAAACCCAAAAGAGTTGATCGACTAGATCAACAAGTTGGAAGTGTATTTCATGTATGAAGAAATAGAGGACCTAGATAGGGTTAAGTTTACAAAAATGGAGCCAAACATCCATGAAAACATTTGGTGGAAAGAGGTTTAGTTGGAGAGAAATCAAGGAAGAAAATGAAAGATTGTTATTTGGGATCACATAATGTAGAAACTAAAGAAACGGTTCATACCAAGGGACTATGAGTTAGATCTGTAGAAAAAATTGTAAGGCTTGAAGCAAGGAAGCAGATCTATGAAAGAATACAAAAAATATTTTTATAAGACGATCATCAGAATAGGCCATGCGGAGGCCAACAAGGAGAAGGTAGCTCATTATCTTAATGGGTTACAACTGATCATTTAAGAGTCCTAGCTAAGCCTGGTCAAAATGAACACCATTGAGAATGTGTACTAGTTTTCTCTAAAAGTTGAGGAGAAACTTAACAAAAGATTTAATGGCAAGCAAAAAGGACAATGAGGTCAAAGCAAAAGGGGTAGTGGAAAATCTTTTGGAAGTTGAAATGAGGATGAAAGGAAAAATGAAGATGTGGGTACTAGTTGAAGCAAAATGAATGATAGCTTCTACCACCCTCGTGATCAAAATAGTGGTGATCAAACAAGGAAAGGACAAGGAAGATTTGAACAAGGAACCGGAAGAGGTGGTTTCAGAGGAACTTGTTTCCATTGTAGTGAAGAAAGGCATTGAGCCTATGAAATGTCCACAACACCAAGGAAGGATAGACAGAAGGTCAGAAGGTCATGGAAGGGTTTCAAATGTAGATGAGGAGGCCCAATATGAGCATTCAGATGATGTTGAAAGGGGAGCAGGCCTAGTGGTTAGAAGAGCCCTAGCTACTAAAGAGGAGGCAAAATAGAGGAAGAATCTGTTTCACACAAGGTACAAGTGTGAAGACAAATGTTGTGATGTAATTATTGATAGTGGGGGCATCGATAATTTGGTGTCAGAAGAGATGGTTATGAATTTGAAACTAAAGATGGAAAGACATCCACATTCTTATTGGATTTCTTGGTTGAAAAAACACCACAAAGTTTTGGTCAATGAGCAATGCCTAGTGAAGTTCAAGATTAGAAGCTATCATGATGAGGTACTCTATGATCTCATCCCCATGGATGTATGTCACATGTTGTTGGGGAGTTCATGGTAGTTTGATAGGTGATTTGTACATGATGGCCATGCAAACACTTATTCCCTAATGGAGGATGGAGTCCGCCATAAGTTGAAACCCCTGAAGAAGGCCAAATAAAAGGTATGGAGTAGTGCTATAATTTGTTTTGTTGATGGAAGGAAATTTTTAGAAGAGATGAAGCATAAGTGTATGTGTTATGCATTGATTCCTAGAATAGATAAAGAACATAGTGAGAAGGTGACAGTAGAAGTTTTTGGATTATTGAATGAGTTTTAGGATATTGTTTCTGATAATGTACCTAAGGGTTTACCACCAATGAGGAAGATCAATCATAAAATTTACTTGATCCCTAGAGCCAGTTTTCCAAATAAGGTAGCTCATAGAATGACTCCTACTGAAAATGAGGAGTTGAACAGACAAGTTCAAGTGTTGTTGAGAAAGGGTTTGATTCAAGAGAGTCTAAGCCCATGTGTAGTACCTGTAGTACTAGTACCTATTAGAACTATTAAATTTTGAAAATTTTACAGTTGTATATACTCATTAGTTTCCTAAGAAGCCCATACCATAGTATATCCGAAAGAGGTCGGATGTGTCATACCAATAAGATTTCATTGGAGGATACACATCAGGAAGATGCATTTCATAGTCATAATGACAAAAAGATCCTATCGCTAAGATAATAGTCATCGGGGTGAATCATATCAAGCTCATATGAGTCTTACCGCTCAAAGCACAATGAGAAATGTCACCCAGACTTGAGCCATCAGAGTAAGGTCCTGCAAAATTCATCCGGTCTTGCTAATAAAGCAAAGGTGGATTCTATCAAAATTATCAGGATGAGTTCATGAAGTCCTTCCAACCCCCTATGTCACACCAAAAAGATTGCATTTGTAAATCCTTGGTGAAATGTTTGGAGGAAATAATCATTGGCAAGATAGACTTCAGCGAAGTGAGATATGAAGGTCATACCAAATGTGATTCCATTGGCAAGAAAATCATTTTTTCTTAGTGATCAGAATTGAGAAAGAAAATAAGCCAAAGGAATTATCTTGGCAAGACACGAGTAGTCTAAGGGACATCTTCCCAACTCACAAAGTCACAATGATATACTTAAGACCAAAGGAATAGAACTATTGAGGAGACACAGAACATCGGGAAAACTATAGGATATCTTCATGGGTGTCTAATGAATTTTGGTAAGCACTCAAATAAATGGATCACTTGGATTTGAATACGAAAGGACACGTCCTTTTATGTAGCCAATGTATAAATAACCATTTTTGGTAGTGAATGAAAAGGATGATTTAAGAGAGGAATAGGAAAAAATACAGTAGATACAATGTTTTAAAATTCTGAGACATGATGCATGTTTGAAATAATGGAGATATCAATGGAAGTTATTTGATTTGGTGGCATATTTCTAGTATCAATTGTTTGTTGTGTTAATTGAAAGTACTGTTGAAGTTATCTCCAAGGTTGATGTTTTCTATTTATTTAAACTGATATATCAAGGATATTTTTCAATTTATCAGTGCACACTTGCTATATCTATATGGTTTGATTAATTGGTTCTTTCAATGAAAGATTAAATCATTTTAGTCAATCATAGTAATTAGGGAATCTCATTTGGATCATTAAGAAGAACTTGGTAATCATATTCTTGCATGTTTATACAAGTTATAAACTCAAATTTATATGTCAAACAATTAGAGTATCTTCTAGAAATAAGTTACTTATTTCAGATCTTTCATTTGACTCTGTACACCCAATAAGGCACTAGTCTCTACCATTCCACTATTTAGTTTCATTCATTTTTACATATGAACATATTAGATTTTAGCCTTGATATTGCTTATACAATTTGTACCAGAATAAAAATCATTTATCTACTCCCATTTTCCATTGTGGGTAAATTACTTTAAGAAATAAATTAAAATCAAGCCTACTTCATTTTTATAGGTATACCCACCTAGGTCTAGTAGCACCTAAAGAGAAGAAGGTTCAAATCATTTGGCCTTGTTTGTTACCCTTAAACGTTGTGAGAGATTGGCAACCTCTCATGGTTCAAACCTACATTTTTGAGAGCTAACAAATTGGCGACTCTACTAGGGACAATCATTAGAAAATCCGGTTCCAATCTGTCCATCCATAGAGTCAATATGAATTTCACATTTGGAGTGAGGGATTCCACTAGGGAAAATCAAAAATAATTTCAAAAGAATTATTTTCCTACTTTTGAAAAGGTAGGTGGTGACTCTATTTAAAATTGATAGGAAATGCATGGACATTGTGGAATAGTAACACTTTGTCAATTTTCTTTTCAAGATGTCAAAAGAAGAAAGAAAGCAGCAAGTAATAAGAGAGATTGAAAAATTGAAAAAATAATGGCTGCAATTGGAGAAAGAAACACTACAATTAAACCAACAATTGCTACAATTAAGAAACAAACATGTTCCATATGCATCACAAAATATACCATTTTGTAATACGAATGGATATTCAAATGCAAGTAGGAATTGGACCCCACAAGTGCCTGATAGTACAATTAGAAATCTTCACAATGGAGGCAATGCATATCATACACACTAGAACATTTATTCACCACAGCTGTCAAAGCAAGTAAATGTTTATCCAGTCCCTCCTAGACAAAGATTAGTAAGCTATCAAGATTATCAATATAATCAATGTCAAGTGCAACACAATTCTAGCCCACTTGGAAATGTTAGTCAAAATTTACAGCAGGGTATATATCAGAACCAACAATCAGTGAAGAAAATTGATGAATATTTCAAAAATCTTTTTGATTCCTTTCTTGACATAAGAAGAAATAGAGAAGAATTTGGACATACTTTTCTTTGCAGAATGATAGATATTTGTAGGAAAATACCTATGAATTACAAGCCCAAAACATCCATGTTTATTGATTAGTTCATGAAAGTATATTGGCCTAAGTCGCTAAAACCAGACACTTTTGACCAAGTGAATGTGCTAATTGATATCATAGATAAGAAAAGGTATGAAGACAATGGTGATATCATTGATAAGTATGAGGAAATTGACCAAACAATGCAGACAATAGAAGATGATACATGTGAAGATAATTCTTATAATAGCCCGCATGATGAAGATGAAGATACAAGAGATCTCTTTTGCATAACAGATTGTGACAGGGAAAGCAATGCATGTTATGAGGGATCCAATGAATATTCAGATAGTGAATATGAACCTATGGATTTTTATTTGCAAAATGATTCTTGCAACACTTATGGAGATCAAGAAGAGGGAGAAATAATGGAAAACATGGAAGAAGAAACATGTTCACTCGGCAGTGAGCAAATTTTAGATTTTCTAACTCTTGAATACCAGAGATGTGCACACAAGGGTAATTCCAAAGTCTTGTGTCCAGCCTACATTTTCTTTGATAGTGAAAGTACTTTGTGTGATGATTCAATGTCATGTCCAAATAGTGATATGGAAGAGGTGCAAAATGTTTCAAAATTGTTTGTCTCAAATAGTGTTGATATGATAGAGCATTCAAATTTGTGTGAGAAGCATTCAAATGTTGAGATGAGTGGCATAGATGATCATGATTATTTCACTTCACATCCACATGAAAGTTGTATTCCTTGGTTGCATATTAATTGCAAATTCATTGTGTAGATCAATATTAGTTATATGATGAACAAAGAATGTTTTCAGTTTTCAAATCAGTAGGGATATCGTTTCATGATGTAGGACCTAGATTAGAATGGGGGAAGGAGTTGCAAGTATCTTTATGAAAACAAGAGTAGCAAGGAAGATGACATGAATAATTTCAAGGGGAGTTCACTGGGTTCAAATTAGAATAAATTTTTTGATAGAGGAAAGTAGAGGCCTTTCTTTTTTGGGTGGCCTTGTGCCATCATCCATGGTATGGTTTTTCAAAAAACCATATCAGTTCACAACAAGAAAATAATTTAAGTTTTCTGCTCGATAATGGATGAAATTCTTGGTCTACTCTTCTAGAGATCTAGATTCTTGCAATGATCTCACAATCATTCATCCCCAGATGGAGCCATTGTTAGAATTGTAAAATTTTGAAAATTTTATGGCTATATATACTCATTAGTTTCCTAAGAATCCCATACCATAGTATATTGAAAAGAGGTCAAATGTGTCATACCAACAAGATTTCATTTGACGATACACATTGGGAAGATGTAGTTCACAGTCATAGAGATAAAAGAATCCTATCGGTAAGACAATAGTCATCGAGGTGAATCATATCGAGCTTATATGAGTCTTACCCCTCAAAGAACAATGAGAAATGTGGCCCAAACTTGAGACATTGGAGTAAGGTCCCACAACATTCATCTAGTCTTGTCAATAAAGAAAAACTAGATTTTTTCAATATTATCGGGATGAGTTCATGAAGTCATGTTGACCCCTTATGTCACACCAATAGGATTGCATTTGTAAAGCCTTGGCAATACATTTGAAGGAAATAATCATCGATGAGATAGACTTTATCAAAGTGAGATATGAAGGTCATACCGAATGTGATTCCATCGACAAGAAAATCACTGTGTCTTGGCAATCAGAATTGACAAAGAAAATAAAATAAAGGAATTATCTCGGCAAGACATGAGTACTCTGAGGGACATCTGCTCAACTCACAAAG
Source organism: Sequoia sempervirens (assembly GCA_007258455.2). Taxonomy (NCBI): domain Eukaryota; kingdom Viridiplantae; phylum Streptophyta; class Pinopsida; order Cupressales; family Cupressaceae; genus Sequoia; species Sequoia sempervirens. The sequence continues at coordinate 274,248,424 of VDFB02373365.1, forward strand.
TCACAACCATATACTTAAGACCAAAGGGATAGAACTATTGGGGAGACACATAACATTGGTGAAACTACAAGATGTCTTTGCAGGTGTCTAATGAACATTGGTAAGCACTCAAATAAATGGATTTCCCAGATTTGAATACGAAAGGATGTGTCCTTTCATGTAGCCGATGTATAAATACCCATTTTTGGTAGTGAATGAAAAGGAGGATTTAAGAAAAGAATAGTAAAAAAATATAGTAGATACAATGTTTTACAATTTTGAGACTATGATGCATATTTGAAACAATGGAGATATTAATGGAAGTTATTTGATTTGGTGGTGTATTTCTAGTATCAATTTTTTTTTGTGTTAATTGAAAGTATTACTGAAGTTGTCTCTAAGGTTGATGTTTTCTAATTATTTAAACTAATATATCAAGGATATTTTTTATTTTATCAATGCACACTTGCTTTATCTATGTGGTTTGATTAATTGGTTCTTTCAAGGAAAGATTAAATCCTTTTAGTCAATCATAGTAATTAGGGAATCTCATTTGGATCATTAAGAAGAACTAGACAATCATATTCTTACATGTTTATACAAGTTATAAAATCAAATTTATATTCCAAACAATTCGAGTATCTACCAAAAAAAAGTTACTTATTTCAAGTCTTTCATTTGACTCCATACACCTAATAAGGCACTAGTCTCTACCATTCCACTGTTTAGTTTCATTCATTTTTACATATGAACATATTAGATTTTATCCTTGATATTGCTTATACAATTTGTACCAAAATAAAACTCATTTATCCACTCCCATTTGCCATTGTGGGTAAATTACTTTAAGAAATAAAAGAAATTCAAGCCTACTTCATTGTTATAGGTATACCCACCTAGGTCTAGTAGCACCTGAAGAGAAGAAGGTTCAAATCATTTGGCCTTGTAACTTGTTACCCTTAAATGTTGTTAGATCTTGGTAATCTCTCATGGTTCAAACATGCATTTTTGAGAGCTAACAACACCAAAGAAGGATGGGGAGTTGAGGTTGTGTACAAAATCCTGAGCCATAAACAAGATAACAATTAAGTATAGATTTCCCTTGCCAAGGATGGATGACTTGATGGACTATTTGAGTGGAGCTCAATACTTCACAAAAATTGATTTGAAGAGTGGATATCATCAGATTCAGATTCATGAAGGGGATGAAAGGAAGACCACCTTCAAGACCAAAGAGGGCCTGTATGAGTGGTTAGTCATGGCTTTTGGGCTAACCAATACACCAAGCACATTCATGTAGCTCATGAATGAGATGCTAAAAGAGTCTCTGGGAAGTTTTGTTATTGTATATCTAGATAATATTTTGATTTTTAATAAGACTTTGGATGAGCATTTAATGCATATTTCTAGAGCTTTTGAGAAATTGAGAGAAGAGAAATTTTTGATTAATCTTAAGAAGTGTAGTTTTGTGAAGGGGTTAGTGTACTTGGGGTTTTTTGTCTCAGTAGAAGGTCTCAAGATGGACCCAGAGAAGGTGAAGGATATTCTAGAATGACCTACCCCAAGAACTACTACTGAGGTGAGATCTTTCCATGGTTTGGCCAATTTTTATAGAAAGTTCATTAGAAATTTTAGTAGTATTTGTGCAACCCTAACTGAAACAATGAGAGGGGATAGAAAAGAGTTCAAGTGGAACACTAGAGCAACGAATAGTTTTGATTTATTGAAGCAGAAGGTGACAAAGCAACTAGTTTTAGCCCTCTCGAATTTCAATAAGATTTTTTAGGTGGATTGTGATGCTAGTGATTGTGCCATTCGAGAAGTGTCGAGCCAAGAAGGTAGGTCCATTTCCTATTTAAGTGAAAATTTAAATGATGTAAAGATAAAGTACTTTGTATATGATTAGGAATTTTATGCAATAGTGCAAGAATTAAAGAAATGGAGACATCATCTATTTCCAAAGGAATTTTTTTTGTATACTAATCATCAGGCATTACAGTACTTGAGTAGTGGGTGATCCCATAATAGTGGTTTACAATTTTTGGCCAAACTGGACACTGAAATTATTATTTTTAACTAAATCTTCACATTCGGGCACCTATAGCGGCTAAACTATGAGGAATTTGAAGATGGTGAAAACTAGAGTCTCATCAAATTTTGTCTGTAGATTCTAAAAATATTTTTTTCAAAATTTTTGGAATCAAATTGCACTTCTTTTCCATCTCCCATGAAAATAGATTTTTTAAGAACACAACATTTTTAAAAGTGGCCTATATAGCATAACTTTTTTTCCATGAAGGATAAAATTCTAATTCTTTCAAATTTAGATTTGTAACTCTGATCTAGTGCTTCCATTTGGTTAGGTAGTTTTTATTGAATATTTTTCCCTTAATCAAGTTTCAAAGTCAAACAATTACAATTGTATAATCGTAACTTTTTTGTATATGTCAAAATTTAATTTAATTTTTTTTGTTGGATCAAGGACTTCAATATTTGGTGCACTCATATTTTTCATTTTTTTTTTGATAATCTTCTATTTTTCCACATGTGAAGAACAAATAAATTCATTTTCATGAAAAACCTATGTTTAATAAAACTTAAAAAAAAAAATACATAACAAAACCAAAACATATTAAAATTATATTCATTGGATAGATTGTTCTGAGGAATACCATAATCATTTGAAATAAATTTTAAATGAATTCATTTGATCCCCCAAAATCTAAATCAAAAGTGATTTTTTATCAGCATTTTGATAGGTGTAAAGGAGACACATTTATAGGTATGGTTTAAAACTAGCGAGGTTCTATCCAAGGGGTTTGATCTAAGGTGATTTGATCAAACCCTCTTCAATTGGAATCCTTAAAATGAAACTTTTTAAGGCTTAAATCATTATATTTTCTAAAAATATGTGATTTCAACTAAAATTCGTTCCTCTCAGGAATTGTAAACCACTATTATGACAACACCCTAGTTAGGGAAAGTTAAATCAAAGGCATATGAAATAAGTAGAATTTTTGTAGAGTTATACCTTTGTTTTAAATCATAGGAGTGGGAAGCTGAACAGAGTTGTAGATTCCTTAAGTAGGAGGAAAACATTGTTGATGGAGATGGAAATTGAAGTGGTTGGGTTCAGTGAACTCAAGACATTGTATCCTGAAGATCCTAATTTTGTATAGGCTTGGAAAGCTTGCAAGGAGCCTATTACAGTTGACAAGATGAAGTGGCTAGAATTCATAATCCAATATGGCATGTTGTTTAAGGGAAGCCAATTATGTATTCCAAGGAGTTCCATGAGGAAGAAATTGATAAAGGAGAAGCACAGTGGAGGAATGGTGGGATATTTTTGTTGGGATAAGACCATTGCCATTATCAGTGATCATTATTATTGGCCTTAATTATCATAGGATGTGAAAAAGTTTGTGCAGAGTTGCAGGGTATGTCAAATGGCTAAAGGAGTGAGCCATAATACTGGGTTGTATCAGACCTTACCTGTACCAAAGAGGTCATGGAAGGATATAAGTATGGACTCTGTTCTTGGTTTTCCAAGGACACAAAGAGGGAATGATTTAGTATTTGTGGTAGTTGACAGGTTTTCAAAGATGGCACATTTCATCGCATGCCAGAAGGCCCATGATACATTCCACATTTCTAACTTGTTCTGCAAAGAGGTGGTGAGGCTACATGGTCTTCCAAAGAGTATAGTCTCAAATCGTGACACAAAATTTGTTGGATACTTTTAGAGGACCTTGTGAAAGAAGTTGAAAACAAAGTTGAAGTTTAGTACTACACACCACCCACAAACTGATGGGTAGACTAGGGTTGTGAATAGAGGTCTAGGTACCCTACTAAGATGCTTGGTAGGAGATAAACCCAAGGTATGGGACTTGATCTTACCCTAGGAAGAATTTTCTTACAACAATTCTGCCAACAAAAGCACTGGTAGATCACCATTCTTGATTGTGTATGGAGGCAGTCTTAGGACCACTCCAGAATTGAGGAAGATGGACCAAAAGAAGAAGACAAGTGTTGAAGTTGAAGACTTTGTACAACACATCAAGAATATACATGAGAAGGGAAGAGAAAATATTAACAAGATGAATATGCAATATAAGACTAAGGAAGATCAGAAGAGGACGAATAAGGAGTTTTAGATTGGTGATGAAGTGATGGTCCACTTGAGGAAAGAAAGGTTTCTAGTGGGAACCTATAACAAATTGAAGATAAAGAAGTTTAGTCCCTGTAAAATTTTGAAGAGTCATGATTTAGGGAATGCATATGAGGTAGAGTTTGTGGATGGAGTCAACATTTCCCCTATGTTCAATATTTCAGATTTGATAGAGTATCATGAAGGTGGTGCAGAGGAAATACCGACAATGGAGCAGTGTGGCATTCTAGCACCTACTTCAGAGAAGGAAGAGATTGAAGAAATTTAGGATAGACATGTGGGAAGGAGTACCAGAAATAGGCACTATGAAAAATATCTATTGAAGTTGAGAGGAAGGCCTATGGAAGATTCATCCTGGCTACCTAAGGTATAGGTTGACCATTTTTGTTTTCCTCAATCATCTAAGACATGATGGGGTCACTTCTCAAATTACACTAGGTGTCTAATGTAGGAGCATCCAGTGGTGTGAAGGAAATATTGGATCACCCAAAAATTTGTTTTCAATTTATGTTCCTTTTGTTATCTTTTTGTAGATTTTTTTTAATTTCTGGATACCCTTTTCGTCGAATAAGAATTCGCAACTTTCAGAACTAATTTTTTGCTTTTTTTGCTCAACTACTATTTTTAACAGGTGTGAATTTGAAGGTGTGGGTAAAAAAAAAATTATGGGAAATTTTAGGACAGAAAAATAAGCACTTTGTGAGAAGAATCAATTCAACATCATTCACAATTTGAAAGTTATTCAAGTTTTAGTTTCTACTTTTTGCCCTGAAAAACCTTCTGAGTCTAGTTTGGGGAACTAAATAGTCCTGTAAGGGCCTAGAAATTGTTGAAAGTAGCAAGATTGGTTCTCAATTCCTTCTTCACTTTGAGACCTTTCCAATATTTCAAGCGGTTTGAAAAATGAAGTCCCGGATCAAAAGTTATGGCTTCCAAAAGTTGGCCAATTTTTTGGAAAATTGCCAATTTTTGAATTAGGACTCAATTTTTGAATTTCAAATTGTAATTTTTGGCACCAAACAGCCAAAACTCATAACTAAAATGTTGTTTTTGGCTCCAAATTGAAAATGGGCTACTTATGGGCTAGTTTCTAATTTTTGGGTAGCCTTTTGGGGAAAAAGATTGCATATTGCAAAAAGGGGAATTTATGTAGTTTTTGTAGTTTCTGTAATTTGCATGTATTAAAGAGCTCGAGGATTTGAGATCCTCTACATGTAAGAATTCTATATCTTTGAATAAAATATTATTCTCTATTTTGTGAGTGTTATTCTATGTCTCGGGTTCACACCCTCGTCACATTGTATTCATATACAAGATGTATAGCTCCCCAAAAAAGCTAAATAGCTTTACAATTCCAAATTTGCATGTTGTATGGCCTTCACCTATATTCTATCTATATTAAATGTAAGCTTGTGTATTTTTTTTTCATTTCACATTTCACAACTCCATGTCAAATTATAAAAAATGTATAACATTGATTTCCACTGAATAGATTTCCTCAAGTTCCAAAGCATTTCCTTCACCATTGAACAATGTGGTGGAAAATTAATGTCACTTCTCAATGGTTTGGTCATAGCTAATGATGCTCCATGACCTAATATGGTAGGGTGTAGAGCAGGATTCCTTTTCTATGTCCATACTTCAATCCATTATGTGCACAAGGCATTCCTAAATTTTATTTACTTACTATGTTGTACTACAACTCCATTGCATCTCATTTCTAATTAATTTTGGATAAGTCTTTATATTTTTTCATTTTCTTATTGTCTATCAACTAAGACAATTTCCCTTTGTAGGCCTTTTGATGCCATTAGATCTTGTATTAAGTCATTGGTAGCTGAAACATTGCTCTCACAATTGATCATAGTGGTGGATAGTTTATTTTCTTGCTCGGGGGTTTGGTGAGAGTGCACGATGCTCCATGATCCAATATGGTAGGGTGGAAAATGGGCCTTGTTTTGTTTTGTGCATATTGCATTCTACCACACACACCAAGTATGGCTAAATTATAATTACTCCATTCATCCCATTGCGAGTAGACAACAAATCATGTATTATAAAATATAGAACTTTGATATATTTTGATTTACATATTGTCTATCAATAAAGCATGATCACTAAACTAAAATTCACACTCTGCATACACATAGGTTGTACATGGTTTGACCTTTGCACTAAATTTTTTTCATAGGACTATAGGTGTGAGTTTTAACTTTCGACTATGATGGTTGTAATGGAATAAAATAGTTAATGTTATGTAGTTCATTTTGTTTTTGCATAATCACCACACTAAACTTCACACTTTTTGTTATTCTTGTAGACCATATTCCAGCCATAATGTGGTATTTGATGAACTAATGTGTTACAAATGACCTTTCAAAATAATGATAGTGATTGGAAAATCAATAACAATAATCAAATAGACAATCATATCCTAATATAACCTATATTGATTGTAATAAGCAATATTCATTTCACCATTGATCAAAGTGGTTGGAAATGTATATTCTTTCTCGAAGGTTTGGTGAAAGTTCATGAGGCTCCATAACCCAATATGGTAGGGTGGAGAGCAAGCCTTCTTGTGTTGAGTTTTATTTTATAGTTTTTATTTATAGATTGCTATATTTCTTGCATAGGATTCACAAAAAATTCATAAGTTTTAGGTTATGTTTACAATGTAGTAAAATAGTTGATCTTATACACTTTATGTTAGCTTCCATTAACCATTCTTGATAATTGTTCTCTTGCTTAAGCTATATCATTCCATTTTCAAGAAGGTGTTGGATGGGTTATAACTTTTCTCAAAATTTTCATCAGTTTTCCTAGTTTGTAGGTCTTCAACATTGTGTTAAAGGTGGTGGAATGTTTTTAAAAAATAATTTGGCATAACGATAGAGGAGGTTGGTAAAATGGCATCAATAGGCGTGACTATAGAGGAGGCCAGGTGTTATACAATTTTCACACACACACCTTGCTAAAAGTAGCGACCCTCTTTCACTTTGATTTTTGGTGTCTTGGCACTTTTATTTTGAGAATTTATTTTTCTTTGACATTTGCTTAAATATTCATTCTGATTGCCTAAATGATTCCCCTAAGTTATTCATTGAAAATCTTAGTTTCTGGGTGAATTTTAAATTTTTTCCCTGGTTCAGGATTTTCCACCCCATCTAGATTTTCCCGAATCATGCTTTAGTTCCGTTGAATGTTGCAGTTCAAAGATTTTTAGTCTTTGTGGAATTCTGCATGGGCTGAATTTTTTTGAATTCCATCCTATCGTTGGGATCCCAGGTTTTCTTGGCTGTCTTCTCAACGGCATTAAAGTTCTTTGTACGAGCTTTGAATGGTGTATTTAATTGATTTTGAGAACATTTGTGTCATTATACTTTATTGTATGTGATTGATTGAGCTAAAGAGTTCATTCTTGGAAGTATTGGATTCGATTTGGAGCATTGAGTTTGTGAATTCTTTGATTTACCTGGCGATTCCTTGGGTATTGTTGTTGTTGTCTTCACTCAGCACTATTAAATTCTCATTTGTTGTTTTTGGGATTGATTTCGCTTCATCAAGTGGTATGTACACATTTCCTCTCTTTTAATTGATGAATATGATTGGTCATTGATGCATTGATTTTGTAGACATGTTAAGGGTTCAAATTTTTGTATCTTTGAGCATTTGATGCTAGGGTTACCCGATAGTGCTTTATTCATCATCTCCCAAGTAGGTTTTGAGGTCATTCATTTGCATTATGAATTATCTCTCTTGAGAGTAGTGGATCTCCCTAGTAAGGACTTAGTGGTTGAAATGATTGGATCCTAAGCTTGCCTATGCATTAATGGAAGATCTATAGGGTTTGCTATCTAGGGCATCATCATTTAATTCTAGTCTACTTCCAAATTGGCCTAGAATGCTAAGAGAATCTATAGAAGGTCCATATTGAACTCGCCGCATGCCTAGGATCTTGAAATTTATGATCAATCCATTAAATTGGGTGAAATCGTTTGTTGGTGTTGAAGTTTGGGTTTCATCCTCAGTTCGGGATTTTTCGGCTCTGGCGAATTTTCCAACTTTGGTGGATTTTCCTGATCCCCTTCGTTTTCCCAGAATTCATATACTTTCAAAGTTTTACCTTGTATGTGGATTTCCTTCGGACTCAGATTTTCCTAAAGTCCTTAGTTCCCTATTTTTTCTAAATCTTGCAAAGTGTCTCCTCCTTCGCGGAAATTCGTCTCTAGTGGATTTTCCTAGAATTTGATGAAATATGAAGGAATATAGAATAGCATGATGTGTTAATGAGTGAAAGTACATTTTATGATTAGTTTATGCTATTTGAGATCTCATATTCTGTTTATTGATTAATAATGATCAGATTGAGTTGCTAGTAGGTGTTTTTATGTTCATTCCGTTGGAATCCGTCTAGCCCGAAATTCTCCAAAATTCCTCCCTGGCTTGGATTTTGTGGATGGCCCTAAAACCCAAAGTTTAATATGATCATTTTATTTTGAGATTTAATGACACCTTGTTTATATGGGGGTTCACTTTAATGATGTTTGATGGATTAACATTGCTTTCATGTGGTTTTTATTATGGTTTGTTTTTCAAGTGTAGGCTGAGTCTAGAAAGGTAACAGTTGGAAAGGCTAAGAGTGACATGGAGGGAACCTCAATATTTGAGGTAGAAAGGATTAAGTTGGACATCAAGAGAAAAATCTTGAAGAGTAAGATTACCTCTAACTTGTCAAAAGTAATAGATACCAACATTGGACTATGAGACTATGAGGAGTTCAAAGGAAGAATGGCAACAGATGAACTTCTTGTAGTGCCTAGAAGAATGAAGGAGTCGGGCTTGTCACATGTAGCTATTTTTCCTTCCATAGTCCAGTGTTATGAGCTTGTTCTCGAGTGTGCTAGAAATTATAATTAGGATACACAAAGAATTATTGGTCCTCAAGGGAGAGGTGTAGCAAATCTAAATCCGGTTTCCATAACATAGACCTTTGACATGCCGAATAGATCCCATGTGGTGGCCTTCAACATGGAGGTAGCCAAGAAATATTATGAGGAGGAGACTATGAAATCACAATAGCTCATTAATTCCTGGCTAGAAAAGCCCAAGTCTCATTATTCCAAACTCCCCAAGTAGCTATTTAGAGCAAAGTTTAAGAAGGAATACTATGATGCCATCACATTGCTCAACAGGGTGGATGGATTAAGGAATGCAGGTATGTTTGAGAATTGGATGTGCCACGCTATTGTGAGGATGGAACAAGAATAGATCAACTATCATTAGGCTAGTGTGATTAGTAAAGTGATACATGAGCAACTATCCAATGTGTTGCAAACCAAGACCTTCACAATGACTTCATACTTGGTCTATGCACTTGCAAGATTTCACCCCTACAAAGGATTGATCCCAAGGGAAATCTTTGGATAGGATGTCATTTATGAGGTTTACCCTCAATTGCACCTAGGAAGCCCGAGCTATAGGAGGGTGAATGATGCATTCACCATGCATATCACCAGATTAATTTAGGGTGTAGAACATGTAAGAATTTCAGACCAAGCAAACGAGATCATCAAGAAATATGGTGCTTGGTTTATTCAATTCCAAACTTTCTCATACATTCAGATTGATGGTTGCTAGAGGGCTCCTTACTGACTTCCAAGGTACCCTACCAATCACATTCTACTTTTGGAGGTAACTAAATAGATATGTGATTTCAATGCCATTGTCAAAAGGGACAAGCATAAAACTAGTTTTGGTGGAGATTTCCCATTAAGGATTGGCACTGGAAAGGCTTGTCCTTCCATTAGTTCTGCCCAAGCTTCTAAGGAGGAGATGAGTGATTTTGGTTTACCCTTCCACTCCAAGAGGTCAAGATTTGACATCATAGGTGAAGCCCAAAAGAGAGCCAATAGAGAATACAACCATAAGGTTGAATTAGAAGATTACTGAGCCAACTGCATTGATGAGTATGAGGTAAGGAAGAAGAAGTTCTCTCTACTCCCAGTTGAATTAGTCTGATTATACAATGTAAGGGAAGTCCCAGATCAACTCAAAGATGATGGAAATTTGATTTAGGGCCATGCTTACGAAGCAGTTAAAGATAGTCCAATTGGTGATGTGGACTAGATAGAAGAAGAAAAAATAGAATTGGGATAGATAATGGATCCAGTCACCAAATATTCTTGGATGTGGCTAAAAGATAAGATATGGGAGCTAGAGAATGAGGGAGTGAAGTGCACCTTTGATCTAATGGGGGATTTGGACCCTCACTCTACTTTTGAAGAATCAACAAAATAGGATTATAAAGGTAAAGAAAAGGTAGGCTACCCTTTCAAGATCAATATTAAGGGTGTTCAAGATGAGCAATCCCAAGGAGCAAAAAAATAGAGAAATCCAATTTCTAAGAAAAGGTCAAGGGCTAAGAAGCCTGGTAAGGAAGAAACTAAAAAATAGAATCTTGAGGTTGATGTTATTGTTCTTAAAAGGGGAAGAATAATAAGACTATCAGAAAAGGCAGACTCTAAGGATTAGGAAGAAGTTAATATGCCTATGGTGAATGTAGAAAGTTCAAGAGAAAAGACACAGGTGTATACAAGGAAGTCCAGGACTCCTTCCCCTGTAGATAATGTGTCCAAGGCAGATCTTCCTTTGGTTACTTCTCATGATGAGCAACATGATGATGTTCCTTCTTCCCATGAAGCTCAAAATGAACCAAGTGAATTTGAGAAAGTTGAGGATCATCCAGAAAAATGAGGGAGAGGAATTTCATGAGGGTGACCTTTATAGTGCAAAGGCAAAAGTTGAAAAAGCAATACAGTCTCCTTTGGTGGCCAATGAGGATTCATCCATGAGAACTAAGGAAGTTAGCTCCCCTCCAAGTGAGGAAAATGAAACTCCTGAGAAGCGGAGTTTGGATAAAGAAGCACCTAAGGGTCAGCAAGAGGAAGTGAGACAGAGAAAAGTGTAGTTGGAGTCTACTATTCCAAAATGGCTAGACAAGGAAATAAAGAGAAAGTGGGTCGTTATGGAGGATACTCCACCTAATTAGGATGAGTTGCTAGACAAGATTGGAAAGGATAAAGGTAAAAACAAGGCCAGGGTCATTTCAAAGATTGAAAGAGATGAGGCGAGTAATAGAGTGGTCCACATTGTAACTCCTGCTCCAAACAAGAATAAGGATGAGGTAACTACAAAAGATTACTGTGTACCTTAATGTTTTACCCTACTCCAACGTGCAAAATAACTTAAAAATGCAAGTGATAAAAGACTAAGGACACCTCAAGATTAGCCAAAAGAGTGATAAAACAAGAAGGAAAATGGATAAAACAAGATGCAAATGATTTCACCTTCCTTGTTGTTGATGACTCCTTGATTGGCCCTTGCTTGGGATGATTTTGTGTGCTCCTTAGATAATTTCTTAAGTGACTAAATGAAAGATCAACTTATGCAAAATGATTAGAATGGATAGCTAGATGATAGTAAATGAGTGAATGCAAATTGGCAGCATGTAGTTATCAAATGGCTAAGTGTTGAAAATGCCCTTGAGGAGAGAGTATTTATAGGAGAATTTGAATTCTCTAGAGAATTCAACGGTCAAGATTCATCCAATAAGGTCAAGATGAAGGGCTATGGTGAGTTGAGAACTCACAAGCCCTCACATCTTGACATGTGGATGGTGAAGTGGCCAAGAGAAGATGAGGTGCAAGTGAGGTGGAAGAGAAGTACATGATGTGGAGGAAGTACAAGTACCTTGCAAGTACAGTGGGAGATGGAAAGAATCTTGGGTGAATAAAAGTGAATTTTAAATTCACAATGATTGGAAGAATCTAGTGGATAAGAAAATGTTCCCAAAAGGTGGGAGTTTGTCACATGTGACTTGATGTGACAAGTTGAAGATTCTAGAAGATGCATGGGAAAAGGGGATTCTTGGAGGAATAAAAAGGAATTAAAAATTCCTTGGGGGATGGAGAGAGTTGACCAAGGTACTGATTAAGATTAATTAATCAGTAATTAGAAGACAAATGAGGATTATAAGCCAACTTGCAAAAGTTGGAGGATGTGACACATCCTAATCAAGGATTAGGCATGTGCACATCCCTAATGAAGAAATTAGGAGATGGATTAGGGTTAGATGAAAATGACATGTGAGGAATTAAATAAATGTAATATTTATTTAATTCAATTGATGAAAAGAGGATTAAGGAGGGTAAGGTATTTAATTATTAATTAAATACTTTAGGAATTTGGCAGAATTAAGGATATTAATTAAATAATAGCAGAATTACTTAATTAACGAAAATAAGATGAAAGGGGATGAATTTGGATAAATTAAGTGTCCAAATTTAGATGTCTACAATTACAACCTGTAGACTATCAAATTAGGGCCCACTTCCATTGAGTAGGACATTGAAGATTATCAGGGTTCTAGTGCAGTCATCTTGGGTAGGTTAAGTAAAGAAACAAAAAATAAATAGGAGATGAAGAAGGAGATTGAGGGACTTAGGAAATGTTTAGAAGATCTGATGAAACCCTTGCAATCCATTAATCCCTTATCTTTTGCTACAAAACCCTTGCCCCAAGAGACTATCACTGAACTTGAGAGAATGAAGGCTTCAACTCTTGCTACTACAAATTGGCTATAGGGGGTGCAATCTAAAGGAAATGAGGCTATCAAGGACATTCTATCAATGGGGAAAGATGCTATGAGGGAGACTAATTTGTTGAAGGAGGTGTTAGCTCAAGATAAGGAAGATACAAATCTCTTGCTATAGAAAACCAAAACCATCATGGAGTATACCAAGGATAAGGTAGTGAAAGATAAAATTCTCCCCTCCTCCAGAGCTTCCAAACCTTGGGAATGGTTTGAGGCATTAAAAATTAGGAAAAAGGTTCTAAAGAAGATCTACAAGTAGAGGAGGAAAATTGATGATACCCTGACTAGTGTGTACAATGGATGCATTGCTTTCTTTGAGATAATGATAGGGAGAAGGAAGATTGCACCTAAATAATTGAGCTTAGAATAGTTGAGAAGGTGGTGGTAGGATGTTTATGCTCTAGTCAGTGATGATCTTGTTACTGAGCACTAGTTAGATTATGCGGCCACCTACATTGTTGTCATGGATAAATATTTAGCATATAAGATTAGGTGGGATAAATCAGTGGAACAATCAAGGGAAGATATCACATCAATTGAGATTTGACTTAAGGTTTTTCCTTTTCCACCTATGGCCAACTTGGATAGGGTGCTTTTGAAGGTGCATGAAATGTTGGATCAAAATAAAGACAAAGGGAAGGATAGTTAATATTGGGCTACATTGAGATTTGTGCTTCCCTATTATTTTGGTGTGCATTGGTCTGACCTGCATTGGAGATCCCAGGCTGACCTGGATGAAATTCATGCATTTAATGCATAATTTATCTTATCTTGAGTTTCTTTGGGCCGACTTGTTTTGTGGCCAACTATTATTGTAAAATCTAGCTAGGCCGACATATTTTGAGGCCTCTATTAATATGACACTCTGCCTTATCTATAAGACATAGATGAGAGAGTAGACGTATAGAGATAGCTAGTATTGAAGCAAATTAAGCAAAGTAGAAGTTAGAAAATCATTCTCTCAAGAAAATATTGTAACAAAAGACTGTAATTGTTGCTCTAGTAGATAATTTGGTGCAAGTAATGACACTATAATTTGGTGCCATACTTGTGTTCTTCTTACCTTGCATGGTTCTTTTTAGTCTATCCTTAAGATTTCTTTGAGGAAGATCGATATTGGATATTTAGGATAGATTTAATTCAATGATGTTTATGGTTTGATATTTGAGGTGTTGTAGTGATCCCTAGTCCATACTTTTTGTAGCTAGTTGACTATTAGCTACTTCACAAAGTTAGCCTGAACCATCTATCTATTGTGCTTTGTTTAATTGTGGAGATTTATTCATTTCAATTAACTTAGGGTTGTCTTGGATGAACATTCATGATTTGAAAATATTATTACCTTAGAAGATTTCACTGTTCTTGTGAGATTGTAAATTCATCTAGGTTAAGCAAGGATTAGTTTGTGTGGGATTGGTCCATTTCAAGTATGTCATCATATGCATAGTGAATCTTAGAGTAGTTTTAGTCTTAGTAATCTCTTTGAACCCTAATATTTTGCTATTTCTTTACCATCTAAGTTAGATTCAAGATTAAAAGTATCATCATATTGTTAAATCTAATAAATTCAAGATTTAGTCTTTGCTTGTAGTAAGGTCCCATTGTGATTACCAGCATTTTCACATTTATCACTGAGTCATTTATGCATTGTCAAGACTTGACATTAGAGACCTTGGGGTTATCTCTTAAGGCTTGCTGATAGAGATTTACCTTTCAAGAGAGATAGGATTTCATATTCTATCTAAGTTGTTGTTGTGTAGAAAACATCATTAACACTAGGGAAATGGCATCAACATTAATTATTATATGGTTTCCACATAGTGGTGATGGTGCAAGTAACATCTATTTTAAAGTCCTTGGAAAACAAAATGAATGTTTGTGCAGTTATAGATAAAATATTGTTGGGTGTCATTCTTTGGGTTTATCTTGTTTTTGAAGGTAGTTGTGACTGAGGATTGAAGGTGCAAGTGCATTCATCAGCTATGGAATCTTTGTGAAGGTGGTTGGATGTTATCTTTTTTTTTTGCATGCATTGATGGTTGGAAAAGGTGTGGGTTTTGATAAATTTGTGTTCCTTTTTTGTAGGTAGTGGAGAAAGAACAGAGGGAAGAGAAATCAAGTGGGAAGAAATTTAATTGAAGGAAGTAGGAAGAGGTGTCTATTTTTTATTTTTTCCCCCCATCATTTGGTTGCTCTTAGCCAATTCTATAATCTCTTCATATTCATAGTTGCTCCAAAAAACATGCTTCGCCCTTAGGAGAGAGAGTTCAAGAAGTGGGATATTGATATTCAAATGTACATGCTAAATAGATGAATGAGCTTTGCAAATGAAGTTCAACCAATTGTGAAGATAAAGTGATTATAAGATTGGCTAAGAAAATGGGAACATTGATTTCACCATTCATTATAGTAGTGGCCACCCAATATTAGAGAGTAGGCCTCATTTTGTTCTCTTCCATTTTATATTTGCTATGTGTGCAACTGAATTGCTCACTTGAATAGTGTTTTTTGTGATTACATGTACACCCACGTTTCTATTTTGCAAGATATTGCACCATACATAGCAGCAATTAGAGTGCACTATAAATTAAACAAGTTGATTGTCTCCAACAATACTATTCATTGGCATGATCATGAAAAGTTGCTTTACTTTATGGTAAGTAATTGCAAGGGTCTGGTGATAGCCAATGATCCTCCATGATCCACTATGGCACGGTGGAGAGCATGGCTCCTTTTGTGTGTCCAAAATTCAATTCATTACATACAGAAGGTATGGCATTTGCAATAAAAGTTTTGCATAGGAATGTGGCTATGAGTTTTTAGCTTTATGTCACGATGGTTGTAATGGAATAAAATAGTTAATCTTATGTAGCTCTTTCTATTTTTGCATAATCAATAAACCTATAGAAAGGAAGGCTCTATTCTAAATGAAGTGCAAAGCTAAAGGTAAGTGATGTAAATTAATTATTGACAGTGGTAGTACAAATAATTTAGTGGCTGTAGAAAAGGTGGATAAGCTAGGACATAAGAGAACTAAACATCCTACTCCTTATGGCTTCAAAAAGGGAATCAGTTGTTAGTAGATGAATAGGATTTAGTAGAATTTCATATTGGTAGTTATAAGGATAGCGTGATTTGTGGCATTATGCAAATGAACGTGTGTCATGTATTGCTTGGTAGGCCTTGGCAATTTGATCGAAAGGTTGTACATGAAGGGAGGAGTAACACATACACCTTTGAAAAGGATCAAATCAAGTATATTTTGTTGCCTATGCATGATCAAGAACAAGATAGCAGTAGTAAGGTGATGTTGGTAGGAAGAAAAGAGTTTATAAATGGAAAAGAAACAAATGAAGTTTTAGTAGTAACTCGGGAGGTGAATCTTCATTTTCTTCAAGGTTGCACAAGTGTAAATAGTGTTGATTTGCACCTTTAGGACAGCCAACAACATGTGTTGACACAAGTGACTATGAGGTTGGGGCAGCCATTGTTATTCTAAAGGATACAAAGATACATGGTATTTTGGAACAATAGTGTCAAGATGAATGCATTGGTACAAATCTACATGAAAAGAGTGGGAAGATAGCGAAAGAGAATGAGAAAGATGACTTGGTTCTTCAAATTGAGGTAGTTGAGTGAGAATGGCTTGTAATGACGAGAGAGGTAATGAATAGTACATACACTAATAGTGAGGTAAGGTCTCAGTTTTCAAACCCTCTACAATTGTAATTGATTTTCATGAAAATACTATGATTGCAATGGAGAGGGAAATGAAAAATGAATGGGAAAGTTGTAGCAAAGAGGGGTTGTTTGGAGAATGGATGAAATATGTTGAAAATGACAAGATGAGGTGTGGAAAAATCAATTTGAACTGGTGAATAATCAGTTAAGAGGAGTTCATTCTCATGATATTTTGGAATCAGAAGAGGCTACCTAGTGGATAGTGAATGAAGGGGGTCTTGACGAAGAGAAGTTTGATGATTAGAGAAACTATTCTAGTCAAATGCTAGAAGAAGAGAAAGAAATGATGGCTATGGGTTGTTGCTTATAATCATATGGGGACATGCTACAAGTGTTAAGAGCTTAGAAGGGTAGTCCTACTACCCAAATCCCCTTTGTGAGCTATGCTCACAAACAACTCCCCTAGGGATCCTGATGCAGGGACATCATGATTTGATGATCAAAATTTTAGTTTCATTTTGATTTTTTGTTTTCTTTTCTTTACTCCCTTGTTGTCCTATGATAAGTGGCAACACTTTTGCATTGATTTTGGGTTTTTCCTTTTAGGTTTGAAAGGAAGTTGGATGGAGCACATTGCCACCTTTGGTCGAAAGAAAACAAGAGTATTTTTTGCAAAAAAAACTAATCCACAAATTGGGAAAAGAGGAAGAAACAGTTGAGGGAAAACATGAAAATAAAGGATGGATGTAATGTAGGGATCGACCTATGCAAGGGTGGCAGTGAGTTTTGTCTAGGAATAGAGAATTGTAACATTAAGGAGAAACATTGAAATGTTGTGTGTGATCTAAGAGAAATGTTGGCAATCTAAAGCGTGTGTAGAGTAATTACCAGAGGAGCCTAAAATGAGGTTTTTGGGTGAAGTTGGAAGTTTTTGTTTGTGGTCTAGAAGTTTATAAATCAATTTCTTGTAGAATCAAGTGTTTAGGATTCTTTGTCTTGTTCCTCACCATGGAAAGATTTTTATTCCTATGAGATGCAAGTGTGCTAAAAAGGTATTAGAATGCATTGAATTCAGCTGGGTTCAATTACAACACCTCCTTCCTGAATTTATTCTTTCCTTGAATGCTTGTATAAGGATGCACTTGGGAGTAGACTCTTTCTAGAATCAAGTACATTGAAATGTGTCTTGAAACTTCTCACCTCTTCAAATTGTAGTGTTTCTATTGTTTTAGACCAAATGCATTTTCCTATATCTGAGGTGTTGGCTATAATGTGTTGTGCCATCCTTTTTTTCATTTTTTTTCTACATAATCATGTAATGGATGTTTGCAATTATGAATGAACAAAGAAGTTCAGTCTTTTTGCAGTGATACAACCTACACAATAATCATGTATTTCATCGTGTGAAGGGTTAGTGTTTAAATAAGCATGTCATTATTCTACCACTCCATGCCTCTTGTGGTGTTATTTTCATAATTACCTTAGTAGGTGCTCTATTCAAAATATAAACTACACTATGAATTACTTCAGCCGAAGATTTAGCTTCTATATTTCTAGAGTGTAACATGCATCTAACCATTTCTATTATAGTCTTATGTTTTCTTTCTACAACTCTATTTTGTTGGTGTGAGTAGGAGACAATTGATTCCTACTTTATACCATGTTTACAAAATTATAAGAAATATTTATTCATATATTTAGTACCTCTATTTGTTCTTATTATCTTTAGATATCTTCCACTTTAGCTTTTAATCAACACTTTAAACTCTCTAAATTTATCAAACACTTCATCCTTCTTTTGTAGAAATATACCCAAATTCTTCTAGTATAGTCATAAATAAAGGTGAAGGCACACCTTGATCCTCCAAGTGATGGTTTTCTAAAAGGGCCCATTACATCACTATGAACTAAATGCAAAGGATTTTTTTTTCTCCATGATTTACCTTGTGGGAAACTTTCCACGTGTTGATTTCCCATAACACATCCTTCACACACCTTGTGACTTGGTGAGATTTTTGGAAGCCCATGCCCCATATACAGTTTCTCAATAAGCTAAAGACTTTGATAGTTGACATTCCCATACGCTCATGGAATAACCTACTCATACCATCATATTTGGCAATAACACACATATTCTCATTTTCACATTTAGAAGTAAATTCTTGGAATTTATATAATACATTCTCTATTTTACCAATTGTAGTCACTTTGTAATTATTACTGACATCCTTGATTAAACATTTATCATTGTAGAACTCTATTTTATACCCTTGATTAGCAATTTGAGATACAAAAAGAAGATTTGTCTTCAATTCTGGAACTAATTTCACATTTTTGAACACATTATTATCAACTTGAACATTTCCAATTCCTTTAACTTCCAAAGCACTATTATTTTCTAAATATATTTTCTATATATTGCTATCATTTCTTAGTGATTCAAATTGTTCCTTATTGTAACACATGTTGTGTAGCACCAAAATCAATAAACCAATCATCCTTATAATAATTATTTTCTTTAAGTGCAATACAAAGAGAATTACTTTTAGAATAATTTTTTTTGTAAACTTATTTGTCTTCCTTTTTGTATCTTTAATCCTCTTATAAAATTCATTTGCTTTGTTACCCAACTTACCACAATAATTACATTTTCATTTATTTTGATTATAATCTTTGGATTGAGTATATCTATTTTCATACTTCCAATTTTTCTCTCTTGAATGATTTACTTGTATTTTTATAATTTTGTTTCCCTTTCATTGTGAAAGCTTCATCACAAAATGACTCCCTTTCTTTGATTTAACATTTTTCTTCTTACACTAACTTAGCACATAACTCTTCATATTTTATATTTTTAAATTTATTAGCAATATCTAGCCCTCATAGAAATGATTGATAGGATCTTGGAAGACTTAGTAAAATTATTTACACAAAATCTTTATCATATATATCCTTTCCAAGAGAAGCAAATTCATTTTTCTTTTCTTTTAATTTGCTTAGATGAGGGACTAGCTCTTGTGAATTTGATAATTGTATGTTGTATAATTCTATGGTGGGAGTTAAAATTCATATATCACTTGAATTTTCATATGTACTTCTCAAAATATCCCATACTTTGATTCCACTTCTCTCATTGTAAAATTCTAGAAAAACTTCTAAAAGTGTAAGCTTGATCAATGTTGTCACCTATTTATCTCTTTTATCCCAATCTTATTGATCTTTTCCAGTGTTTGCTGGTCTTTGTTCACTACCATTAACAATTTCATTGCAATTTTGAAGTGTTAGAAAAATCTCCATATGAGACACACAACCATAATATTTTTTCTATTTTAATTTAATTGTAGTTACCAATGGAATCCATTATGTTAAATTCTTTTTTTTGAGATGATAATTAAAATTAGAAATCTCTCACCAATTTTTTATTGATTTGGTTTTCTTCTTTACTGCAATATTGCTTGCTTCCTTTGCCACAAAAAGGTGTTGTTCAAACTCAAATGACAACTTGCATAGTTCACAATCAACACTACAAAACCCACGTATTACAGCCCAAGATTTAATAATGCTCTGATACCATATTGAATAAACAAAATATTCAAAATAGAATAGAAAAAAATTCAACAAATAAAAAAACTTGAATATTATATTATCTCAAATATCATATATTACATCACACTTTGTTGATTTCTTGATAAATGCACAGAAATAGAGTTGCTACTGTATTTATAAATACATAGACGCTAATAAAATCTTTAGAAAGAAAAAATCTAAAAAGAAATGGAAGTTTCCATATTTTGAAACATTCCAAAAAAAACTGAATATTTTGAATAGATATTTCCACACAGACTTTTTTTATATATACATTCCATAATAAACATTATCTCCAACATAAGGACAAAACGTGAAGACACATTGAAGGATGCACAACTGACATACAAACCAGAGCTAGTAGTATCAACGCTGATATAGTAGGAGCCTTTCTCTAACATTTCTGGGACTGCACTGAAAATTTTACCGTCCCATGTTCTGCACTCCCAATACTGTATAGTATTGTTCCATCGTTAGTACATTTTTTTTGGCCCCAGATGGATCCACGTAGGAGAAAAGCCCAAGAGCAGGATCTAATGAGTTTTTCCAAGAGGCTGCTTTTGCCTGTCCACCGAACCTCATCCCTGGCAACCAGGTGTCTACTGGATAGTCAAAACTGTGCAAAACCATCTTAGATTTATTCTCATCGCTGGTCTTTAAAAAGTTGCCAGAATCCAATATCGCTGATAGTTGAAACCGAAGAGGGAGAATGACGGGATTTAAGTCGTGGAGAAGAGGAAGCGTTAAAATACAGACTTTTGGCGCGGGTATATCTAGTTCGCACTAAGATATACTTCACGTTCTACCACTCTTAAGCAATCACACATCTGTCTAAATTGATTACATAATAAAGATTAGACTTTTTAGATTTATATTACTACTTAAACAATTTACAAAAGAAACTTTGTATATTTTTAATATATATAATAATTAAAATTTTAAGCACAATGTATGGTCATGAATATTTTTATATGATTACTTTTCTATATATTTAACTTAATATAGATTTTTTTAAATAAGATATGTTTTTTTATACTCTAAGGGGAAACTTGATGGTCATATGTCCGTATTTTCGTATTTTTAATATATATAATAATTGAAATTTTAAGCACAATGTATGGTCATGAATATTTTTTATATGATTGTTTTTCTATATATTTAACTTGATATAGATTTTTTTAAATAAGATATGTTTTAATATTTTAGGGACAATTTTAAATAAATAATTTTAAAAAAAAAAATCTTTGATAAATAATATTGATTGTCAAATTTAAACTTTACATTGTAGACTTGGAAGAACAACTATAATAACATGTTCAATCTTAATTCTACTTATGTATGTATATCAACTACCAATCATAGGAATGACCTCCATTAGCAATAAGGTGGCACTAAGGTCAATGTGTCATGGAATGTGTGGGTGCTTCTTCAAGGATGAATTTGATAGGGACAGATTAATTGGTTTTTTTTTTACATTCCTAACCATAATGCTTCCAAGGCCCAATACACATTGTAACATGTTCTTTCATTGTCACATGCTTTGGGAAGTTAGTGTAAACCTTAAATAATAAGGCTAAAAGTTATGATATTTATTATGCCTAATAAAAGATAAAAAAAATTAATATATTCTTTTGAGGTTATCATGATATTTGGATATGTTATAGGATCCATGATGAATATATGTCTTCAATCATGAGGTGAAATGTGTACTTACAATGAAATATAGTAGAATATTTGGTGATTAATTGAATGGAAAGTAAGTGAGGACTTGTAAAATAAATAAATCATTAAAATAAAACATTTTTGCTTGATGCAAGATTGATCTTGCACCATGGCATCATCCTACACCAATGTTACATAATATTCATTTTAGCTTCAATCATGAGGTGAAATGTGTACTTACTATTCATTTTAGCTTTATGTAGCTTGAGAGTGATGTGTGAGAGAAGAAAATGTTCAGCAGACGAAAGTACACACCTTTGTGGTTGGATAATCTTTGGGAGCATGTGGTACACGGTGAGCTATATCATGAGGTGAGTCATTTGTGGTATGGTATAGGCCAGTAGATATTTTTATAGATGTTATTGATGAGTACCAGTCTGATGTCGATCCTAACTATGAGGACTAGGATGGAGGAGAGGATGATCAGGAGGAGGATTACGAGGAGGATGATTAATACAAGGAGGATCCACCCCTGAGCAAGGGTGATGAGGTAGCTATTAAGGATTGGTACAAGCATGGATAGTCCTCACATACTTATAGGACTAGATCTCGTGCAATAGCTATAGTAGACACTGGTAGCTAGAGTCAGAGAGAGGCTAGCACATCCTCAATGCCCCCTAGAGAGGATGAGGTTGACATTCCTCATGCATCTAGAGACATAGGTGATACTTAATTTTACGCATGTCCTTTAGTATTATATATATATATATATATATATATATATATCATGATGATGTGTTATTTATTGTGTACATTGTCTATCTTGTAGGAGCGGTGAGAGACTAGTGAAAGTTCTATCGTTAGGCTGTAGGCCACAGAGATAGTGTCTGCATCCATCAACAAGGAGGAGATGGATCCTAACTGCGTGCCCCCACTAATCATGGAGGAGGAGCCAGAGTCATTGATACCTTTTGTGAGGTTACGGGAAGCATATGAGAGTGTGAGGAGATGACTCCGTCAAGCTGAGAATGAACTACAGTTAGTACAGACCTCAACAGAGATGGAGAGGCTGCATGCAGAGATGGCACAGACACAGGTAGAGAGGGATCATATGGCAGAGGAGTGGCTTGTGGTTGTTGGTTGAGTACAGGGTTTGAAGTATGTACTTAAACTCACCAGTTCATAATCACGGTCACACATGACTATCTCATGACGTCCAGGGATTGGATCACAAGCACCATATCTTGGGGGGTCTAGCTCTCACATGCCTTTATGACTTTGTATATGATATTGAGATGTATATAAAAATTTGATATGTATATAGACATGCGTAGTTAATGTTATTATGATGTGTTTCTTTGTGCGGATGTTAAATGCAATGTGATTAATTAAATGACTTATGGTTAAAGTATTTAATTAATGTCTACATTATTTAAGAAAGGGTTGATGTGATTTAATATAAAACATAGTGCAATGTCACTTTAGATACAACATTGTTAATTAGAAAAGAATATGTTAAATTAAATACACCTATAACTAATATAAGGACACAAAGGTGAATAGTATGATAATTATAAAATGAATTTAAATAATTACCTTAGTGTTTAAGACAAACACAAAATAAGTTGTCAAGAATGAAGCAATATGAAAGCTATTTAGAATAACATCAAATAAATTTAAACAACACTGCTTTATCAATCATACTATTCAAAGAGGTTAGAGATAATACCGATGAAAATGTGTGGCATTAATAAGTTCCTTAAGGGGTGTTCTATCAAGCTGCATTAAGAGATAAGCACCAGACCTATAATTGGTATCAACTATGTAAGGTCCTAACCAGTTAGGGTTGAATTTATCTTTATCTGCATTGTCATCACTAGTATTGCATTGATTTTCAATAAGAACAAAATCTCCCTTACAAAATGACTGCGGGATGTCATGAATGTTGTGTTTGCATTATAATTTTTTGATGTGAGCTTGGAGATGTTTGAGATAATTAATGTGCTGCTCATCAAGCATCTCAAGTTGATGTAATAATTGATCTTTATAAGTGTCATTGTCAATAATATCTTGGAAAGAAATTTGCAATGTAGGAATTTCTAACTCCAAGGGAATGATTGTGTTAGTTCCATAGACAAGGTGATAAGGGGTATTTCTCGTGGATGACCTAACATTTGTTCTATAAGCCCAAAGCGCATAAGATAGTTGTGTATGCCAATCTTTATGATGCTTGGTAACAATTTTCTTAATGATTTGTTTGAGAATCTTATTAGTATTTTAGCTTTTCCATTGGATTGTAGATAGTACGGTGTGGAAAAGTTATGTTGAATGTTTCAAACAAAAAATTGAATTTTGTTATTCTTAAATGGAGTTTCGTTGTTTGAAATGATTGTGGAAGGGAGCCCAAAACAAGCAATTATGTGGTCCAAGATGAAACAACAAATTGCTTCAGCATTTGTAGAATGGAGAGGAATAGCTTCCACCCATTTCATGAAATAGTTCATTGTGGTTATGATAAATGTATGTCCAGCAAAAGAAGATAGTGAAATTTTTCCAATAAGATTGAACCCCCATACTAAAAACATCCAAATGGGAACATGGGCACAAATTTTAGTAGCAGGAGCATGGATCAAATTGCTATGTTCTCAGCATTGGTGACATCATTTAATGTACATGAAGCAATCCTTCTCCATATTTCTCTAATAATAACCCATCCGAATAAGTTTTTGCACTAATGAACGACCTCCAAAATGACCTCCACAGGCACCAGCATGAGCCTGTTCAAGCGCTAAAGGGATTTCAGAATTTTTAAGACATCGTAAGAGGAGACTATTAAAAGATCTTCTATATAATATGTTTGCAAGAATCACATATTTAGTCACGAGTTTACATAAATTTTTTTGATTATTTGTTGTGATAGGTTTGGGAATGGTACCGTCATTCAAGTAGTTGTATATTGTATCATACCATTCGCACGAGTCATCTTGAGTTATTGCCAAAATGTCATCCAACGGAGTATTGATCGAAGGTTTCATGATGGGATGGATAACAAAGGTGAAATCCATGGAAGGATTGTGTGGGGATATCAAAGAAGTTGTGCTTTCCATTGCATCTACATGCCTATTATCTTTTTGTGGGATGTTATCAATGGTGAATAATTCAAATTTTTCTAATAGTTTCATTATAAGATCCTTGTATTTTGATAATTTGTCATGTTTAGTTTGATATGTACTAGTGATTTGTTTGATGACCAATTGTGAATCACCAAAGATCTTGATATGTTTAGCATTCATTTCTAAAGTAGCTTGCAAGCCTATGATCAATGCCTCATACTCAGTTGTATTATTTGTGCATAGAAAATTTAATCGGTAGGACAAGGGAATAGTTTTTCTATTAGGTGGAATTAGTACCACTCCAGTACCAGAACCTATTCTACACTTAGATCCATCAAAAAATAATTCCCAAGGTTTAATGTCAATGGTTAAGACATGATCATCAGGAAAGGAGTCATGAGTAGGTAAAGTGAAAGGAGGAGTGTTAACTAAGTTATCGGTTAAGGCTCGGCCTTTGATTGATTTTTGTGAAACAAATTTAAGTTCAAACTCAGTTAACAACATTACCCACTTAGCTAAGCATCCTGAAAGATCTATTTTTTTTAAAAGATGTTTAAGAGGATCAAATTTTGTGATGACTTGAATTTCAGCATTTAGTAGATAATGTCACAACTTACTAGTAGCAAATACAAGAGCCGAACATTGTTTTTCAATTAGGGAATATCTAGTTTCATAATCAATTAAAGTCTAACTTATGTAATAAACGGGATTACCACATGATTGTCATGTTGAGACAATAATGTTGCAAGAGCAATGGGCAGATGTCATCAGCTAAAGATGCAACAAAATGACAGATAGTTTGAATTCAACCTTGTAACATGTGCAACTGAGAAATATACCTAGGATATGGCATGTTAATGATAGCATCAATTTTCTTTGTGTCTACCTTAATGCCTCTATGAGATATGACAAAACCCAAAAATTTTCCATTGTCTATGCCAAAGACAGTTTTTTGGATTCAATCGCATATTGTATTTATGTATTCATTCAAAAAAATTGTGAAGGAAATTTACATTGTTGTGTTGTGTTAAAAATTTAGTAAGGATATCATCAACATAATCTTCCAAAAACAATTGAATGTAATCATGAAAGATTAATGTCTTGCACATTGGTAAGTTACATCAGCATTCTTTAGACTGAAGGGCATCACAACCCAACAAAATTTTCCCCAAATAGTTGTAAAGGAAGTTTTGTATTGATCTTGAGGGTTAATAAGGATTTGATTATAGCTAGAAAATCCATCCATGAATGACAACAAAGCATGTCCAGCAGTTGAATCCATGATCATGTCTATATTAGGAAGCCGAAAATCATCTTTTAAGGAAGCTTTATTCAAGTCATGAAAATTTGTACATATTCTAATACAATTATCGAGTTTTGCAACTACGACAATGTTTGAGATCCAAGGAGAATAATCAATAGGTCTAATAAATCCTGCATCAAGGAGTTTTTCAAGCTCTGCTTTAACACATAAGACTATGTTAGGATGCATTTTTTCATATCTTTTAACGAACAGGTTTAGCGTTTTCAGCAGGACAATGTTATGTGTCATAATTTTTGGGTCAATTCCTAGCATATCGGAATATTTCCAAGAATTTTTTTTAGGAAAATCATGAAGTAAAGCGGTAGTTTCTTCTTGTTCTTCATCGTAAAGGCACTTCCCAATCTTGATAACTTTGTCTTTATCATTAATGTCCATGGGAACATTAATTGTATCTCCTAAAGGAAGCATATTAGATTTAGGACCTTCAGATTTATAAAATTCTTCAATGATATCACTTGCTTCTTGCTTAGTAATGGTCATGGCACGAGGAATTTTTGTCATGGAAGTAAGTGAAGATGTGTTATCATAAACTCCTAACATTGGCTTTAAAGTTTCATCGCTATCAACATATTTGCATGAAGATGGTAATTTTATATCAAGAAACTCAAGATGTTTGATTGTGAGTTTGTGTTTTGGTTGACATATTATAGTGTTAATCTGCAAAGAGGTTCATTGAGTAGCTTTTGTTGTTTTAGAAAAAAGAATATCCCAATCCAGTTTTTGTCTCTTGTGTATTAGGTTCAATAGGGACATGAATACCTTGCTCATGTTTTTTGCACCCTTTTCCAGTATATCCTAATTGTTTTAGAAGTTCATATCCTTTTCCATAATTTTTTTCCATTTCTCATAAATTAGGTGGGGATTGATAATCTATCTCATCAAAATTTGTTGTGTACATTACATTTTCATCTAGATTATAGGAGATAGATGTTTGAGAGGACATGATTGTTGGTTGGTTTTGTTTATCATCTTTCAGTTTTGTGAGTATGTATTCACCCATAAATGAGGGTGTGAATTCTAAGGATCCCTAATCATCACCAAATAATTTAGATACGAATTCCTCATTGTTTTGTTCAATTTCAATAGGATCGATGTTGGATGTTGGAATCAATGTTTTCAAAGGACTTGTAGCTCCTTTTTCAAGGTGCAAGCAACTTTCAGGCTCGGGGCCTATTTCAACTTGATAAATATTATTGGTACAGACATATTTCACGATATGATGAAGGTTTGAAGGCATTGCATTCATCTCATGAATCCATGGTCAGCCTAAAAGAAGATTATACAAAAGATCATAAGGCATGACATGGATAGGAGTTTGCAAAGTAGCCATCCCAACCGTAATAGGAAAAGTAATTATCCCAAGCAATTGCTTTGTTGTATTTTCAAATCCTCGAATGGAGACAAAATCAAGTATAATTTGTGACCTGACAACATCTAATCAATCAAGGAGATTCACACTACACACAATAAGAGAAGAACCATTATCAATGAGAGTTCGTTTGATACCTATACGATTGAATTGAGCAATTATTATAAAGGCTTCATTTTGTTTACACAACTCTAAAGGAGGGAGCTCATGTTGATGGAAAGTAATTTCAAGATTCATTTTTTGGACAAGATTTGCAACATCATTCGGAGTGGTACCAAGAGGAACTACGAGTTATTTTAAGGCTGTTTGAAGAATGTTGTGATAATTTGGTGAGTTTTGAAATAAATCCCAAAGGGAAATCTTGGTAGGAGTATTCTTCAATTTTTCAACAAGATCATACTCCTTGGTGTGTGGGATATAGTGAGGAGCACTAGGTGGATTAGGTAAGGGTAAGGAGGGTGGGGTTGGTTGTGGCGGTTGTGAGTTTTTTTGGGTGTTATATGTATGAGTAATAATATCATTACTAGATTGTTGCAACACATTGGTTTTAGGGGGTAGAGGGTGTACTAGGGTCGGTTAGAGAGATGAAGTTTATGTGAGGGTGGATAAAGAATAAGTTGAGCTTGAATTACATTAACATCCTTAGTTTTAGATTTCTCACAACAAACGAAAGTAGATGATTTGGGTGACATGTGGTCCTGAAGAGATGCATTAGCCAATGCAAATCATCATGACGAAAATGTTTGATGGGTAAATTATCATCAATTGGTTTAAGGTGTGCAAGAGAAGCATTAGAGGTGTTGGCATTCGATATCATGAGTGGATCACGACAAACCTTGGTGGATGGCTTATGAGAGATGAAGTTTTGGAGGGCTTCATCTAAAAAATCAAAGTCATCACAAGAAAAAGGTTTATCATTAAGGGGTTTAGGTTTCTCATTGCAAGCATTAGAGGATAAAGTGAGTGAGAGGAATTCCTAAATAATTCATCTAACTTGTCAACATCATCACTACTAAGAGGCTTGGATGAGATGTTGTTTTGAATTTGAATCATTTGTTTGAAGGGATGATGTGATGTTTTAGTTTTTATGTCTTTATGTGTTGATGAATATAATCTAAAAGAGCTAGGAACGAATATGGAAAAGGAAATTTTTGAAGATCTAAAACTATCCATGAATTCCATGAGAAGAAATAAAATTTATGCTAAGAAAATAGAAACATGTAAACTGTGACAGAAAGATAATTACAAAAAATTGAAAGATGCAATACAAGAAACTAAAATCTAGAAATGTTGATGCAAAAATTATGGTTGGACTGATTTTCCCAAGGTGGTGAATGAGTCCCAAGGGATAATTTTTTTTAGTTTTTTCTAATTTTTTTGTGTTTTCTGGAGATTTTTCAGGTCTATACAATGCAAAGACAGAATGCAAACGCATGATTTTGGAATGATTAAATGAAACAAGATGCAATAATGAAATCTAAATTATGCTTTAACTAATGCAATGCTTTGGAAAATTCAAAAACAAAACAATACCCTAATGGAATGTTGATGCAAATGAAGTCTAATATGCAAGATGCAATTGAAATCAGAAAGCTAATATGTTCAAAATGCATGTTCACCAAAATGAATCGTAAATTTTGGGCATCAATGCACTTCTCTAGCTCTTCTAGGGTTTTTCACCTAAAAGGAGAGAGGTAGGGAAAAAAATTCTAAAGGGTTCATTCAAATTATGTTAAGTATGATGTTATCATTATGAATGCAAAACTGAGATTTAAGCTATGTTTGAAAACACAATGTTGTTTGCAAAAGGCTAAAAGGATGAGCAAAAATGCAAACTAAACCAAATAGAAGGTTATTTTTCATAATGTGTGCAACTGGGAAACTAAAGAAGACTGCAAAAAAAATCTAAAAAATTGATGATGTCTCATTTTGAGCTAACTGGGACTCATTTGCCACCCTGGGCGAATCAGTCCCAGGTCAAGACTTTTTCTGCACATAAGTTGTTTTCTATCAATCGAGAACCAAGATCTGTATCTGAATCAAATCTACACCTCAAGAGGGACTCATTCGCCATGCATGGAAAATCAGTCCACTTTTAAATTTTTGCAACTTCAAATCTTTGTTCTACATCTTGACACCTATACAATAATTTTTGATAGAAATATGACTTAGGATCTCAAAAAAATTCTACAAAATAGCTTAAAATTGTTTGTCTAATGGGGGGTTTTCCTTGTTCAAACCCCTAGTTGGGTAATTAAACTATGAATGGAGAAAAATTTGCATAAAACCCTAGCATTATATGTGTTAAAGACTAGGAAAGTCTGAATCATAACAAAAACCTTATTCTATTGTTCTAGAATAAGAAATGCAAAGAAGATTTGTGTGATGAAAGATCTCAAACCCTAGAAACCTTACAACACATGAAAAATGGAAATGAAATGACATGCAAATGACAAACAAACAAAATGAAAACATTAATATAAAGATAGAGTGAAAATGGAAGATGGAATCAATATGAAACCAAGTCCTTAGGTGTGATTTGGTGGCTAGTTGTACCTCCTCAACCTAGATTTCTTCATGATTCACCATAGGAATCCATCAATAACCCTTTGTAATGTTGAATCTTGAAAAAAAGAGTGAGCTTCAAGACCTGCAAAAACCCTAGTTTGTTGCCCTAAAACTTCAACTTTTGCAAATGAGACTTGTGGTAGAAGACTTGACCTTTGAAATTGCTTTTTTTTTAAATGATTAAGAGATGTGTAAAATGACTTAAAATGAATATTTATAAGCAACAACACCTTATTTTCCCATTATTTAGACCTAAGAGGCTGACATTCACCAAAAATTTAAGTTAAATTAATCAAATTCCAGCTCAAAATTGAATTTTCCCTCAAAAGGGACTCATTCGCCACCCTTGGTGAATGGGTTCCACTAGAGGGGACTTATTTGCCCAAGGTGGGGTGCCACTACTAAATTTTGAAGGTGGCTTTTTGG
Organism: Sequoia sempervirens; assembly: GCA_007258455.2. Classification (NCBI taxonomy): domain Eukaryota; kingdom Viridiplantae; phylum Streptophyta; class Pinopsida; order Cupressales; family Cupressaceae; genus Sequoia; species Sequoia sempervirens. Next base: position 274,278,955 of record VDFB02373365.1, read on the forward strand.
GGTATGAAATAATTATGTGTTATTTGTCGGGTTTTAGGTGATTTCTCAAGTGAAATGGGCCTCTATATAAAAAATAATGGGTCTTAGGGGCCTATAAATATTTTTTTGAAGGATAAATGATGTGAGGGAACTCAAAAGTGGGTCTAATTATGTGTGAAATTGTCTCTTTTCTCAAGAGGGTCCAATTTTATACAGCACAATAGTGTGTGTGCTTAGAGGTACATGTATTTAGGTATAAGAACAACAATGATAAAGTAAATGGATCTATAAGCATTAATCTATGGTCTACTAGGAGAAATACCCTACTATATATTCAAGGAAATAGAAAGTAATAATTCCAAGAGTAACAAGAGGAAATAATCAAATAGAAAATAAATAGAGAGCAATAAATCAATCTATGTGGAGACAAGAAAGGATGGTCATGAGATCAAGGAGATGTAAGAAAGCATTGGAAGGTTGCAACATGTTATATAGTATTCAAATATTTTGCAGGTTACATAGAAGAGTTCAAGATAACATAAGGAATGAGGATCCAATCTTGGAAGAATATGAGGGAAGATCACTAGACATTCAAACATACAAAGGTGACTATTGGGCTTCCAAAAAATAGGTGGATAATGGTTACACAAATAATTTTGTAAGCTAAATGGAGACTAGAAAGTAAAAAATTGATGTTATATGACTATGAAATTAGAGGAAATTAGCACATAATGTGGATGTACACACATAATGCTAGTGTCCAAGTATAATGCATTCATAAAATTCACAAGATGGAAAAAAATATAAACAAGCATAGGGGAACACATGTCACTACACAAATCAATACTAAAAATACAAAAAACATAGTACAAAACTAGCATTAGAAGTAGATAAAAGGATAATATTGGGCCAAAATGATCTTAGAACATGTTGTGAGAGTTGAACAGTAAATAAATCTAAAAACATGAGTCTTTGGAAGAACATCTATCTCTAATTTGGAAAAAAATTAGAAAATCAAGTTCAAAACTAAGGTGCATTGGGACAACATGATGGTCATAATGAGGATGTTATAATTATTTCTTCTAATGTTTAAATTCATATTCCTATTCTTAATCCTTTCTCTTCTTAATAACCACACCAACATACACCAATAGATACTAATTATATATCTAGTAGGATACTCTAAAGTAATCACAACATTATCCTTAGGTTATTATTGATTAAATAAATCTCAAGGAGCCTTCTCAACAAGGAGATATAATTTTTAAGAGGATCTAGATATGAAGAATATTATTATAGAAAAAAATAATTTTGAAAAGAATATTATTCTCAAAGAGAATCCTTCTTCTAAAGAGACTCCTACATAATTGAAGATTCATTCACCACTTGGTCCCCTTCTTCTCACATGTATATACTTTCTCAATGTTATTTACCTTAGCACACTCTTCTTCCAATACCCTCACCTTAGAATATAGAGAATGTGGCTACCTAAGGAGATTCATTTGTAAACAAGTAGGTGCACTAGAGATAGGAATGCCTATATGGTTTGATAGAACCTTGAAGAAGAGAAAAAGATAAATTGTGCCTATTTTTGATAATTTTCTAGTTGTTGTGGCATTATTTAAAGCACCTCTCAAATCTTAAAAGTAAAATTTTCTCTCTTCCATTTCTATGGATGCTCAAGGATCAAGGATAGAAGAGATATCCATGTTTATTTGTGATAAGAAAGAGATATATGCAAGCAGTAGATCATTAGATTATAAGGGTTAATGCCAACTAGCAAACAAGTGAGATGGAGAAAAAGAATGTGTAAATAGTTGTAAAACAACCATTTGATTAGAATGAATAAATATGAATAAACCGAAGAGAAATTGAAAACTCAAGTGGGAGAGTTAACTTCTAACATTGAATGCCTTGTTAGATCAATTGACTCATTGTTTCCTACATTGATTATCTTTTTTGCCTTGAACAAAAATTAGCCAAGTGCAAGTTCAATTGGAAATATCATTAGAGAAACTATGACATGATGTGCATCAATCCTAACAAAGGGTTCATATATTATCAAATGATCCATTAAGTTATATCATAAGATTAAGGATAATATAAGTTCCCACAATGAATTATTTTTATGAAGAAATATTATTAGTGGAGGATAATTTATCACAACTATAGAAAATTTAAAACATGGATTTCTTCATCTTAATGTTAGGTATTATACTAAAATATAATAGTCCTTAACAACCCTAAATGTTTGAAATCAACTAAGTGGAGAATCAAATTTTTGAAAGAAGAATTTTTTTAAGGTGAGAAACCATAGTAATGCTACAACCGGAATCATCAAATTTAATCAAGCGGAGTAGGACTAAAGAAACTATTCATGAACATGTTAAAATTTAGACTTTGTTCGACACTTTCCAAGGATAGATTTCAATACACAATAAAATCCCCATAAATATTTTAGATATGACCATTTCAAGGGATATTCATTTTTGATAATCACATGAGCCCAATTTCAATAAAAGAAAGTCCAATATTTGGAAAATTTATAGGATTGCTTACAAGGTGATCATCATGATAAAGAAGAAGAAAATATCCAAATTGAAAATGGTAGTGGAGAAAAATAAGCATAAGAAAAAATTATAGCTAGGATGTAATGATTTAATATTTGACATAAAAACAATGTTTTGTAAAGTTTAATTTTTTTATGCCAAAATGACACTTTAAATTTGGGAAAATATTTCAAGAACTTACAAATTATTCTATTTGTAAATTTATTTTAAATTCTTATATGAAGTTATGCAAGAGGATGTTATACATTGTAAACTATTGTTTGAGGAAAGGATAATGAACCATGGGCCACTTTTGTAAGATTATACAAGTGAAAAGCTTTGATCTTTCTCAATTTTAGGAGTATCAATAAAGTGGAGACCCAAACTTTGTGTCTATGTTTCCTTTTGATTACTTTCATTCTTATGATGAATTTTGTCATTAATTTTTCATGATTATTCTTTGTAATATACAATTATAGAAAATAGATTTAGTTTAAAATTATTTTAAAACCATCTTTGTCGATTTAATTGGAATGTTGTTATTGTGGGAGTAAATGGTGACTCCCCAATACCCCCAGGAATAGTTGCTAGACCAAAACAACTTCCACAAAAGAGAGAATGGTAAGAAAGCTTGCTTCAACAATGCAAGATTGAATAATGGTTGAATATATGCTTCAATAAGCTTGAATGCACTTGAATGTAAATGTATATGAATAAATTGCTTATAAAGGCAAAGTAGAGATGTAGGATTAGACAAGATCATGAAAAGTGTATTTCCTATTATATGAGACAACTAACAAACTAACTACTTAGGAATCGGGCAATACTAGCTAGATAGGATAAGTTCTAGAAAAGCCAACTAAGACTTCTAGAAAGAATCTTATATCATAAGTAAACTTAACATGTGAATATGTACCCTAATTACCTAGTGAATTAATTAGCTAGGTATAAGACATTTATCCACACCAACACCCCCCTTTAAGTGCAACTTAGCCCGAGAAGATTATTATGCAAACTATGCAAAGACTATGACTATGGGTCCCTTCTATTAGGCCATGTTAGGTACCCATTTACAATGCAAATGTAAATGAAATCAATCTCTCACAAGTAGAGAAAGGGAGAAAACCCAGTGGGACAAAACTCCTCTCAAAAAGAGAGAAAAAAAAACAAAACAAGCATGATGTATGGAGGACTCAATGATACTCACAAGGACTACATCCATCATGTATATAAAATCAATGACCCCCCATAAGAGGGAAATACAGAGATAAGATATCCCCCCCACAATGTGAAACCTCCTACAAACATGGGCAATGTCAGAAGAAATAACATAATCCAATGCCTACAAACAATGTTTCTTCCCATAGGAAGAAGATACACCAAGTACAAATGCAGGAATGTTTCCCATTCTAGATAGGAATTAGGAGGAATCCATATGTATGAATATTGTGTCTCTAAGATCTGCTCATGTGTTTCTAATTTTTTCTAATTGAAGTCAGATCATGTATTTTGGCCTCTAATCTCGTATCCTTTTGATCTGATATCTGATTTTCATGATTCTTGTGACATTGGAAAGGTATTGAGAGCTCTATCCAGCCATCCATGTAGTTTTCCCATTTTTTGTCCTAGGTATATTATGCATTTAGATTTTTCCTTATGGGTCTACTGAAGGATACATGGATATTTTGGTAGTTGGGAAAGTGTTATTTTGATCATTGTACTTCATTTCAACTCTATTATATATGTTGATCTCATATTGTATCATTTGAGAAGTGTATCATCATTGTAATCATGGGTTATTCAACTCATCCTTCTACATATTTATGCACTCATTCTTGAACCAGAAACAACATATAGGAAATTAGTTTGGGGTAATAAGAATGATCATATCATAAGATTGATTGGTTCTACTTTCAATGCAAGCATATTTAGTGAGACCTATCATAAGGTATTCTCATACATTTCATGCCCACACACAATTTAGACCAAGGTTTGGAAAATATTTGGAGATCCACACAAGCCTCCATTACCAGATGATCTTGCTTCAAATTGCCTCATTCCACTTGATGATGTTGACAACATGGCCTATGATGATAAGACCTTAGAGGAGTTTGAATATGATGCAAAACTTGAGCATCTTGATGATCTAGAGACTTCTCCTGCAACTGCTACTTCTCCAATTGAGATCACATTTTCATCTTCTACTGATGATTCATTGAGTACTACCAATGATTCATTACAACAAGTATCTGATAGTCTTCCTGATTGGGATTACTATTTGACAAACATTTCTTCTTTGTTTGTGGAGTCTCACATTTCAGATTTGGAGGATCAATTTGAGGGTCTATCTCTCCTATTTTGTGATAGTCATGGATCCACTATTGTCACTTCATGTTTATCTTTGGATCTTGTTCAAGATCAATTTTCATTGGTTCTTGGTTTGTCACAATTTGTTGTGATTAGGTATATGTAACTGATTGGATTGTGGCATCATCTTCATCATCCAAGAAATTGGCAACACATGAGCAGATCTCAGAGACACAATATTCATACATATAGATTCCTCCTAGTTCCTATCCAGAATGGGAAGCATTCCTACATTTGTACTTGGTGTATCTTCTTCCTCAGGGGAGAAACATTGTTTGTAGGCAGTGGATTATGTTCTATCTTCATAAATTACCCATGTTTGCAGGAGATTTCACATTGTGGGGGGGATATTGTATCTCTCTATTTCCTTCTTATGGGGGAACATTGATTGTATATACATGATGGATGTAGTCCTTGGGGGTATCATTGAGTCCTCCATACATCATGCATGTTTTGTTGCATGTTGTGTATGGTTAAATCTTTGCCCCTCTCTAAATTTGATCTCATTATTCTCTCAAATACATTTGTAAAATCCTTCAAACAAAAAATACCAAATACAAAGAACATGGTGTGCAACTATTAAAAGTTATTTTAAATTCAATATTTCAATAAGGAAGCTTCACCATCTTGAGGAAGGGTTTTGAACCTAACAATTGTTGTTTCTTTAAAAAATTTAATTGATTCAACAATAATTCTCACCATGAGCTGAATTACTACACATTTCACATAATTATCCTTTGTAGTGGTGTTTAGTGGCATTTAGCATGCATTCATTTATCATGCAATGATAGTTGCACTTTATTCAATTATTATTTACATATCATTCTAAGGAAAATCCACTTAGAGTAATAAAAGGAATCTAAATTTGCATTATAATTCTTTTTAAAAAATGATTGAAGACTATTGTCTTCAATCATTTGCATAACCATAAAAATGACTCAATCAAACAAATTAACCTAGAAGAACGTAACCATTAAAATTTAACTATCTCACTAAGGCATTTTTAAATATCTCATACCCTTGATAGTTAGCATAGATGGAGTTTGATGAATAAAAAACAAAAGTACTATACAATTAGTGTAGATCTAAGCACATGGAAGTGAGCCACAATCATGAATTCAACTCTCCACAAAGTTTGCAAACAATTATAATCAGAAGATAGAATAGAAATAGAGAAGTTCCATTATTAATCAATTTCAATGCCACATTCAATGTTCTTATAGAGATCCAAACTTTGGATCTCTACAATAACAATCAAATGCTTCAATCTAATCGTTAACCTTCAATGCATGTGAATTTGAGGAATGGTGATCAGGACAAAGACTGGCCAGTGTAGGTATTCCCAAACACCCAATCATGGGGAGCAGCATTAATTGATGTAACAGTCCTACCATCACTGGTGGTGACTCTAAAGGAAAGAGCTTGACCTTGCAGACGGACTTGAGTGAACTCCCAATTGAGGCCCCAATTTCTCCTCATCTGAAACCAGGGAGTGTTGGAGCCCTTAATGCTCACCGCCACCACCTGCCCATCTCCGCCAACATTCCAGACCAGAACCAGAATAAAGAAGGGATTTCCACGAATGGTAAAGCGAATTCCTCCTTGGAAATGGCATTTGATTCTCCTAAAGACAATAGGCACAATGCCCGCCTCGTATACGGCAATCTTTTCAAAAGCAGGGATGGACATATCGAGGTGCTTGCGAGGAGGATTGCACCACCCTCCATTGTCACTGGGCAGAGCATAATTGGGTGGGCAGAAATCTGTTACTGTTACTTGGATAGTCCGGTAGCCCGTCAAGCACCACTTGCTCGCAACGCATCTTACTTCCAAGCATGCCCCGCATTTGCCCCCATTATCAAACAGAGCGGTGCTCAGTGCGGTTGTATATGTCGACGCGTACAAACCGCGGCTCTGCTCGTCTGAATATCCGCAGGCGCCGCCGGGGGCTTCTTTGTAGAACGTTCCGTGAGCAAATATCCATTCTCCCCTCACCCTCTTCACTGCTCTGCATGCCATCACCATCAACAACATGCTCACTACCAATCTCCACTTGCTTGCCATTTCTGTTATTCTTTCTGTCAACAAAAGAAGTTTTGTTCTTTTTTTCTGTCAAGAAAAGAAGTTTGATCAGTTTGTTTAAAAGTAGTACATAAAAAAATTACTAAAATTCAGTTTGTGTCTGGATTTGATTGCCTGAACTTTTTATCCATCAAAATAGAATATATTATATTTTACCTGTGAATAAGTTTCGCACAGTAGAATTTTTCTCCAATGCATAAGATCAACTGTTCGCTAATACAATTAGAAATTCTTATTTTGCCGTTTTAAGTTTTTGGGATGTTTTAAACACACAGAAAACGGTTTTACAATTGCAAGAATCATGGAAAAGATAAACATAAATATTCAAAATATGAACACTCCTAAAATAACACTCATTTTAAATATATATATATATATATATATATATATATATAATTTTAATAATATATATAAAATACACCGAGAGATATCCTTTGCTTATTTTTTAATCAAAATTTTAAAAATTGAATAGGTGCCTCAAGAAGATATCTCTAAAATAAATAAATTATTTTTTATATTTATTAAATATTTAATTATAAAATTAATATAATAATTAATATATTATAATATGATAGTTAATATGATTAGGGTTAGAGTTAGCATTAGGATTAGGGTTAGGGTTTAATTAGGTTAGGATTAGGATGAGGGTTAGGGTTAGGGTTAGAGTTAGGATTCTAGGATTAGGGTTAGGCTTAGGCTTAGGATTAGGGTTAGGGCTTAATTAGGTTAGGGTTAGGGTTAGGATTAGGGTTAGGGTTAGGGTTAGGATAGGATTAGGGTTAGGGTTAGGATTATGATTAGGGTTAGGATTAGGGTTAGGTTTAGGGTTAGGGATAAGATTAGGGTTAGGGTTAGGATTAGGGTTACAGTTAGGATTAGGGTTAGGATGGGGGTTAGGGTTAGGGTTGGGGTTAGGGTTAGGATTAGGGTTAATTTTTTTAATTTTGTTTAGGGTTAGGATTGGGGTTAGGGTTAGGGTTAGGATTAGGATTAGGGTTAGAGTTAGGGTTTATTAGGTTAGGGTTAGGGTTAGGGTTAGGGTTAGGGTTAGGATTTAATTAGGTTAGGATTAGGATGAGGGTTAGGGTTAAGGTTAGTGTTAGGGTTTAATTAGCGTCAGGATTTGGGTTAGGGTTAGGGTTAGGATTAGGGTTGGATTTTTTAATTTTTTTATGGTTAGGATTGGGGTTAGGGTTAGGGTTAGTATTGGGATTAGTGTCAGAGTTAGGGTTTAATTAGGTTAGGGTTAGGGTTAGGGTTTGGGTTAGAGTTAGTGTTAGGATTAGGGTTAGGGTTAATGATAGTGTTAGGGTTTAATTAGGTTAGGATTAGGATGAGGGTTAGGGTTAGGGTTAGGATTAGCATTAGGGTTAGGATTAAGGTTAGGTTTATTAATTTTGTTTAGGGTTAGGGTTAAGGTTAGGATTAGGGTTAAGGTTAGAATTAGGAATAGGATTAGGGTTAGGGTTTAATTAGGTTAGGATTCTAGGATTAGGCTTAGGCTTAGGCTTAGGATTAGGGTTAGGATTGGGATTAGGATTAGGGTTAGGCTTTAATTAGGTTAGGGTTAGGGTTAGGGTTAGGTTTATCATCACAAATAGGCTTATCATCATGAATAGGGTTAGGCTTATGGTTGAGGTTAGGGTTAGGTTTATCATCATGAATAGGTTATGAGTAGGGTTAAAATAGTGTTTGGTTTCAATTAGGGTGAATGTTTAATTATAGTAAGGATTCAATTTTGTTATGATTTTATAAATGATAAAATTTGGTTAGGGTTAGAGTTAAAATTGGAATTAGCAATGGAGCTATCATCATGAATATGGATTAGGGTTAGGGTTAGGGTTATGTTTATCATCACGAATAGGTTTATCGTCATGAATATGATTAGGGTTAGGGTTAGGGTAACAATTATTGTTAAGGTTAGGGTTAGGTTTATCATCACAAATAGGGATTAGGGTTAAGGTTAATATTAATGTTAGGGTTAGATTCATGGTTAGGGTTAGAATTATGATTAGGGTTAAGATTAGGTTTAGGGTTAGGTTTATGGTTATGGTTAAGTCCTAATCCTAATATTAATCTTAACTCTAACCCTAACGCTAATCCCAACCCCAACACTAACCCTAATCATAACCCTAGCCTTAACCCTAACCATAACCCTAACCCTAAAACTAACCCTAACCCTTATCCCTATTCATGATTATAACCCTAACCCTAACCCCTAAACCCTAACCCTAACCCTAAAGCCTAAAGCCTAACAATAACCCTAACCCTAATCACTATTCTTGATGATTAACCTATTTGTGATGATAAACCTAACCCTACTTCTAACCCTAACACTAAATCTAACCCTAATCATATTCGTGATGATAACCCTAACCCTAACCATAACCCTAACCCTAACCCTAACCATAATCCATATTCATTATGATAAACCTATTTGTGATGATAACCCTAACCATAACCATAACCATAACTATAACTGTAACCCTAATCCTAATCCTAACTCTAATCCTATTTTTGATGATAAACCTAACCCTAATATTAACCCTAACACTAACCCTAACCCTAACCCTAATCATATTCATGATGATAAGCCTATTTGTAATGATAACCCTAACCCTAACCATAAACCTTACCCTAACCCTAACCCTAACCCTAACCTTAACCATAAACATAACCATAGCCCTAACCCTAACACTAACCCTAACACTAACCCTAAACCTAACCCTAATCCTAACTCTAACCCTAACCCTAACCTAAATCACTATTCATGATAAACCTATTTGTGATGATAATCCCAACCCTAATCCCAATTTTAACTCTAACCCTAACCAAATTACTATATTTTATCACTTACAAACCTATCTCTAACCATAACCCTAACCCTAACACTAACCCTAACCCTAACCCTAATCCCTATTCATGATGATAAACCTATTTGTGATGATAACCCTAACACTAACCCTAATCCTAACCCTAACCCTAACCCTAATCCATATTCATGATGATAAACCTATTCGTGATGATAACCATAATCCTATTTGTGATGATAAACCTAACCCTAATCTTAACACTAACACTAACCCTAACCCTATTCTTGCTGATAACCCTAACCCTAACCATAACCTTAATTGTAATCCCTATTCATGATAATAAACCTATTCATGATGATAACCTTAAGCCTAACCATAACCCTAATCCTATTTGTGATGATAAACCTAACCCTAACCCTAACCCTAACACTAACCCTAACTCTAATCCTAACCCTAATCCTATTCTTGATGGTAATCCTATTTGTGATCATCAACCTATTCACAATGATAACCCTAACCATAACCATAACCATAACCCTAACCCTAACCCTAACCCTAATCCTAACACTAATCCTAACCCTAATACTAACCCTAATACTAACCCAAATACTAACCCTAACCCTAACCCTCACCCGAATCCCTATTCATGATGATAACCCCAACCCCTATCCTAATTATAACTCTAACCCTAACCAAATAACTATATTTTATCATTTATAAACCTATCCCTAACCATAACCATAACCCTAACCCTAATCCCTATTTGTGATGATAACCCTAACCCTAGTACTACCCTAACCCTAACCTAACCCTAATCGCTATTTGTGATGATAACCCTATTCGTGATGATAATCCCAACCCTAACCATAACCCTAATCCCAACTGTAACCATAACCATAACCCTAATCCCAACCCTAACCTTAACCATAACCCTAACCCTAATCCCAATTTTAATTCTAACACTAACCAAATTACTATATTTTATCATTTATAAACTTATCCCTATACATAACCATAACCCTAACCTTAACCCCTATTCGTGATGATAACTCCAACCCTAACTCCAACCCTAATACTAACCCTAACCCTAACCCTAATCACTATTCATGATGATAAACCTATTCTTGATAATAACCCTAACCCTAACCATAACCATAACCCTAACCCTAACCTTAATCCTAACCCTAACCCTAATCCTATTCGTGATGATAAACCTAACCCTAATGCTAACCCTAACCCTCATCCTATTCATGATGATAATCCTATTCATGATGATAACCCTAACCCTAACCATAACCATAACCATAACCATAGCGCTAACCCTAACCCTAACCCTAACCGTAATCCATATTCATGATGATAACCATAACCATAACCCTAACCCTAACCCTAATCCTATTCATGATGATAAACCTAACCCTAATCATAACCTTAACCATAACCCTAACCCCAATCCTAACCCTAATCCTATTCGTGATGATAATCCTATTTGACTTTGAACCTATTCGTGATGATAACCCTAACCCAAACCATAACCATAACCCTAACCCTAACCCTAACCTTAACCATAACCATAACCATAGCCCTAACCCTAACATAACCATAACCACCGCCCTAACCCTAACCCTAACCCTAACCCTAAACCTAACCTGAATTCCTATTCATGATGATAAAGCTATTTGTAATTATAACCCCAACCCTAACCAAATTACTATATTTTATCATTTATAAACCTATCCCTAACCCTAATCCTAACCCTGACCCTAACCTAAATTCATATTCATAATCATAAACCTATTTGTGATGATAACCCCAACCCTAATCCCAATTTTAACTCTAACCCTAACCAAATTACTATAATCTATCATTTATAAACCTATCCCTAACCATAAGCATAACCCTAACCCTAATCCCTATTCATGATGATAAACCTGTTCATGATCATAACCCCAACCTTAATCCTGATTTTAACTCTAACCCTAACCAAATTACTATATTTTATCATTTATAAACCTATCCCTAACCATAACCATAACCTTAACCCTAACCCTAACCCTAACCCTAATCCCTATTTGTGATGATAACCCCAACCCTAACCTAACCCTAAGTGTAACCAAAGATTTATTTTAGATTTGTAATTAAACCCTATTAAAAAGAAAATTGTTTTTCATCATTTTATGATTTTATTTCTATTCTATTATTTAAAAATATTTTACAATGATATGGAAGATACTTTTCTTTTTTAAAGATTATGTGTAATAGTAAATTTGGAATATTTCCTTTTTTATTTAATTTTCTATTTTTCAATTTTAAACACATTAATTTATTTATTTTTTTAAAAGAAAATTGTTTTTCATCTTTTTATTATTCTATTTCTATTATAATAATAAAAAAATATTTTGCAATAACATCAAAGATAATTTTCTTTTTTAAAGATTTGTCAACTATTTATTTTAAGTATATTAATTTAGAAACTTACTTTTATATTAAATAGTAAATTTAGAATATTTAGTTTTTAAAATTAAGCAACTCTATCTTATATTAATTTAGAAACTTACTTTTTTTTATGCAATAGTAAATTTAGAATATTTCTTTTATACTTAATCTTAATATTTAGAAGTTGGATTGTGTAATTTGAGAATATGCATTTAATGGAAATAAATATTGTTGAATGGTAGTTTACTTGCATTGTATGATTTTGCAAATAAATTAAGTTTTGATCTTTTATTAATAATTTACATAGTTTTAAAATATTTTAATTTTAAAATAAAAATAAAAATTGACTACTTTCAAGATGAATAATAATTAATTCAGATATCAATTTTGAAAACTATAAATAATCTACTTATGGCTCACTAAAAAAATGCACTTTAAATAATCACAACATTTTAAAATTTGACATCTTCTCAAACTCTATTTAATTCAGATGAAAGACAATTAAGTAATAAAGAACCATGAATCATTAATTCACTCAAATTTATCATCATTGCAATTTTTATAAATATTTCATTATTTGATGAATTGGTTGTATTAAATTTATAATTAAAATACATTCAAATAAATTGAAATGAGCTACTCTTCCCTTTGCCCATCTTTAGAAAATTGGTAAATGGAAAAACAGAGCATGATTACCCTCTTATCAACTTCCATGAAATATGTATTCATGAAAAATTTAGAAAAGACTATATATTACAACATAAAAAATTATTAGACTGTATCATTTGACTTGCTATATTTTTATATAATCGTAAATATGACACTTCAAAATATTATTAAACCGTAAAAATTTATTGTAGACATATATATAATAATGTTTATGATAAAAATATAAATTAGTTTATAATTGGAAATTGGAATAATTCTTTATAATTTCACTTTATATTCATATATATGATTTATTATAAATATATTTATTAATTCAAAATTTGTTGAGAATAGAATCTTTTCAAGATTAAATATAGTTCTTTCTAATTTTTTAAAGATTTTGACTTTTTTTACTAATAATTATCATTGCTTTATATTAATATATATGATTTATAATATTTATTATAAAAATATATTAATTCAAAATCTTTTCAAAATATAATATAATTGATTTTTAACTTTTTGAATATTTTAACAAGATTTATTTTCTACATAATTTAGAAACTTCTTGTTACAATTAACAATAAATTTAAGATTTAAGATTTATTTCTAATTATCAATATTTTCTAATTTTACAGATTTTTTAATATATATATATATATGAATAACAACATAGCACAAATTTTCATTGTATCTTCAAAGCATTTATTTTATAGAATTGTTTTTTCAACAAGATTTATTTTATAGCATTGTGTGTATAGTGATTCTTAGCTTTGAGCATTTGGTTTTATTGGTGAGATGTTGAAATTTTGTTTGCCTTTTACAAATAATTTATGTGTTTAGATAAATGAATTTAAGATTAAACTATAAAAAAAATTGAACAATAGCAACTAATTTCACTTTATAGCATTGTTTTTTCAACAACATTTATTTTATAGGTGATTCAGCTTATTTCTGGATAGGTTTGAAATTGATATTTAAATATGATTTTAGATAGATCAATTTGCCGATTGAACTATTTTTAATTTTATATAATTATTTTTTGCTAGATTTGATTTGAAATTGATATTTAAATGTGTTTTTAGATAGACCAATTCAAACATTAAATTAATTTTAATTTTATTTAACAATTTCTTGGTAAGTTTGAAATTGATATTTAAATGTGTTTTTATTATTTACACATATGAAATCAATAAATTAATTTATAGTCAAAATAGTAATACAATTTTACAAATTAGAGAATAAATATATGGAAAAAACAATCATATTGTGCAATATAATTATTCTTAATCTAATACTATATTCATTGTCAAAATGTAAATTACATATATATAATTATTTAATTATCCAGTACCATGGGACGGGGACGAGACTAGAACTCATGACCAGCCGAGCCGCAACAGAATTACTTAACCAACTGAGCTAGGGCCCCCACCCACAATTGGATTTATTAATTGAGTGAATGCATAGTTTCTAAAATTTGTAAATTTTCTCACATAATTATTTTTTAAAATAATATTTCATAGATTACTAATATATTGATTTTTTTAGGTACTTCACATATATTTTTTACAGTTAATTTTTTTCATAAAACGTTTCTAATTACATAAGTGAAAAGAAAAAGTTAAAAAAAACATAAAGCATTGTTTTGTTTGTAGATTAAACAAAAAAATTTAAAAAAATTTAAAAAATAAAAAATAAAAAAATCAACTCTCAATCTTTCCGTTTTCCTTAAATTACTTGTTAGTTTCTTTTATCATCTTTTGAGATGCATACCCATTGAAATGAGAATGTAATTATAATTCCTCCTTAGATTTTTAGATTTTTATGGCTTTCAGGCTGAATGTATAGTCTTGTTGATACAATCAGATTGCAGATGGAGATTATTGTTGGCAGGAATTGAAAGAAGATATTGAATAGAGGTCTCACTTTTTTTAATAGAGATTGAAGGATTGCAACCGTTATTTACAGTTAATGGGCAGACTGAAAGATTAATTATGTAGATTTTTATACATTTATAAATGTGTATTTATTGATGTATCTATGGTTTCAAAATCATTCATGCAGATACGCTCCAAAAAAAATAGGTTTCCAGGGAAGGTTTATGCAATTTTCTGAAGCCATTTAAAATTGAGAAGCAGTTTGAATAGGAATAAAGAACAGAGGTTGAAATAGAATAGCAACCGATTCAACAAGAACACTGTATAGAGAAAACAACCAGATCCTTGCAATACAAATCTAGTAACAAAAAGAAATTTTGAAATGAGAAATGTTAATTAATATCATCCCTAAAATAATTGACAACGAATGATAAAGGAAGAGAAAGCTCAATGTAACAACAGGATCACTTCTATAACCTGCAATGCTTAAAAATATAGCTTCCCCAATTATATTGGACTAAATTTCCTCTCTCACCAGATCTGCCAAGCAGGACTTGTACTCTCTAAAGTATTGCACTTGTTTCCAGATTGGTATCACACTCTGTACAAATATAGTCCAATGTTATGAGCTTCAATCCGAAAAAGCAAAAGAACTTTGATTTGAATGGATATTGGAAAATCAAGGTAGAAAACCACTTATGGCTACCGCGGTTGTAAGGTTGTTGAATCCAGTTCCAACGGACGCAAAGCTCACGCCTCTGAGAAGATCTTGTGTACTCATCCTAGGGTCTAAAAATGGCGGCACCGTCTCCTTAAGTCTGAGCTTTTCAGCTGCAGGCCATAACAATGGTGAAATTGAAGAATATTTGATTTAAAGTTGTTGAATACATTTAATACGTACAGATGAAATCCGTGGAGAGTTTGCTCTTCTTCTTATGGTGTCTCTTGCCTTTCTATTTGAAAGCAGTGACTGTTCATATTCTGGTGCGATTGGTGTGACTGACAGCTGTGATATAGGATTTAAGTCGTGGAGAAGAGGAAGCGTTAAAATACAGACTTTTGGCGTGGGTATATCTAGTTCGCACTAAGATATACTTCACGTTCTACCACTCTTAAGCAATCACACATCTGTCTAAATTGATTACATAATAAAGATTAGACTTTTTAGATTTATATTACTACTTAAACAATTTACAAAAGAAACTTTGTATATTCTAAGGGGAAACTTGATGGTCATATGTCCATATTTTCGTATTTTTAATATATATAATAATTAAAATTTTAAGCACAATGTATGGTCATGAATATTTTTATATGATTACTTTTCTATATATTTAACTTAATATATATTTTTTTAAATAAGATATGTTTTTTTATACTCTAAGGGGAAACTTGATGGTCATATGTCCGTATTTTTGTATTTTTAATATATATAATAATTGA
Source organism: Sequoia sempervirens (assembly GCA_007258455.2). NCBI lineage: Eukaryota > Viridiplantae > Streptophyta > Pinopsida > Cupressales > Cupressaceae > Sequoia > Sequoia sempervirens. The sequence continues at coordinate 274,295,152 of VDFB02373365.1, forward strand.
AATTTTAAGCACAATTTATGGTCATTAATATTTTTTATATGATTGTTTTTCTATATATTTAACTTGATATAGATTTTTTTAAATAAGATATGTTTTAATATTTTAGGGACAATTTTAAATAAATAATTTTAAAAAAAATAATCTTTGATAAATAATATTGATTGTCAAATTTAAACTTTACATTGTAGACTTGGAAGAACAACTATAATAACATGTTCAATCTTAATTCTACTTATGTATGTATATCAACTACCAATCATAGGAATGACCTCCATTAGCAATAAGGTGGCACTAAGGTCAATGTGTCATGGAATGTGTGGGTGCATCTTCAAGGATGAATTTGATAGGGACAGATTAATTGGTTTTTTCTTTTACATTCCTAACCATAATGCTTCCAAGGCCCAATACACATTGTAACATGTTCTTTCATTGTCACATGCTTTGGGAAGTTAGTGTAAACCTTAAATAATAAGGCTAAAAGTTATGATATTTATTATGCCTAATAAAAGATAAAAGAAATTAATATATTCTTTTGAGGTTATCATGATATTTGGATATGTTATAGGATCCATGATGAATATATGTCTTTAATCATGAGGTGAAATGTGTACTTACGATGAAATATAGTAGAATATTTGGTGATTAATTGAATGGAAAGTAAGTGAGGACTTGTAAAATAAATAAATCATTAAAATAAAACATTTTTGCTTGATGCAAGATTGATCTTGCACCATGGCATCATCCTACACCAATGTTACATAATATTTGTAGAAAATTTTAGGACCCTAAACACATGCCCAACAAATTTGAGGATCAATTTAGCTTACTCACAATCCTTTTAAATTCTATAAACAACATACAAGCCTTCAAGTTTAACCAAGATTGAGATGAAAGGGGAATGTGTGCACGTTTGTTCCTTTCTCTAAGCTCTAAGAGCCAAGTATATTTGTACAAATGCAACTCTTGAGGAGATTTTTCCAAGCCTCCAAACCTTTAGTAGATACAATATTCCACATGGAATAAATTATATTTTTTTTATCTTTGCACATTAATGATGCCTATTCCTCCTTTATCTAACTATTTATTAAAAATAATCCTAGGCAATTCTATGAAAAGCTTGGTTGTGTTTGACATTAGACTAGATAAAATTACAAAGTATTTTGAAATAATTTTCATATGTTATAGAAGGATCCCAATGTGAGGAATAATAGAAATGAGATGAAATAAGAATTTAACTTACAAAACTAAAATTTACAAGCCAAAGATAGAAGAATTATGATCCAACACACATTTTATCCACACTAATTTTCCTACTTATTTTCTTTTCAACTTATAGGCATAATATTACCAATAAAAGTCTCTAATGTTTTCACCAAATTTAAGTGACTTATCAATGACCTAATTTAAAAATGTTAAATATTTATTTGAATATTCTTATGATTTTGAAATGCAATATTTATTTTTTTATTAAAAATTTATATATTACATCACTAAAATTTATTTATTAAATACCTTTATGTGTAAATTCCTAATAGGTGTATACAATAGAAAATATTCATATCTTTCAATCCATAATATGGAAGTTTGAGAAAACTTTATACTTCATGAAACATATACCAAAAAATATAATTTCAAACATTAGATATGAAAATAGAAAATAGCTTATTGATTTTTTTAAATTCTATTAAAAAATTAGTAATTATTTATTTATTTTTAAAACATATTCTTAAAATATTTACACCAAAGGTGTTCCTTATATTCAAAGTGAACGACTTGCTTTGGAAATCAACAATTGAAAATTGTGGAGAAGGGTGCAAGATGATTGAAATGATCTCAACCATCATTTTTTTTTTAAATATTAAAAAATATTAATATATAATTAAAGAAAAAAAAACTACATTCTTCTGTAGTCTTAACTTTAAATTAAGAAAATATAAGATAACAATTGTTTTTCTTTTAAACTTTTTAAATTTAGATTTTTAGATAAATAATAATATTAATAATAATAAATTAATAAATTACAAATTAACATTTTACCTTTTAAATAGTGTTTTATTTTATTTTCACTTTTCAAGTTTGGTGTTACTAGATAAAAAAGTTAGAATTTTACTTTTAACAATTTTAATATAGTTTATATTTATTTTTAATATTTTATTTGAAATATAGTTTTAATTTTTAAAATATAATTTATTTAATAATATTTAATAATGTTTTTTTATTTGTTAATATTTATTTTATGTTAATATTGTTTTTGATGTATTAATTATATTTTTTAGATACATATTTTATTAATATTTCAATTCTAATAAATTAAAAAATAGTTTTACTTTTTTATTTAATCATTTATTAACATTTTTAAGATTGTAGGAATCAAGTAGCTCCTCTAATAAACTGTAGTGTGCTTGTCAAATGGAGAGAGACTAGACCTCATGTCATCTTTCATGTAGCAAGATACTTTAGCCAATAGAGCTAGGTCACCCAGCCTTCATCATTTAAATTAATTTAATAAGTTTATTATTTGTTATTAATTTTTTAAAATTATTATGTTTATTAATATTTAAATTTTGATATATTTTGAATTTCCATTTGGTTTAGTTTATTTTACTTTTTAGTTTGAAATTTATTTTTTATTATTTATATCTTTTATGAAATTATAAATAATCATTAAAAAATATTAGAATTAATTTAATTTATAATTAGTTGTCTTATTAAAACTTTAATTATTGTAGAATAATTCTATTTTAGATTTTTTTTATAATTTATATAATAAAATGAATTTTAAACTTAAATTATAAATTAAAATTTATAGAGTGTGAGACAGAGGTAACTTTTGATTAGTCATTTCATGCCAACAATCCAAGGATAACATGTCCTGGGGAGTTATGCTTAGGGTTGCATGCCATTTGGTTAAGGATGTGATAATGCACCTTTAAAACCTTTTCAATTTTCCCATTGCACACTTAGGAGGAAAATATATAGAGAGAGAAAGAGATAAAATAAAGTGAGAGAAGTGGAGAAATGGAGAGGGATACAAAGAGATACAAAGAGATAAAAAGAGAGATAGAGATACAAAATTAGAGGTATATATGTAAAAGCATAAATATGGAGAGAGGAAGAGAGATAAAGAAAGAGAGAGAGAGAGAAAAAGAGAGAAGAGGAGAGACATGTATAGATAGATATAGTCAAATAAAGAGAGATAGAGAGATAGATAGATAAAGAGAAATAGGACACAAAAATATATATAGAGGTTGAGAGATCAAGAGATAAAGAGGGAAATGTGTAGAGAGGAGGGAGATAAATAGGGATAGCAAAAAGTAGTAAGGGGAGAAATATAGGGAGAGGGAAATAGACAAAGAGAAGAAATGAGAGAAAAATAGATAGAGGAAGAGAGAAGGGAAGGCAAATATAGAGAGAAATAGGGGAAAGAGAGGAAGAGATAGATTGAGAGATAAGACAAAATATAAAGATCTATCTTTCTCTTCCCATATCTCTATGATATCTCTTCATATGTACTTCTCCCTACCTCTCTATATATATCTCCCTCTCTCTACCTCTCTCTATATAACTTTATATCTCTATCTTTCTATCTAGGCTCTATCTATCCCTCTCTCATTCTCTCCCTCTCTTTGTATGCCCCTCTTTCTATCTCTATTTCTTTCTCCCTCTCTCCATCTCCATCTCCATCTCCATCCCCATCCTCCTCTCTATCTCTCTCCCTATCTCCTTACATCTCCTTACATCTTCTTACATCTCTTTCTCTCTTTCCCCTCTATCTTTCCCACTATATATATATCTCTCCCTCTCTCCCTCTCTCCCTATCACTCTCTCTTTCTATATTTCTCAACTTCTCTATCCTCCTTGCATCTCTATTTATTTATATATATATACCTATTTCTCCCCCCTCCCTCTCTCCCTCTCTCTATTATTTTTATATATCACCTATACTTTATCTCTGACTCTTTCCCTCTCTATTTCTATCTTTCCATATCTCCCTCTTCTTTTGTGTTTATAACTCATTATCTCTATCTCTCTCTCTCTTATTTACTCCATCTCTCTCTCCATCTTTCGTATTCTCTATACGGGTATGTGTAGGATCATGATGGGCCAAAAAGTGGCAATATGATAGGTATTTGTAGGGTATGTGGCTGGCGACTTTTTTTTACCCAAAATTGATGAAATGAAAAGGTTTTTAAAGGATATTCTCAGCTTTCCACCAATACAAATTATGCTTTACTTTGAATTTAATAAATAATTATTATTCATTTTCTATTTAAATTATGTGACTAAAGTGTTGATTGATAGGTTGATTGAAAAACATCTATAACTTTCAAATGGTATCACATTTTTTGAATCCAAAATATGCATCGCATTCTATGCTTCACATACTATAGGATTAAAGAAAGAAAAAATGAATTTCATAAAGTTTTGACCAAGTTAAGGTGGTCAGACATACAATTTTTATATTTTTTAAAAGTTGTAATAAAAAATATAATTAATTATTTACTTGGAAAAAAATTACAAAAAAATATGCATCACATCCGAACATGAGTCTACTTATGTCTAAAATATTGTAAAACAATATTATCATTTTATTGTGGTTAGGGTGGTCAGACAAACACCTACTTCTTATTTTTTCCCTGAAATTTAAGTACTACTGCATTGAAATTTTAAGGGTATGTCCAGGATCATGATGGGCCAAAAAATGGCAATATGATGGGTATGTGGCTAATGACTATTTTTTTACCCAAAATTGATGAAACAAAAAGGGTTTTTAAAGGAGATTATCAGCTTTCCATCAATATAAATTATGATTTAATTTGAATTTAATAAGTAACTATTATTCATTTTCTATTCAAATTATGACTAAAGTCCTGATTGAAAGGCTGATTGAAAAATATCTTTAGCTTTCATATGGTATCACATTTTTTGAATTGAAAAAATGCATCACATTCTATGCTTCGTATACTATAAGATTAAAAAAAAAAATGAATTTCATGAAGTTTTGGCCAAGTTAAGGTTCAGACATACGATTTTTTTATATGTTTTAAAAAGTTGTAATAAAAAATTATAATTAATTATTTACTTGGAAAAAATTACAAAAAATATGCATCACATTAGGGCATGAGTCCTCTACTTGTATCTAAAATCTTATAAAAAAATATTATAATTTTATTGTGGTTAGGGTGAAGACACCTACTTCTTATTTTTTCCCTAAAATTTAAGTACCACTGCATTGAAATTTCAAATTTCACCAAATAGATTTTTTGTTTTTTTAAAACAACCTAGTAGTTTAGAAACTACATTCAATTTTCTATAGATTATATTCTTACATATTTTTGAAATAATATAGATAACTAATTCAAATTTTTACGTCAAGTTTCCCAACTCTAATTTTTCTAAAAATTTTGCCACTTAAGGCTTGTTTTTTCCATGATGATCTTGCACATACCCTTAAATTTTCACCAAATAGATTTTTTATTTTTTTAAATAAACCTAGTAGTTTAGAAACTACATTCAATTTTCTAGAGATTCTATTCTTACATATTTTTTAAATAATATAGATAACTTACTCAAATTTTTATGTCAAGTTGCCTAACTCTGATTTTTTTGAATTTTTTGCCACTTAAGGGCATGTTTTTTCCATGATGATCCTGCACATACCCCTACCTCTCTCTATATATCACTTCCTATATATTTATATATCTCTCTCCATCTCCCCCTCTTTCATTGACTCCCTTTTTCTATCTCTATCTCTCCCTCTTCCTCTTTCTCTCTCTTTTCATCTCTCCATTTATATTTATCTCTCTCTGTTTGTCTTTGTCTTTGTCTCTCCCTCTCTCTCTCCCCCTTGAGCTATCTTTCCCAATTTATATGTATATCTCTATCTCTCCTTGATATCCCTATTTTCCCTCTCCCTATCACTTCCTCTTTCTATATCTCTTTAATTCTCTCTCATGTCTTTATTTCTCTCCATACATTGGCCTCCCTCTCTATCTATTTATACATATCCATCTCCCTCTCTATCTCTCTCCATATCTCTCTTAATCATACACACATACACTCCTTGTTTCTCTTTCCCTATCTCTATATCTCCATATTTAAATTCTTAAATATCTTTCTCTATCTCTATCTCATTATCTATTCATCTCTCTTTACCCTCATATCTTTCCCTTTGTCTACCCCTCTATATATATCACTTCCTATCTGTTTATTTATGTTTCTATCTCTCCCTCTCTCATTCTCTCCCTCTCTCCCCTCTCTATATATTTATCTCTTCTAGGTCTATATCTATCCCTTTGTCCTCTCTCTTTATCTCTCCCTCTTTGTCTCCATATCCCTCTCCTCCATCTCCATCTCCATTTCCATCTCCATCTCTATCTCTAACTCCCTCTTTATCTCTATCATCTTACCACTCCCTCTATCTCTCTCTCCCCCCATATCTCTCCCTCTTTCTGTCCACATATCTCCCTCTCTCCCTCTCTCCCTCTCTCCCTATTTCAAACATATCATTAGCATACTAGTAATGGAGCCTTATTATCTTCCCAATTCAAAGGTTTTGTTTTAGTTATGTTTGAATCCCTGTAAGTAGATGCATATTTGATTTGAACCTATTAATTCTCCATTGAGACCTTTGTTGCACAAAAAAAACACTTTTTAAATAGCCTACCAATTGACCTCATGTATACTACATATGTATGTAAACAATAAACCGAAAAATTCTCTAATTGATCATCCACACTTCATCAATGTACCCATTGCACAAAGGTGCAATTTCTAGTTATAACATCTATCAATATTTCATTTAGATTTGGAGATCTTTTTTAGTAATGAAAGATTAATGTGTTCATAAAAAGTTGTGTGACAAAATGACATCCACACATTTTTTTAAAATTCAAAAATTTCCTCTTTGAAATGTGCAATTTTCACAAGAATAGATTAGAATTATCCAAAAAAAAAATTGTAAACTATCTTTGAATTGCTAAAACTCTATAACTATGTATTTTTAACATTGTGGATAAGCCCTCTTAACACAAGGCTACTTTATATCTATTTTTCAACATTTTCATTACCACTAAAGGCCTCTATCTGGACTATCATTGACATGTACTCACCCAAGATAATTTTTTCTAATAAAAAATTGGTGTGACTTGACATCATGTGAAAATTGACTCTTATAAAAATTGGTACCACCATAGGTTTTTCATTGTTACTGGTGATCATTTCCTCATTGTTATTGATTAACATTGAAGTATCAAAAGTTGGCTTGATGTTAGACCACACCATTAGAAAGTTGTCTCTTATCTTGTGATCTATGTATTGACACTAGAAATAAGAATTAATACAATTGATGTATGCTACTTTCTATACAAAGCAAAGTGAGATCAATTGAAACTCTGAAAATTATCTCAGATCTTTGGTAAGTTCATGAGAGGTGGGGTGAATAGAATCTATCAAGATTGTAACATATGCAATGCCCTATAAATTAGATGATTTGATCTAATAATACCCACAAATGAATGGAAAATCTTGGGACTTCTATCTAAATCCAAGGAATTCAAGAGAGGATTGCTCATTAAGTTTAAAGTCTTTGTTGTAGATAGATAATAAACTAAAGAGTGTTGCATGTATATAGTATAATGAATTTATGCTAAGCTAATATCTCTAGACTAGGCATAAGCCAAATCATCCAGCTTGCATGGATCTTCACTTCAATATTTTATTAAAAAAATACTTTCTTTTTACTACAATACTAAATTTACTATTTGTAAATAAAAAATGATAACCATAATAAAAAATTTAAACATATAAATTTCTATATAAATTTAATTAATTTAAAAAATTATAAATTATAAACTAAATTAATTTTAATATTTAATAATGTGTCTCACTACCAAAATAAACATATTAATTATAATTAAATTTATAGTTACAACTTAACTAATGTTAAGCTTAAATAACCTACCTCCTATGTTATTTTTAAATGTGTCCCTCTTACATTACTCTAACTAGTAACATCACCATCGCTAATTTGCTATCACTATTAGTGTCCCTTTGGTTTGTTTGTGTGTCCATGACTGTAGAGCTCTGAAGCTGCTAAATTTGAGGATCTATTTTTCCTTCCAGCATTAGCACCACTTGCCCAATGTTTGGACCCACCTCCTCATCCTCTTCAATGCATAAAAACCCTACAATAGCTGCTCTTCTCACCTCTTCAATATCTCTCTCCTTTGCAACACCCTCCACAACATTAATTGTGTTCCCCTTGTAAATTTGAGTTGCAACCCGTGTGGGAAAGTAATACTTACTTTAATCTTGCACATTTAAATCAAGAATTCTTTGGCCAGAAATGATTTCCAAGAGCATCATACCAAAACTATAAAAATTAACCTTGGGAGTGATGGGAAGACCGGAGATCCACTTTGGAGCCAAGTACCCTCTCGTTCCTCTTGTAGTGATCAGGATGTAGCTCAAATCTCTACCCACCAGCTTTGCCAACCCAAAATCTGCCAACTTCGGTAACAAATTACCATCCAATAGGATATTTTCTAGCTTAACATCATTATGAATGATGTGATCTCTTCACTTTTCATGGAGATAAAGTAGCCCTCTTGCAGTTCCTAACATGGTATCAAATCGAGTCTTCCAGTCGAGCACCTTCTAATTGCTTTTGGAATTACTTGTGAAGAGTAAGGAATTCAAATAGTCATTGGGCATGTAATCATAAATTAGAAATCTTCTTGATCCTTCTACACAAAACCCTCGAAGCCTAACCAAATTCACATGTTGTATGTTCCCAATAGAACTGATTCCACTCAAAATTTATTTTCATCTTGTCTTGAACCCTCCATTTTTTTATGGCCACAAGTGTACCATCTATTAGAGATCCTTTGTACACTGAATTAAATCATTTACTCCCCAACTTAGAGCTGAAATTCATAGTTGCAATCTTCAACTCCTTGTAACTAAATATTCTAAGAAAAGAGTTCAAAGAATCTTCACACCTCTCTGTTGATCGTAGTCAATGCTTCTGCTAATGCCTCCGCCACCTTAAAATGGAAAAGAAAACCAAAGTGACAATGAGAGCACTAACAATAGAAAGCACTATGTGAACAATACTTTTGGTCATGCTTTTGGAGGAGTGTGGTGGATCAAATGTTGAAAGTGCAGAGGCAGCTACTCGAATGAAGACATTTGAATTGTCTTTAGATGGAAGAGAGTTACACATGTTTAACAAATCTCCGTGCTAGAACCAAAATTTTCATAAAAATTTCTAAGTATTTTACCATTTGAAATTCAAATTTCCCACTCTCATTTTCATAATAAATCACTTTATTGCCTTTCAATTTCATTTTTACCCTTTACCACATTACCACTATCACATTAGTCACCCCTCATAACACCAATATCATACCTCCTTACCATAGATCATCCCCAAGTAGCTCATAGTACGATGTTGGGAGTACCCACTACTATATACTACTATACTGCTATACCTTGGGGGGTCAACACATAGCCCATAGTAGAGCAGTACATTCAATATAGGTACTAAGGAGATACCGTGGTACCGTAGGAGAGCAAAAGGTAGCCCATGGTAGAGTGGTACATTGAAGAAGGATACTAAAGACACACTGCAGTACCGCAAGGGAATAAAAATTGACACGAGGTAGTGTGGTAACCAAGTCATTGGGTCATTTAAAACATACCAATCACACTATTCAACATCAAAATATAAAATTGATCTCGATACAAAGATTTGAAATGTGTGAATTTATGAGTCAAAATTAAATGCATCTTGGTGTTAAAATACATGAAATAAGTTGATATTTTTCATTCATAATAGTTGAAAACAAGTTGCAGACGAGCTCAAGTTGCGGGAGTGAAGGGAATTCTTTGAAGTGAGTTCCATTTCTAGGTAAGTTTTTCTCATCATCTTTTGTGAATTTCATAAGATGGCACCAAAAAAGGCTGAAGTAGGAGTTAAAAAGGATGAAACCAAAAAACCATTATTGCAGTCCCTGTTGCTTTCCTTGTTGCTTGGTTCAGTAGACAAGCTACCTAAAAAAAAATTTAGAGACTTAGCTCAAGGCTATAGGGACCCCATTATACCTCAGTCGGTGTGGAACCTCTATTGGTACTTCTTTCAGAAAAGGAACGACAAGGTTCCAACATCAAACCCATCAACCCTAGATTTAGCTAAGTTAATTGTCCCTAGTGTTTTCATTGATATTTAGCTAATCAAAGCCTTTCCAACAGTTACCATGCCCCAACCAAAATTTTTAGGCTTCCAAATGATGGGTGCTTACTTGATGTTACAAGAGATGTCATTAATAAGTGTTTTAACCTGAATAAACAAGTTGTAACATAGGTGAATTTAGTGAAACTAGAGAAAGAGTATAAAAGATTGAGAAGAACATATAGAATTGATGATCTCCCCCTACACATCAAGAGGGGTGATGATAATAGAAGACTCCCCATTCCTTCCTCTAGAATGGAACCTTTCCAAGCCTCAGAATTTCAAGTTTATTTCAAGAATACCTATCTTGCATTGTGTCAAGTCTTGGGGATAGATGCAGAGGAGCATATACCAATAGGGTGGATGAGAATGGCTATGATAATTCAACATTCTGAGTCAAATGTAGAGTTTGATTTTGCATCCATAATTGAGGAACAAATACATGAGGATTTACTGCAAGTTAGGGAAGCTAAGGACCCTATTACTTTTAGGAAATATTCTTTATTATGCCACTTAACTTTGTATCAAAATGAAGTGAAGTGGACTAAAAAAATGAGATTGTGTACACAAGATAGTGGAGTAAGACTCCCTATGCAAAATTGGTGTTACATCTGGGATAGCAAATGTATAGAGAGTGATTTTGTAATATTTCAAGATGATTTTTCCGTTAGATTGATAGCTACCCTTGCTTACCCAACACCAAGATTTCCCAAATCATTAATGAAAGTAATGAGGTCTATACAGTATATGCCATACTAGGGCTTTCCCTATAACTATGTTGATTAGTTTTTTATGCCTCAATACACAATTATCAGAGCATATGGATGTGACCAAGCACCACATGTTTTTCCTAAGTTTATACCTACAAGGGTATGTTTTCTAGAGTTTATGTGGCAGATGCTTTGGATGGAGCATGATTTGATGAAAAATCAAAGGAAAGGTACATTCTTACCCAATTTAACTATATTTGAAGAGTTGGCCATTGGGTCTAATATGTTAGAATAATTGCAGAGGTTCATGAGGATTAACTATCCCCTCAAATCTAGAAAAGAGAGGGTGTGTGACCCAAAGGGTCATATCAACATGATTAGAAGAACCTTGCTAACAAAGAGGGCCATATCACATGAGTTTGACCCTAAGGAGGATGTTATAATGAATTTGGTGTATTTTTTTGATGTGATGTAGACCAGAAAAAGGTGGATAGTAATGATGAAGTGGGAGAATCAAAAGAAGAAGGATAGAAGTTTCAAGGGGTTTTTTGCAGATGAACCCAACCTTCTGAAAAGGATGCAAATGATCCTTGATAAATTTGATGAATTATACAAAATGGCCCAAGATGAGGGGTTGATTCCACTTCCCACACCTCACCAACCACCACACAAAGCTTCCACATCACAGATACCACCCCCATCACCTACACATCCATCCCCTCCATCTCCTACTCATGAACCATGGGCTAAGAGATAGAAGATTGATCCATTGGTTGATTATGGCTCAAGTGATGATGAAGAACAAGAAGTAGTCCTAGCTTTGACAAAGATAAAGGAGATCCTAAGGCTAGGCTTTCAGAGGAAGAAGCTGATGAAATTCAAGAAGATGAGAGGGTAGTAGCATCTCTAAGGTTCATGGAGGATGATAATTTTATCCATACTAATGAGTTTAAGGACTTTTGGATTAAAATTAAAATGAAACAATTTGATGAAAGGCTGAAAATCAACCTTATTAGGGCTTATGAGTCGAAGCAAGCTAAGATCCAGGCTTAGAAATTTGCAGAGTTAAATGTTGATAGCATTAATGTCACCCCCAGGAGGTGAGAGAGATGGTATTAAAAATTAATATTCTAATTATACTAGGAATGGAACTGTCCAAAATGTTTCTTCTAGATTAAATCAGAGCATGGGATGACCCAAAGACTTTCTCTACGGATGAAGCAGGAAAGTACAAGGAAGCCTTGACTTTTGGATGTAGTGTAGGAAATGAGGGAGTGAGCTATGGTTAGAATAATGTGGGATGCAACTCCTACAAAAGCTACCACAATGACTTGATGCATTCCGCAATGTTCACCAAGGATGTAGTTGAAAATATGGAAAAAAAATTAATGAGTATGAGAAGAGATTGAAATTATCGAATGATAAGGTGAATAAGTTGTTTATTGAAAATTTAAAGCTAAAAAATTAGCTGTAGAAGGCCACCACAGTGAGAGGAGATCAATTGATTGTGTATCACCCACCTATCTAGGCAGAGGACCCATAGATACAACAAATGAGAGAAGAAATTGATAAGCTAAAGAATCATAACATGGAATATGTTAAGCATCATATCACGGAGACTCTAGAAAGGATATTAGAGTATACAATTGAGATAACTAAAGGAGAAGATAAATGGAGTACATGAAAACTTCAACAATCTGATTAAAGCTTTGGAATAGACAAATACTAACTCGCCCATCCTTGAAGAGCTTCAAAAGAGATGGCAACCGACCTTCCACATACTAACTACTTTATGCAAGGCCACACATAGGGATCTAGAGGCCCCATCAAGGCTCAAAACTACACATGATATGGTGAAAGGCGTGATTGATGAGTATAAGTATTTGATTGATATAAGGAAGAAATTGGAAATTATGAGGAGTGTATTTGATTCTATCAAATACCTCTTCATCCCATCAATCATCAAATATGACAATTAGTTGAAAGGTAAAGATGAATGGAGAGAGGAATTTGATCAAGTGATTCCTAAGTGCTTGACACATGTATAAGATGATGGGTAGATCAATCTCAAAAAATGCCATACTTTTCTCAATGGGATCATCATGGTAGACAATGGATATACAAAGTTCATGGTGGATGTCAGAAATCTCCTGGATAACAGATGGAAGAGTCATCTTATAAATTTTGTAGCTGCATAGGAATTCAAATGGCCAAATGATTTGACAATTAATAAGTGGCAAGAAAAATATTTGGGCTTTGATGAAGATTGATTCTATACATCATGAAGAGGAAGTATCATACAGTAAAAGTTTGAACAAGTCTTAGATGCCACGAGATTTTACTCAAAGATTAATGGATTGATACACATGTTATGGTTAGTTATGTTTAATTTCAAAATTATGTTTTGTTATCAAAAGAGATGTCATTTGGTCTGAAGATTGTTGCCTCTCGTATATATAAGAGAGACCAAGACAAAAAAAAATCATTAGATATAGGGAAAAGAAATAGGCGAATAGGGATAGATAGATAACAAAAGGTTATCATAATGCTTACATTTCGAAAGACCATGGTGCAAGCACCATTTTGAAGAAGTTAATGAAAGATCTTTGATTTTGTGGCATCATATTGGTATCAATTGTTTGTTTAGTTAATTGAAAAATATTATCAGGTTATCTCCAAGGTTGACATTTATTCATTATTTAAATTGATGTATCAAGGATATTTTCAATTTATCAAGGCGCATTTGTTGTTCTTGTGTGGTTCAGTTAACTGACTACTTCAAGGAAGGATTAAATTATTTTAATTAATCATAGTAATCTAGAAAAGGTCATTTGGATCAATAAGAATAACTTGGTAATTGCATCCTTTCACATTTATACAAGTTATAGACTAATATTAGTATGTCAAACAGTTAGAGTTACTGTTAAATACAAGCCACTCATCTGAGACTTTCATTTGACTCCATATACCCAACAAGGCACTGGTCTCATGCATTTCATCATTTAGTTTTGTCAAATTTGTTTCTAGAACCTCGCATCTGTTAATTGAACATATTCAAATATTTTATCTTGATATTGCTTACATAATTTACACCAAATTAGGTTTGCATCTCTCCACTTCCAATTGCCATTGTGGATAGATTGCTTAAGTAGGAAACAAACAGTTTAAGCCTACCTCATTTTCATAGGTACACCCACCTGGGTTTGGCAGATCCTAAAGAGAAGAAGGTTCAAATATACCATTTGACCTTGTTCGTTAGCCTAAAATCTATCAAGAGCTTGGAAACCTCTTGTGGTTTCAAACCAACATTTTTGAGAACTAACAAATTGCCGAATCTACTAGGGAGTCAAATTTGAATCTAGGCCTTCATCATAGAGTCAATACCTTACCTAAGACTCTGCTAGGAACAAGCAATTATAAAATTTTCACTTCTCTAAAAGTGAGTGGTGACTCTGAAAGAATAAGTACATTGATACTGATAAAATAAAGTACAAATCAAAAAGAGAAAACCCTAGAATTCAAACCATCACAATAGTTCACAACATGCATGGCAAAAGGTCCTTGTATAAAGAACATCCTAGTGACAATAGTAAATGGACACATAATAATGATAAAGGTAAGAAGGTGTTTGATGACATGTGCATGAAAAATAAGGATAAAATGTCAAAAGCACACTTTGAGACATATAATCGCTATGATACATTGACAAATGAAAATAGCTCATTTGGAGAACCTCACACTCCTAAAGAAAAAAGGAATCCTTTCTTTTAGCTAGATCCTAAGAAAGAGGAGGAATTCATGACTAGACTTGAGGCTAAAAATATTAGGAGACAACATGAATATGATCATAAAATGACATTGCTTGAAGGGAATCAGAATGAGCTTGTTGATAATGTAGCCTTTGAAGAAAATTATGAATATATGACTCAGGAAGAATTAAATGCATAGTTGGAATATGAAAGACAAGAAATGGAAAGAAAGAAAGTAGAATATGAACAGAGGCTCCAAGTGATAAAAGAACTCTAGGATTTGAAGCTACAAAGAGCCCAATTTGATGCTTAGATAGCTAACCTCCCTAAATATATACCACCTCACAGACAAGGGAATAATAATGTATGACCTTCAAATTCACCAAAAGCACCACAAAATCCATCTAAGAATCAATACAACCCATCAAATGCTCCACCTAAAAATCCATCACAACACCCAAATGCTCAGCCACCCCCTAGCCAACAATATATGCTACCACCCCACACATAATTCAATAATCCATTATACCAATATCAACATCCTTAGAACCCATCTCCTCAACACTACATAACTATGATCAGATAATTTGTCTTAGCAGGATTCCAAATATATCCTTACCCTATGGATAGCAATTGGAGAGGTCTTGCCCCAAAATTTATAGGAAGTAGTGCATTCACAGTTGAGGAACACTTAAGGAATTTTAATTATTTTATTCAAATCTAGAGATGCAGTATGAAGATGTACATATGAGGCTATTTATGATGTCACTAACTGAAGAAGTTAGAGATTGGTTTAACAGTTTACCAACAACTTCTATTGCTTCCATTCAAGATTTTTATAATAAATTCCTTGAACATTATGGGAACCAGTGTGCACCATAGTTTGTCTTGCATGAATTGATAAGTATCTAGAAATACCAGAATGAGTTAGTTTATTACTTCAACAAAAGATTCTCCAAATTTCATAATAAGATACCACCTGGATCTAAATTGGAAGATCCTGTAGCATTAAGTATTTATCTAAAATAATTTGATCCAAAGAGAGGATATGAGCTTAGAAATAGGTACCCTAGAAATCTAACTAAATCACAAAAAATAGCATTGACCATTGAAAAATGATTGGTAAGAGGGGTAATCTTAGGGTTCCCCAAAATGTTAATAACCCTCTGAATAGGCAAGAGAATACATACATAAATGAAAGACTGAGGTTGCATGATATGCCATACAATACAAATAGGAAGGATGGAAATCCTATGATGGATAGGCCTAAAAATAAGGAGACTCCTGATCCTTTAAAGAAGAGGGGAGAATAAATGGTTAATAATAATCCCTGGTGTCAAATTTTCAACTTGCCACATTCCCATGACCATTGTATTGTAGCTCAATCAATACAAGAAGAGGAGATACCAATAGAAAATGATGAAGAGGATCACACAATCTATTTAACTTACCACACCCTCCATCCCATTGAGTAGGGATATTCATCTTCAGAAGAAAAAGGTTATGAATATGATGTTGATAACCAAAGATACAATGTTCATATGGCATAATAGCAAGTCTATTCTGATTATGAAGAAAGCACTGATGAACAATGTTCTCTTAATGCACCATCTCAGTCAAGCAAATGCAGTGTATGAAGGCCAATTGAAGAAGAGTTTAATAAATTAACCATTGTTATAGTAGAATAGGAAAAAATAAAATGGGTATGTGCAGGATCATCATGGAAAAAATAGGCCCTTAAGTGGCAAAAAATTTAGAAAAATTAGAGTTAGGCAACTTGAAGTAAAAATTTGAATAAGTTATCTATATTGTTTCAAAAATATGTAAGAATAGAATCTATAGAAAATTGAATGTATTTTCTAAACTACTAGGTTTATTTAAAAAATAAATAAATCTATTTGGTGAAATTTTGAAATTTCAATGTAGTACTTAAATTTCAGTGAAAAAATAAGAAGTAGGTTTCTGTCTGACCACCCTAACCACAATAAAATGATAATATTTTTTTATAAGATTTTAGATATAAGTAGAGGACTCATATCCAAATGTGATGCATATTTTTTTGTAATTTTTTTCCAAGTAAATAATTAATTATGATTTTTTTATTAAAACTCTTAAAAAATATAAAAACTTGTATGTCTAACCACCTTTACTTGGTTAAAAATTCATGAAATTCAATTTTTTTTTTTTTAATCCTATAGTTTGTGAAGCATAGAATGTGACGCATGTTTTAGATTAAAAAAATGTGATACCGTTTGAAAACTATAGATGTTTTTCAATCAATCTATCAATCAAGACTTTAGTCGTAGTTCAAATAGAAAATGAATAATAATTATTTATTAAATTCAAAGTATTAAAGCATAATTTATATTGGTGGAAAGCTGAGAATCTCTTTTAAAAACCCTTTTTGTTTCATCAACTTTGGGTAAAAAAATTGTCGTTAGCCACATACCCTAAACATACCCATCATATCGCCACTTTTTGGCCCATCATGATCCTGCACATACCCAAATATCGATTAAGAAATAGAATAGTAAATGAAGATGAAGGTGTTCCAAGAGGGATATTTGTGAAAGATAGAATGCAGGGAACACCGAAAAAGGTAGAAAATAAGTAGCCTAATAAGAATGAACAAAAATATGTTCATAAGGAAGAAAACAAAGAATTGCATAAAGATAAGCATAATTTTGATCAAACAAGCAAAAAAGAAAAGGAGAACAAAGGAGATTCACTAGAGCAAAAGAAGATAACCAAAATGGAGAATATATCCTTTGACTTTACACAGGCCTTGTCTTAGGTAAAAAAATTTGTGCCATTATTAGAAATGATGAAGATAAAAGAGTACATGAATAGTTTTATTCAATTAATATCTAATGGAAATGATAAAAATATAAACTCTAAAAACAAGGGGACCACAAAGATCACTAATAAGTAGGAAAAGGTAAAAGTTCTTGAGGTTTTTCTAGGTGATGCATTGATAAATCCTCCACAAGTTGATCCATTCTTTAATACATTACTCATAAATAATAAGATAGTAAGGAATTGTATGATAGATTTAGGTGTTGCTATCAAAATCATGCCAATAGGGGTCATGAAACAACTTGGCATGTGGGTAGACACTACTTGTGGAAAATGCTATGCTATGGATAGTAGGCATGTCCTAGTGATAGGAATTATGAAAGATGTGGGGGTGAAGTTGGCTTCTTATCCACAAGTAGCTTATAATATTGACATAATTGTGATTGATACACCTCCTCATTTTGGAATGCTTTTGTCAAGACAATGGACCGCAACAGTTGGAGGAAATGTACAGTTTGACTTGTCTTATGCCACAATACCAGTCAAAGGTGAAGAGGTCAAGTTATATAGAGAACCAAGGATGATTAGATTGTGGATTATGTTCCTCAAGAGCAATTAAATTGCTTTTGTGATGTGGATTTAGGGGGTTTTAGGATAGAGCCTTCCCAACCTAAATTAGTGAATTTTGACCCAATTGATAAGCATGTTTCTAAAGATCAACATGGTGTATGGAAGATGTATTTTGATGAAGCATGGAGTTAGGAAGGAAATTGAGCAGGGGTAGTATTTATCTCACCTGAAGGTACTACATTCAAGTATTCATTTTTGTTGATGTTCGAATGTACAAATAATATAGCAGAGTATGAAGCCCTACTAATTGGTTTAAATATGACTGTTAAACACAAGATCAACTACTAACTGTTCTTGGAGACTTTGAGTTGGTCATTTCACAATTAAGGTCAAAATATGCTATGAAAAACAAAATGTTAAAACAATATAGAAATGTTGTGTGGGATACAATTGAATTATTTGATGCTTTTTCCATTGAGGGGATTGACAGGTCCAAGAACTTGGTGGCAGATTTCCTAGCCAATATAGCCCTAAAAAGAGATGATATCACTCTAGCCGGAGTATCTCAAGTTGAATTTAAAACAAGGCCTATTATTCCTAATAATATCTATAGCTGGCAAGTTTTCAATGATGACACTGATCTCATAAAGTTTCTCCATTGCATAGACTAGTATGAAGCTCAGGAGATTTACTTTAATGCATTTGTTGAGGAATTAGTAGATGGCAAACAGACTGTATTTGGAAAAGAAGTTTTGCAGCTCAAAACCAACAAACTTCCCAAAGGACTTGTGGCATTAGAAAGGGTATATGATGGAAATGATCGTGCTCTCATGAAGCAAACACTAGTAAAGAGAAAAGATGTTGAGGAAATCAATCTAGGGACTAAATTAGCACAAAAAAGAGTTTACATTGGAAAGAAGCTAAGTCCAACAATCAGAAAAATGTTGATTGCATTATTAATAAAATACAAGAATGTTTTCACCTAGTCTTATGAGGATCTTAAAGCATATAGAGAAGATTTGTTCCAACATGAGATTCCCTTAAAGCTAGGTGCAAAACCATTCAGGAAAAAATAGAGACACATCAATCCAACTCTAGAGCCTAAAATGCAAGAGGAACTAGAAAAACTCTGAGAAGGAGGTATTATCAAGCCCATTAGACATTCAACATGGGTCTCAAATTTGGTCCCAGTAAGAAAGAAAAGTGGGGATATTAGACTATGTTTAGATTTTAGAAATTTAAATGTTGCCTCCCTTAAAGATAATTATCATCTCCCAAATATGGAAGTTGTATTACACAGAGTAACAAGATGTGAGTTGTTATCAATGATGGATGGAGTTTTTGGGTATAATCAGGTCAAAGTTAAAGAATCTTAGTAATACAAGACAACTTTTACTATGCCATGGGGGACATATGTCTATGTGAGAATGCCATTCAGTCTCACAAATGGAGGGGAAACTTTCCAAAGAGCCATGGATGTGGCATTTGCAGATTTAATCAATGCTATAATGGTAGTGTACCGAGATGACCTCACTGCTTATTCCAAAAGGGTAGAAGACCATGTAGAACACTTAGAGAAAATATTCTTTAGGGCTTTGGAATATGGTATCATTCTCAATCCTAAGAAATGCCACTTTTCTGTCATAGAGGGTAAGCTTTTGTGGCATATTGTATCAAAAGAAGGAATTAGAATAGACCCTGAAAGACTATCTAAGCCATAGAAAGAATCCCCATTCCCAAAACTGTCAAAGCCATTCAATCATTTTTTAGACAAATTAACTTTGTTAGGAGATTTGTGTTGAATTTTGCTAAAATTATTAAAACTATATCCAAAATGCTAAAGGGAGAAAAAATAGATCAAACTACATAAGCCTTGGAAGCTTTTATATCCATCAAGAAAGCCATCAAAGAAGCCCCTATTTTAAAATCTCCTGATTTACCAAACCTTTCCAAATATTCTCATTTGCATCATTCCACACCATAGTAGCTACTATGTTACAAAAGAATGATGAAGGGTATGAGCAACCTATATCCTTCTTTAAAAAATCACTGCAAGGGTCAGAGTTAAAGTATGATATTATGGAGAAACAAGCTTATGCATTGGTCAAAGCAGCAAAAACTTTTAGACCATATTTAGTTGGAGCCAAAGTAATTGCATATGTACCACATGCAGGTGTGAAAGATATCTTGGTATAGACAAAAGTAATAGGGAAGAGGTGTAGATGGATCAATAAGATCCAAGAATTTAATATGGAAATTTAGATTACCAAGTTAGTAAGGGGATAGGGTCCAGCCAAACTAATGGTAGAAGCAAACATTGAAGCTAACCAAATCTATAATGTAGAAAATGAGGATGGTACAGTTACAAGCATTGAACATACTCCTTGGTACAAAAACATAGTGTATTATCTCAGACACATGAAGTGCCCTAAAGGATTGGATGATAATAAAAGGAGAACTCTAAAGTTGTAGGCATCCAAGTATGTATTCATAGAAGGGGATCTATTTTAGAAAAATAGGGATGGAGTGCTATTTTTGTGTCTAGATGAATCACAGGCAGAACATGTCTTGAGGGAGATGCATGAAGGAGTGTGTGGAGGTCATTACTCCGCCAAAACTACTACACATAAGATTCTCAAGATAGGCTATTACTGGCCTAAGGTTTTCAATGACTTTTGCATGTGTAAAGGGGTGTGAAGCTTGTCGGAAATTCTCAAGAAAGATGTAATATCAAGGATAGAGGGCAATAATTTTGGCGTGGGGTTATCTAATTCGCACCAGTTCTTGCACGTTCCATGACCTTAAGCAATTGTACATCCATTTGAAGGGTGACTTTAAATGGATAAATATCTTCAAGGTAACATAATTATCAAATTTAGATTCTAAAATGTAGGTTAATGAATTACTTAAATTGATAGTGTTGTGAATGAAAATAACTTATTTTTAGGCTTAACATATGTTAGTAAAAAAAAATACACACAACAACATAAATTAATTTAGATTAATTAATTTAACTATTATGTATTGATAGATAAATAATTGAATTATTTAAGAAAAATAAATGCAATACATTAGAATATTTAAATTTGTGCATGGTGGTGAAAGAAAAACTCTAATATAACACTAAAATTTGTTTCTTTGTTACAAACAATTTAGATAATCTAAAATTCCCTTTTATCTTGGATTTTGGACAAAAATATAATTTTTTTTGGTCAGTGTCTTTGCTACCCTATGCACTTCATATGGGTGAAAATTTTAAGTCTAAGAGGTGTATGGGATACAAAATTCAAGAGAAACACCATTAGCATCCAACACAAAAAAGTTGTGAGGGTTGTATCTCTTCATTGTCTATTCTACAAGGTTTGTGGCAACACAATAGTTTTGGACAAGTCAAAGATCTCGTAATAAAAATGTGAATAGAATCATTTTCTTTATTGTAGAAAACTCTAAACAAAGAATCTAATTTTGATGGTGGAAACCATCCATTTCTTTGGCTGTAATGTAGAAGAAGATGGTACACAAATGATGGCGAGTGCTTTGGAGAAAATTGGTGGTTCCATTCTATTACATGGTTGAGAAGCCAAAGCTCAATTCTAAATGAGAGGGGTAGGACATCAATTTTAATGGGGAAGGGGCACTCTATGCAACTACTTCTTGTGATTTATAAATAGATCAGCTGCTATATATTATATATCCCAAGTAAGCCTTTGTCCAATTCATATTACAAGAATATGGTATTGCAAGCATATAGGATTCACACCTCTTGTTTTTTATTGGTCTACATTATTTGTGTGTATTTGGCCTATATTTGCATTTACTCGAAGTGCATGGTGGTCATTTAAAGTGTCTATGTCTAATGATTTTTATTGTATTTGCACTCTTATGTTCTTGTGCATTCTTGTGTTTAATCATTAAATAGATTATTTGCATTATAATTACACCAATAAGGTGGGTCAATATAAACACCATTCCTATATGGTTAGGTAAGTTTACATATTAAATGTGGAGAACATTTATTCTTAATAATTTTATCTCCTTGAATTTTGTTTGTGTGTGCTAATGTGAATATTATGTTGTCAATTTACAAATTTCTTTTTGTGGATGTGTTTGAGAGTTGTATACACCTAAAAATGGTCATCACCTTTAATTAATTAAATACTAGCTATTTGATTAATATTCCAACCACGTATAAATAAGTTCTCAATTTATTTATATTGTTCACCCTTCTCTAATTCTCCAAATCTAAAACATATTCTTCTAAATTAATTAAATAAACAAGGTTCCCTAAACTTGTTTTATTTAATTAGTCTTCACTAAATCCAATTAGGAATTAGAGCACATTTCGACAACTTTTTGTGCCATCTCACCAAGGTCACATAAAAATAAATAACTCTAGTTTTTAATTAGAATTATCTTCAACTCATTTTGGAGCACATGACTTATTCCTCCCACACTTCCACCAATTTTGGAAGCACATGGTCTCCTCTTCTCACACTTGAATCTTCCATCCAAATGGCATGTTTCCCATTGGTCAAGAGATTCTTCCATCCAAATGGCATGTTGTCTTTGGTCAAGGGGACAACATCTTAATTCTCTTCATCTTCACCATCCATTTTTCCTATTTGAATCTGGACTGTTGATTATTGCCACCTCACTATATGCTTGGAAAAGGCTATAAATACAACCCTTGGGCCTTGTATTTTGCATCCACATTTGAAGTAAAGTTATCATGTAGGTTTTATCATTGGAGCTTGGAGCATTTTGGAGTCTTATAGCTAGTCTTTACATCATGTTTTTCTTTGTATTTACATCTTAGCTTTAAATCTTGCATCATAGTTGCATTTTATGTCCCATCTTGCATCATAGTTACATTTTAGATTAGTTCATTTTAAGTTTTCATTTGAGAATATGGATTATCATGTATAGATCATTCTAGTTCAATGCCATAGCATCCACCTCCACTTGATTTTTTATCATAATCACCATCATCTCTTCATCATAGCATTCATCATCATTGTTTGCATATAGTTCCATGTAGGCATTTAGTTGGCTTGCATGTTGAATACTAATCTTGTTTCTTAAGTGTCATTCTAATAGCCTTTGTGCACATAGAAATATGAGGGCCAAAAGGTTAAAAGAATCATTAAGAATAGAGGAAAAAGAGACATTCTTGAAATATTTAGTTTGTTGCAAATTAGAATAGTTTCTTTGCTTTGAATCTTTGAATATAAATCATTTCATTAAGGTTTGTGTTGATACTAACGTTACACATTTAACACATACACAAATGGTGCCCACCATGGGGTCTTGCCCTGTTTATTATTAACATGCTTGAAAATTTATGTTCACAGGTTCATACATGAGACTTTTGGAGCTTTTTGCTCCATTTTGGCACCTCTTGTACCTATTTTGGCACCTTTTTCACCTATTTTGGCACCTTTGGTCTTTTTTTTGGCACCTTTTTCACATTTTGTGGTACCTTTGGTCTTTGTTTTGGCACCTTTTGCTCATTCTATGGTGCCTTTTGCACATTCTAGCACCTCCTATCTCTGTTGTGGCACCTTTTGTCTTTGTTTTGGCACCTTTTGTCTCTGGTTTGGCACCTTTTGCACATTTTGTGGTTCCTTTTGTCTCTATTTGGCACCTTTCATAGTTTCCCTATTTTTCACTAAATCCTAAGGCTAATACTTTGTGTTGTTGTTTTGTAGGTTTCTCAAATTCGTTGTCAAAGACATTCTTATCAAAATACTAACATATTGCAGGGGCTGGAAGTGACTTGTTTCCTTTTGGTTAAGATAGGAACATAGCTTAATTAAAAGGTTAATGAACACCATGTTTCCTTTTGGTTAAGTTATGAACATAGCTTAATTAAATGGTTAATGAACACCATGTCTTGTGTGCTTGATGCATGGTAGGCATATGCTCTCCCCTTAACTGGGTGACCAAAAAGCTAGACCCATTCACTTTTTGTGTGCGAGTGTGAGTTGAGTATATCGCATGTGTTCTTCTTTATTCATGTGGAATAAAGATTGAATGAACTATGGGTATAGTTGCTTGCTTTTGTTTATCTCAGAGGGCCTGCCTTACGGGAAAAGCAATAAACCAAGGGAATGAACCAACCGGTAACACGTTAAAGACAAGTGACTTCCAACCGGTATATAAATGTGGATATTGGAACAAAGGCTAGTATTAGGAGGATAGTTCTGATGAGAAGGGAAACAATGGTCTCTCATCACATGGATTATCCCCCATGAATGGAATGACTGCATTAAAACCCTTGTTATAGTTTGGCCAAAAACCTTTATCTATTCTTTGGTGTAGCAACAGTCATTGTGAAGGCATCCACATTCTCACAATTTTTAGTAGAGATGAAAAATATGCCATGGGAGATTCATGGGTATTGATGCTTGGCTACCCCGAGAAGTGAGCGTTGTGGAGGGGAGCCAGTGGGATCAAGCATCTAGTCATCTACTAAGAATAAGTGTGGTTGGGGTAAAACCCACGTGGAATCCAAAAGAATACAGTCTTTCACAACCTTAGGAGTGTACATTGCTTGATGTGTCTTTCTCAAAGTGTTTTCAAAACAAACAAACATCACATATCAAAAGTGAAAACCCTGATTCAAAATTGTATTTGGTGAAACAACCAAGTCTCCCATTGGAAAATCAGAAAAACCAAGCAAATTTTCAAGAAACTTTCTAAGAACCAAGTCTGCACCTGTTATGGTGCCTTTAGTATCTTTTTTGGCACCTTTTGTCTCTATTTTGGTGCCTTTTATAGAACACAAAATAGTGACCTAGGTTCATCTCCTATTTGACAATTAGTCTCATCTTGGGAATCCTCAAAAGTATTCAACCAATCTTTAGCTAAAACAGAGTCTGAACATGTGTGTTACCAAATGATTTCATGAAAGATTAAAATTTGAAAACCAAAGTCCAAACCTCTTAGTCCAAAAGAACACCCAAAACATCTATCAACACTTTGCAAATTTACAAAGGTTGACCTTCAATCTCTACAAAAGAGCTTGTAAGAACAATCCCAAATTATACAACTTTTACTATTGTCAAAATCCACAACTTTTCCAAAAATTTGAGTACCTTGTTTAGGAAGAAAATTTACCTCTAGTTTCACAGTTTGAATCAAAATTTTGAAAATTTCTCAAAGTCCAAAATCATTCCTTAGGTATCTTAGAATCTAAACTTGTTAAAAATGACTTCTACAAGTGAAATTTTCCAACCTAAACCAAGATCTAACATCACAAAGTACCAAAATCATCAAATTTATCACACCTTTGATTATTAGGCCTAGTTTCATCATTAGGATTCATCATCCTCTCTCATCATGAAATGAAGCTACATAGTCAAATCAAACTTAGTCTCATTAGAATTTGTCATTCTATTTGACTTAGTTGTAATCCTTGGTACTTTTCCAAAACCTCGATCAAAGTTTAGTCTAAACTATAACACTTGAATGCTTGTTCAAACAAGGTTACAAAAAAAAAAGCTCAAGGAAAAAGGAATCAAAATAAAAAAATTGAAACTCCAACCATTGAAACTCCAAACATTGAAATTATAACCATTGAAACTCTGATCATTGAGACTCAAAACATCAAAACTCAAAATAGTGAAACACAAAACACGATGGTGGAGACTGAAGAAAATCCTTTTCATGGACTCAACAACACTGAAGGGAAAGAAATAACTAAAGAAGATATCCAACATGCTGAACAAGACCCCAATTTCCATAAGTGTTTAGAAAATATTTTTGAAAGAAATGGGGAAAAATACCTCCTTATGCTAGCCAAACAAGGTGCCAAATTTTTGAAAGACTTTGATGTGAATCAATTGAAAGCACCACCCAAAAATCCTAAATATGATCCTAAAAAACTGGTTTCTCTCACTCACCAAATGAAGAACCTTCAACAACAAATCCTTGATATACAAAGAGGGACTTAAAAATGATACTTGTTCCAAGAAATTTTTCCTTATCCATTTGATCAAAGTATTCACATGATACCCTTTCCCAAACATTGTGAGTTCCCAAAGTATGAAAAATACAATGGTAAAACTGATCTAATAGACCATGTGAGAGAATTTAGGACCATGAGTCTTAAATTTTCATATGAGGAAACATATTTGATGAGATTATTCCCAAGAAGCTTAGGTGGAAATTGTCTTGAATGGTTCTACAAACTCACCCCACCAATTATCAACTTTGAGGAATTAGTCAACAAGTTCATCACCCAATATTCTTACAACATCCAACATGACATTACTATGAAAGATATTTGTAACTTGAAACAAAAGAAGGGTGAATCATTCCTTATATTCTTGCAAAAATGGAGAAGGTTATTTTCACAATACTCTTGTCCTGTACCAGAAAAGGAAAAGATAACAATCTTTATTGACAACCTTAATGACGAGATGAGTTATAGATTGGAATTACAATGTCCCCCAACCTTCAAAAAATTGATTGAGAATGGGATTAAAATCGAGGATGCCTTAGTCAAGAGAGGAGTCATCAAGATATACAATGAAAACAACTCATCAAAATCCTCCAACAATTACAATAGTGGCGACAAACCCAAGTTTTGGCAATGAAACAAGAATGTTGGAAACAACAATGGTACAGTCAAAGGTCAAAATGAAAAACCTATATTCAACCTAACTACAGCCGCCACCAAAACTAATCAGAATAACAATCCCCCCAAAAACCAAAGCAACAACCAAGGCAACAACCAAAGCAACAATCAAGGTAATAACCAGGGAAACAACCAAAATGTCAACCAAAGCAACAATCAAGGTAATGTTGGATCTAGAACACCATCATATTGAATGTCCACAAATCGAAGGAGGTTCACCCCTTTGGGACAATCATTAGAATCAACATTAAAGGAACTTATCGAAGCTAAAGGCATAACGTTACCAGAGGTAAGAAATTGGGAACCACAAATTAAGCCTCCATGGTGGAATGACACTCACTTCTATGACTTTCACCACAACAAGGGACATAAAACCAATGACTGCATGTAGTTGAAACACTTGATAGAAGATATGATTGACAATAGGACAATCTTTGTAAAAGGACTCCACACAAACAATGATCATGGGGTGTTCAATAACCCTCTACCAAACTATGAGAAAGGAGATTCATCATCATCAAATAACAAGGGAAAAAACATAAATTATGTCTATGACACCACCATTCTACATATTGAGGTGGTTAATGATGCAACTCATGACATATTGGATCTTATTGTAAATGATAACTCAACCAACGATAACACCATTGAACATGAACAAGACATCATTGCAATTAAAAATCATCACCATTGCATTGACACTACCTCACATCAAATAAATGTTATCAAAATTAGGGAACAACAAGACAATAGATTTTTCAATGCAATCACACGAGGACAAGCCAAGGTAACATTGAAAGGAGCTACCCCTTCCACGTCCAAATTAATTTTTATTCCTATGACTCAGTATAACATAGTGGATCAATTTCAGAAGATACCCACACAAATATCCATATTAGAACTTCTCAAGATTTCACCTGCTCACAAGGAAATATTGGAACAAGCTCTAGTTGCCACCACAGTACCCAACAACCTAGAGGTTTTCCAATTCTAGACTATAGTTGGACATTTGATTGCACCACACTGCTTATCCTTTTATGAACATGATGATGTGTCTATCAATCATCCCCACAACTCTACCCTACACATTGGGGTCCTAATTCAAAAGAACCGTGTTAAACATGTCCTAATATATGGAGGAGCTAGCCTAAATATCTGTACTTTGAAACTTGTCTGTGCACTAGGCTATTCATAAAATGTTATTGATCCTAGGAGGAAAATCACAATAAAAGCATATGATGACAAGGAGAGATCTTCACAAGGACTGATAGTGCTACCTATTCAAGTGGGACCAGTTGTCAAAGATATAGTATGCTAGGTGTTAGACAAAGAGTTAACCTACAACATACTCTTGGGAAGACCTTGGATCCATGACATGCAAGCAATACCATCCACATATCACTAGTGTTTAATTTCCTAGTCAATGGGCATGAAATCACTATTATAGTTGACTCAAATAACCCCCAATATTGTAACACCCTCAAGACTACCCAAGATACTTTTGTAGCACACAACAGGGAAGCCCCAACTCGGGGTTTATCAAATGATGGGAAATAATTAAATGTCTTGTCAAAGTGGGTTGAGAAAAAGGAACAATCAAAGGATAAGGATATCAGTGATGCCAATCCCACAAATAAAGAGAGTACTTCAACTCCTACTCCACAAAATCAAGGTCAACTTGAATCATTATCACAACAAGTTTCCAAGATACAAATGAAAGATAAAGGCATGGGGGAATACTCATTTCAATAATCCTTATGCTAGTTGCAAATTTCATCTTCTCCAAAGTCATATGGACAGCCATTGACATCACGACAATAATCATCACAACCCACCACACTATTTGAGGGAACCTTTGTAAGAGAAGACACATTAGTGGATGAGTCAAATGTCAAGGAGGTTTTAAAATGGTTGTACAAAGATGAAGAATCATCACAAGCATCCACCTCAAGTGTATAAACAGAATAATATGGAAAAGGAAAGACAATCATGGAAAAGATGGGATACGAAGGAAAAGGTCCTATCGGTAAAAGAAAGAAAGGAATCATAGAACCAATCAAACATGTCACCATGCAAGCCAAGGATAAAACAGGACTTGGGTATAGATAAGAATCCAGAGAAGAAACCAAACAACAAGTTGTTGAAAGAATCCTATAACTACAAGCTAGTGACACTCATGAAACTGATTCAAATGAGTATGAGTGGGATTCATTATTTGAAGAGTCTTGTCATGATAAGGAAATTTATGTAGTCCAAAAATATACACCCATAAATGAGGAGGGTCAAATTTTAGGTCATAGACTACTTGAAATAGGATCACTACACATTGATGATTCTAGTGAAGATGATAAAACTCAGAGTGAAATAGATAATTTGGAGGAGAGTTACCTTATAGACATTGATTTCGTTATTGGCCAACCCGAAGACATCATCATTGGGACTCTTATCGCATCTAAATTCAGCCAATCCACTGACTCCTTACCCCTGATACATCTTGAATTGATAGATTTGGATCAAATTGAGTCATCTGATATCCCCCTCTTTTCAAATGATGAAGCCATTATCAACTTCCTCTATTATAGCAATCCTGAAACAAATTCCACCATTGAACATCATAATGAAGCTTCGAACCAAGAGAGTGTCAAATTTTCTAGCTATAAAATGAATAATACATGGAATAGGTCTAATGATGAAAACCATTCAATGGCAGTATCAGATCTAGAAAAGGTAAAAAAAAAAGAGTATATCCAACAGTGAAAAATTCTCTGAGGTTTTGAAGGATGGAAGATTTGACACACTCCCGGAACACTTTTAGGAATGATCTAAAGTATTGGTTGAACCCACCCAGTCTATCAATATTGGCAATGAAGAAACAGTGAAGACTATCCATCTAGCAGAATCCTTGAAAAATCAAGAAAAACCAAACTTCATCAAATTATTCATAGAAAGGAAAATCAACTTTGCTTGGTCTTATGCCGACATGCCATGGATTGATCTAGAACTCATCATGCACTATTTTTTGCTACCATCAGGAATAAAACTAGTCAAGAAAAAGTTAAGGAAAATGCATCCACATATTGCCATCTTGGTAAAAGAAGAACTAAAGAATTTATTGGATGTGGGATTTATCAGACCTATCAACTATGTAGAGTGGATCTCTAACATCGTACCTATTTCCAAGCCAGAAAAATCATTAGAATCTTCATAGATTTCAGAGATCTCAATAAAGCTTTCCCAAAAGATGACTTTCCCCTACCTAATATTGATATCATTGTGGACTTGACTATTGGCCATGAAATTCTCTCGCTCATGGATGGATTTTCAGGGTATAATCAAATAAAAATTGCTCCTGAAGATCAAGATAAAACTACCTTCACATGTCCTTGGGGCACTTTCTACTTGAATTTCATGCCAATCAGGTTGAAAATGCTAGAGCCACATATTAGAGAGAAATGACCACCATCTTTCATGACATTATGCACACTTTTATGGAAGACTATGTAGATGATCTATTGGAAAAATCCTACACCAGAGGACACCTGGAGATCTTAGATAAAATCTTCACCAAACTGGAGAAGTTCAATGTGAGACTAAATCCCAAGAAATGTGTATTCGATGTAACATTAACTAAACTTTTTGGGTACATTGTGTCAGCTAAAGGCATTCAGGTAGACTTTTCCAAGGTCAAAGCTATCATGGAGATGCCTCCTAAAAACATCATCGAACTCAAATCATTGCAAGGAAGATTCCACTATATCAGGAGGTTTATTGCACAACTAGCTGACAAAACTCACCCCTTCAACCACTTGCTTCACAAGAATACATCTTTTCAAGGGGATGAAAAATGCGAAGAAGCCTTCAATCAATTGAAATAATATCTAATGATTCAACCTGTCTTAATACCACTAGTAGAAGGAAAACCACTTTTTTTGTACATAGCAACAACTAAAACATTATTGGAAGCCTTGTTAGCACAAGAGGATTCAACAGGAAAAGAAAGGGCAATATATTAAATCAACAAAACCTTAAATGGCTATGAGATCAATTATACCTTCATTGAAAAGGCTTGTCTAGCAATAGTGTTCACTACCCAAAAATTGTGACATTATATTCTCACCCATTCCATCAAATTGATAGCCAAGATAGATCCACTGAAATACCTTCTAAGAAAAGCTAATCTAACTAGAAGAATAGCCAAGTTGGTCATGATGCTGAGTGAATTTGACATCCAATATATTTATAGGAAGGAAATAAAAGGACAAGAAATTGCAAACCAGTTAGAGGAAGCACCATTATATGACAATCATCCCATGAACATTGAGTTTCTAGATGTTGATTTCTTGACAATATCCACACAACAATGGGTCTTGTACTTTGATGGTTCATATACACAACATGGATAAGAAGTCAGAATCTTGTTTATCTTGCCACAAGGACACACCATTCCCAAGTCCTACAGATTGATGTTCCCTTGCACCAACAACATAGCTGAATATGAATCATTGATCATTGGAATCAAAGTAGCAATTGAGTGGAAGATCACAGTGTTACATGTCTATAGGGATTCACAACTAGCCATTAATTAGGTAAACGATGACTATCAAACAAAGGATGACAAGTTGATGCCCTAGAAAAGAATGGTTGATGACTTCAAAAAGTACTTTGTAGAAATAAGATTTGAGAAAATTCCTTGAAATGACAACAAAGCCGTTGATGCCATGGCAGCCATTGCTTCTCTCTTACAGATTCTAGAGAAATGATCCCATTACGAGTTCATGGTGGAACAACTATTCATCCCATCTTATGACAACCCCGAGTCCCAAGTTATCTACCATCTAGCTAAGACTGACACTTCCCTTTATGGGAAAAATCTATACATACCTAAAAGACAACACCCTCCCTCCTAGCCTATCTCATAATAAAAAAAACTTCATTCACCAAACCACCTGACACACCCTTACCATAGATGTCCTTTATCGAAGAGGTCTTGATGGAACTCTCATCCAATTTTTGGAATGTGATGAGTCTGAAACAACTTTATGATAAGTACATGAAGGTGTTTGTGGCAATCATTCAAGTGGTTTAAACCTAGCTAAGAAACTCCTTTTGGGATATTACTAGCCGACTATGGAGAAAGATTCTTTTTAGATTGTCAAGAAATGCCAAAAGTGCCTGATTCATGGCAGTCTCATCCATGCACCAGTGCAAGAACTTCACCCTTTTACATCAACATGTGCCTTTTGTTAGTGGGGATTGGACCTCATTGACAAGATTCATCCATATTCATCCAATGGAAACAAGTTCATTATTACAACTATTGATTATTTCACAAAATGGATTGAAGTTGTCCCTCTAACTATTATCACTGGAAAAAAATTTTTGTCCTTCATCCTGAACTACATCATTTGTACATATGACATCCCTCACTTCATCATCACTGACAATAGACGACCTTTCAAAAATCAAGATGTTGAAGAACTTTGTGAGAAATTTCATATCCAGCATTGGTTTTCTACACCCTATTATCCTCAAGGAAATGGCCAAGTAGAGGCCTCAAACAAGACTATCCTAAAAATCTTAAAGAAAAAAGTCAACAATGTTGGACATGACTAGCATGTGCAAATAAACCTTGCTCTATGGGCTTATAGAACCATTATCTGTACCTCTATGGGAGCTACACCCTATGCTCTAGTCTATGGATCAAAATCCATTCTACCCATTGAGGTTCAACTACCATCACTTTGTGTGTCACTAAAAGGGATCATTTCAGATGAGGATCATAGGGTGTCAAGGTTACCAGAATTGGAATTCTTGGATGAGCATCATCAACATGCAGTGGACCACCTAAAGGCATATTAGTAAAGAATATCCAAAAGCTACAACCACAAATTCAAGCCTAGAATATTTCAGCTTGGTGATTTATTCTTGAAAGAGAATCCTCACAATCAACAAGATTGAGAGAAGGGGAAATTTGAACCAAAATGGCTTGGTCCCTTTATCATTGTGTCAGCTTTCAGATCAGGAGCATATCAGTTGTCTACACCAGAAAGGGGATTTGTTTGATGAACCCCTCAATAGCCTGCATCTCAAGAAGTTCTACACTTGAATCATCTAGTGCATTGGGGAAAAGGTCTAGAAAAATACCAAAAACATTAGAAAATGTCCTAAAAAAATGGTTTCCTTGATGAAAACTTGGAAAACAGGCGTCTGAGTAACAACAAAAAAAAAATCAAAAAAAGAGAAAAATACAAAAAAAAACAAAAAGATCAAAAAAATCAAAAAATTTGAAAAAGTGCAATAAAAAAAAGTAGTGAAAACCTAGCAACATGCGCTATTTGTGATAGGTTGGCTTTTCCATCTATTTGAGCATGTCAACCATTTTTGTTCACTATTCGCTTTCGCCATCCATTTTCCTATCCTTTGAAAGAACCATGTACATATTCTGCCATCGTAGTCGTGTCTCACCCTAGACTGGGGGAAAAATCCTAAACTCATTAGGGGAAAACAAACTTTGAGATTGAACCAATAGGCAAATAGTAGGAAGACAAATGCAACAACAATGATTAAAACACAACCAATATTAAACATCAATGACCATCAAAAATGCATCAAACATCCATATCATATCAAAATCCAAAAACAAGTCAAAAACAGAGTCGTCTTGTTGAGCTACGTGATCTCTGCATATATAATGTAGGCAAGGCTAATCTTTGATCAACCCCTAAGACCCCTAGGATAGGTCTTTAGGTTAGGTTCTTAGTCAAAATCTCAGAAAACACCTAAAATTTGGAAAATAAAAAAATCCCAAAAATAATATAAAATTGAACATAAAATCAAATCAAAAGGATGATGCTCTTCTAAATCATGGGTTATCACGTTAAACACAAATGTTCCATTGTTGTACTTGGATTTTTGTTATCATATCTATGGAGCCCCTTGATGTATTGAACTAGAGGAGCCAAAAAGGAGTATGATTTTTCATTTTCTTTTGTCTGCGAGTTGATCATTACTACTATGCAAATTGTCATAAGACATGTGCTACAAAGTATCACTAATGACATTCTAAATTTTCAAAGGAAAATGATTAACTCTTTTCTATTTACGCAAGCGATACTCAAGTCATCTCAATTCATTTATACTTAGATGCTTGTGTTAACTTGCACTATCAAACTTTATGGAAGTAGTACTCAGGTCATCATGGTCTAAATATACCATTGATGCTTGTACTCACTTTCAACATTTTAAAGGCCCAATGATGATAAAAAGCATGATAAATCAGTTGTCATGAATAACAACTTTTACATACAAGATTTGCTTGTTTAGATTATATTGCATCCATGTTAGTGTGCATCTGTATTTATGGCATTTCCAAAGCTACAACAATGATGTTATCTCTTGTATTAAGGGAATCTTGAGTACACTTGACATTGCCAGAAACACATCATTTTCATATAATTAGAAAATATTCCCATTTAGTTGCACCACTTGCATTGGAAAACATTACAACATCATTCATCCATTCATGAATCACATCATAATAATTGCATCAGAAAACAAAAAATGACATCCATTGCATCTCATTTACACAATCAAAATCATTTCATTTAGTGGCATTAGGGAAGTGGTTCACTAAGCTTAAATGAGTGAGTCTCTCTAGATTTCCAAAAGAATTGGGAAATATGCCAGGTTTTATGAAGCTTAATGTAACAAAGAATCAACTTCCAACAACCTTCCCACAACTCTTGGAAGATGGATAGATTCACTCATTTAAGCTTAAGACCCTAGAACACAATCATTTGAATAGTCATTTGCATCACATAATCATCATTAATCCTTACAAAACATCACACATCATTTGCGTCACATCCATACATATTCAACATAATCATCACATGGAACATCTTACATCATTTGCATAATCAAATCCATCATCCATAAAGCATAAAAAAATCATCATTGCATACATCACATATAAACATCACCTAAACATCAACATAAATATGCATCATCATGTGATCATTTCATATACACATTCATTCATTCATTACATCATTTATTTGCATTAGAAAAGAACAAAAGCATAAAATTCATCAAATATCATTGGAATAATAAAATCCATCACATAGATCATATAGGAATCATTCATAAAAAAATCTTAGAATCATAACACATTAGTTGTATCATCATTTGCATCCATAGCATATTGTAACATTAGAATCATCATCATAACATGGAAATTAAATGCATCATAGACATCTATCATCATATCAACACATAGATCATAATCATCATTGCATATCATATAACCTCAAAAATTATAATGTCAAAGTGTACAGGATATCCAAAAGTATGATGAGATACATCAATATAAAAAATGGCACTATATCATAAAGTTTGAACACAAGAAGTGCATCATCAATGTCGCAATAGTGTATACATCATAAGATTCTATGTCGAGCTCCCCCCAAATAGTGTTGGCCTTACAGAACCAATACCTCCTCCACCTGATGGACCTACACCAGGATCTCTCCTATCTCTAGGCAATGGCTGAGTAACACCTATGCCAACAGTCTGAGACCGGGATCTGCTAGATCAAGATGGTACAAAACTCTCTCACCGCTTGAAAGGAACTAGCTTATGATATTTACCCCTGTAAAACTTCAACTCCTGAGTAGTTTGTTGAATCTCTCTAAGGAACTTCGATGTACCCGTAGCTACTACAGCCTACTATAATCTCTCGATAATGACCTCGACCTGCTCTACCCATCGTCTCATGGCATCCCTCTCTGTAGTAAGTATGATGACATGTTCTTGTACCTATTGTACCTACTACCTATCTATATCTCTCTTAGTCATCAGTGTTTGAACCTATGCTTGAGCTTGCACTAACTGACCCTAAAGAGTCTGAACTTGTGCCTATACCTACTACCTATCTACATCTCTCTCAGCTATCAATATCTCAAATTGTGCCCGAGCCTACACTAACTCACCCTGAAAAGTTTGAATTTGTGCCTGTAATGCCTCTTTCTACTCCTCCTATTGATGAGAAGGGAC
The DNA here is from genome assembly GCA_007258455.2 of Sequoia sempervirens. Taxonomy (NCBI): domain Eukaryota; kingdom Viridiplantae; phylum Streptophyta; class Pinopsida; order Cupressales; family Cupressaceae; genus Sequoia; species Sequoia sempervirens. The sequence goes on from VDFB02373365.1 coordinate 274,330,906, forward strand.
TCCAATCCAAATCCTAGGCATCACCAACTGAGGTATAGTAATACTCCTATGTCTAGGAATTGCAAAAACTAGAAAGAGACTACCAACTACAGTCGATGGCCCTACACCTGAACCACCACCACCATCATCATCACCACCCCCACCACCACCCTCAACACCCCCATCATCCTCTTCATCCCTAATATTACTCTCCTCCTCCTCTCCATCGCCCTTTTGTCTCAGTTCCCTTTCATCATCATCAACTGGTGGAACTATCTCATGAGGACTAGATAACCTTGAAAAAGGATGTGTGTAGAAATACTCAGAATAATCCTCTGTCATCCCTGCATCTATTGTTTGTGGAACACAATCCCATACACATGGCACCAATGTATAATACTCGATACAAAAAGCATCATAAGATAAACAAGGGCCCCATTCTATCGCATCTTGTCATCGCCATGCATAATGGGAAACCCCCTGGGGCATCACCTGAACTCGTCCAAACTAATGATAAACATGTAGATACAAATATCTCTCAAGTACAGAAAGTGTCTATCCAATCAATTATCGTGATAATAACATTTATGGCATCTCCACCTGATCCTCTAGCCACATCTCACAATCCAAGTAGGGGTGACATTTCATGATCTCCAATAAGCTAATTTTCCCAGCTTATGCTGGACACACGGACCACTATAGCTAAACACATAGGGTCTACCTGTTGGTCACTATTTATCTCCTAATGGTTGAGTGATTTCTAGATGCTCCCATGCCCATGTCTACAATAGTGTAATAATGGAAGAGAGGCTCATCACCCCACAATACACAACCTGGTGCAAATCATAATACAAATGGGCTAGCATACATGAACCCCATGCATATCTGGTCCCCTCCAACATCATACACTCCAATACTCGACTCCAACCCACTGAAAATCCCTTTGACCTACGGTCAGGACAAAGGAATCCACCAGTAAACCCAGAAAGAACACACAGTAGAGGATCATTTCTCCCGACCATCTCCTGCCAGGGGACCCAATGGCTTGAAACATGATCATCTTGGAAAATCTTACACAAGGCATCAGTCCTACCCTACTCTACTTTGTCATACACAACTATCTCACCCATCACCAAAATCCATAGGATATGATAAAAATCCTCTAGAGTAACTATCATCTCCCCAATAGCTAGATGAAAGGTATTGTGGTCACTATTCCACCTCTCCATTAAAGCAGTCAACAAACCCCTATTAATCCTATACTGGGGTATATCTAACAAGGATGTCAACCCACAATGTGTAACAATATCTAAATCCTCCTAAGTCAACTGAAAACCATCTCCCATTTCTTTGGAAAACACTCCCAAGACTGGAGCACATCAAAGTGCTCCTAATCATATTAGGAAAAAAAATTAGCACTACATCAATCAATCTATCAAATTTATCCCTAACACAATGTTCAATCGAGATCATCAGTCAATCAAATCATGTTCAATCAAGATCATCAATCAATCAAATCATGTTCAATCAAGATCATCAGTCAATCAAATCAAGTTCAATCAAGACCATCAAATCAATCAATCAAGACAATCATCAATGCATCTATCATCAATCCTCACTTATCATAAGGTCGATACATCAAGTTCTCCTACCATTGATCCTCACCTATCATGAGGTCAATACATCAATGAATCCTATCGTCAATCCTCACCTATCATGAGGTCGATACATCATCAATCCTATCATCAATCCTCATTTATCATGAGGTTGATACATCAGTGAATCCTATCATCAATCCTCACCTATCATGAGGTCTATACATCATCAAACCTATCATCGATCCTCACCTATCATGAGGTCAATACATAAGTGGATCCTACCATCGATCCTCAACTATCATGAGGTCAATGCATCATCAACTCTATCATCAATCCTTTCCTATCATGAGGTCAAAAAATCATCTAGTTATCCTATCATTTGACTCTCACCTATCATGAGATCAAATCAACTATCTTATCAAAATCATCACTAAACTGCATGACTAACATGATTCATGAACATCATCAATAAACATATACAAAGCAACATTTGACATAATCAGAAGGACTTTAATCAATCAAACATCATCGGACAAGAAAAACAACAGGGCAAATATCAAGAATCATTCAAGGGAAAACCCCCAATGTAGGACCATGATGGGCTAAAAAGTGGTGATATGTAAGTGATATGATGGCCCATGTGGCTGATGACTTTTTTTTAACCCAAAATTGATGAAATGAAAAGGGTTTTTAATGGAGATTCTTAGATTACCAACAATATAAATTATGTTTTACTTTGAATTTAATAAATAATTATTGTAGACATAGAAAATATATAGATTGATATCACACACTTGATCCTAATCTACTACCATCGCTTCATCCTGAATTATCCCTCTGCCTAACCATTTAATCGAATAGCCTTATTTGATTAAATTCATCATAATTTCCCTTTTAATTAAATAAATCTCCCAATTTAATTAAGTCATCATCTCTGTGTAATTAGCTAGGTCATTTCATCTTCCTATCTTTATTTAATTAAATAATCCATATTATTTGATTAAATCTCTAAAGATCATCTAATTAAATTAAATAAATCAAACATTTATCTAATTTAATCTAACATTACCCCCTTGTTAAATAAATAAAAAAAAATTATTTAACTAAGTCTAAATCATTCTTTTCTCATTTTGAGTTATTTAAATTCTAAAATCTAAGTCAAACTGGTCAAATCACCTAATCTACTCTTAAATTAATCAAACTTTGATTAATTTAATCCTAATCACTCAAATCCTCTAGATTTTGTAACTTGCACATGAAAATAAATTTAATTGATTTATAAATCATTTATTTTCATTCAAAAAAGGCATCAAAGATGGAATATTCCTCAAATTTGAAATCTCCCCACAAAAGGACTTGTCCCTTCCAACAAAGCATTTAAAATCTCTTACATGTCCTTTTCTTGAGCCATGTGTATTTACTTCACCTTTCATCTCATCCTTTAAGCCATATTTTGAATTTGAATCTTCCCCCTCTTTGCACATTCTTCAAAATGTGCTCATTCCTCAACCATTCACATGATAACATGTGGCTTCTTCTCATTTTTTGAAGATTAGTCTCACATTCATCCCTTTTGCCTCTTTTCTAATCAATCTCATCTATAAATGAAGAGCTCATCCTTCATTTGATCCATCCACAATTTGAGTAAACTTATTATGCTCAAATCATTAGCAATTTTCATCCATTATAATTGATTTCATAGCTAGGTAATGTAGATTTTTCTATTGGAGTATTCATCAAGCATCAACAAAGTGGATCACTCTTCATCACACATCAATCTTGCATCATAGGAATTGGGAAAGGGCCAATTTTCACATCAAATTGGCACCAATTACCCCATGGGATCAAGAGTTTGCATTTATTTTCAATAGGATTTAGCTTGCTTTATTGTTCTTTCATCTCATTCTTGCTTTATTTCTTAATTGAAACTTTGCTAATGGATTTCATGGGGAATCCTTGTTCTTGCTTGCATTTCACCTTCTAATGTGTTTGTTTATGTTGTTTTGTAGGTATTAGGATTGGGGTTCAACATTTTGGTGCTAGGAGGGAAAACCAAAAGATCAAATCATGTTTTTTGAGAAAATTCCATGATTTTTTTGTGTTTTTATGTGTTTATAGGAAATAGCGCTGCTTACAGTCCAGCGGGGCCATATAGAACAACTCATAGTCTAGCGAGTCCATATAGCACTGCTCACAGTCCAGCGGGGCCATATAGAACCACTCACAGTCTAGCGGGGCTATACAAAATTGCTTTGGAAACAAACTGCACCACTCAAAACTTCAAACTACACCACTAAGTCTCTAGCATCCCCATATAGCGCTACTACAAAATCAAACAGAGCTGCCATCATAGACAAAACTGTTTGACTTTCTTGCTTTTTCATGCAAACTTAAAATGCCATATCTTGGTCATTTTTTGGTCTTTTTCAAAGATTTTTTTTTAAATTGGGTAGAATTTCATAAGCTATCCAATGGTGTAGGTTATTATCAACTTTTATAGAGTTAAAATTTTAAAATTTTCACTTAATGTCAAATCACAATGAAACTTGGTCTAAATTTTAGGGTTTTTATGCTTAATCATTTATCTAACCCTCATATCTTCTTGTTTTCTTGATGTCATTTAACATTTGGAGCTTGTATTGCAGGTTTTAAAAGATCATGGAGCATGGAAGTCAACGAAAAAGCATTATCACATCATTGTAACAAGTGTTTTTAAATACTTTGGGGAGAAATTATAATCCCTCTTCTAAGGATTTGCTATCTTTCAAGCTTTTAGGACCTACTAAATTTATTTTAGGCTCTAAAAAAACAAGACAAAGGAATTAAAAAAAACCTTAGGAAAATTTACTAGATGTTTAAGGTTAACAATTGAACAATCAAATCTCACACTTCTTTTGGTGCACTCAAAAGAATTCACTTTTTCTTTTTAGACTTAAAATGAACAAGTGTTCTCATTGTTTTGTAATTACTTACACAAAGTAATATCATCAAGAGACATATGCACTTCTCTCATGCCTCATGGTGATCTTGAGAATCAAAAGGCTTTTGGTGATATTAGGTTGTGTAAGTGATTTCCTTCACACTTCATTTTGGGATTAAAATTGAACAAATCTTTGTGAGTGTGAGTGAGAATATTGCATGTGTTCTCCCTTTGTTTCTAAACAAAGGTTGATGGAACTATGAATATGGTTACTCACTATTGTTTATCTTAGAGGGCCTGCCTTGGGGAAAAAGTACTCACCCAAGGGAATGACTCAATCTGTAACACTCTGAACCCTAGAGAATTTCCAACTGGGATATAAATGTGGGTATTGGAATAAGCACCACTATCACACGATTTGCTCTGATGAGAAGGGCAACAATGGTCTCTTACCTCAATGGGTCGACTCCTACGAACGAAAAGTTCGAATTAAAGCCCTTGTTTAGAAAAGGTCAAAATCTTTGATCTACTTGTTGGTGCAAGAATGTTTGTTCTGAAGTTGTCCCACATTTTTACAACTCTTAGTAGAAATTAAAAGCATTCCATGGGAGTTTCATGGGTGTTGATGCTTGGCTTCCTCGTATAAGTGAGTGTCGTGGAGGGGAGCCAGTGGGGTCAAGCATCTAATCATTTGCTAAGAGTAGGCATAGCTGGACTTGTCCAAGTGGGAACTCAACAAGTAAATTCTTTCATATCCATAGGTTTGTGCATGTTCTTGGTATCAAAACACTTGCTTGTTTGAAAACATTGGGAAACACACATTCAACAGGAAAATAAAAATTTCAAACCCCTTAGTTAGAGAAAATACCTTTGAAAAAACCCAAGAACTATTGCTTACCCTAGGGATTACATCCTTAGAGGTTTCTAAGTAATTGGGTTTACATCTTAATTTGCTTCTACCAAGGTAAACATTAGGTAACCATTGCCTTGATTTCATTGAATTCCACATAGCACTTTGAGGGATGAAAATAAGTTAGGACATTGGACGCTTAGTTTGAAAATCTAATCAAAAAAGTGTTTGTGGTAAAATCAATTCACTAATCAAGATGAAATCAATTGAACCCCACACATGTGCTTGTGTATCTTTTGTCTTATGGTCTTTTGAGCAAACATTGATCTTTTGGTTTGAAGGGAAAAGCATGTTCTTCAAAACCTTGGCCTTGTAAACAAGTCCTTCTTAGGTTCATTTAGGATCAAAATAAAACACTTCATCCATCTCAAACATTTATCATCTCGTCCCACAAGAAACTTTAGAGCTTTGGAAACATCATTATCTAGACTTGGGTACATCATTAAACCAAATCAAAATCGCCTTGTTTAATTAGGAGTATGGGAATGCATCCTTTCTCATACCTCTAGTTAAATTAGCACACCTTTGAACAAGTTTATCATAAATATCACATCCAACATATTAGGGTTTACAAGTTCATTATCCAATCAAACCAATCAAAATCAAACCCTAAAGTCTAGCATTGATCCAAATTCCCTAAATGTTCAACACTCATATTATTTACCCCTTTCATCCTTCATCTCGTCATTAGTCCTAAGAACCTTGGAGGTCACTTTTACAACAAGTTCAAAACACAAGAGGTACATGGAATATAAACTTGATCCATACATCATGAGTATTCCAAGTCAACCAAACTATCAAAGCCTTACAATGCCAATTGATTTTCAAAACTCACATTTATACAATCCATACATGGGATCATTATCTCCTACAAACCTCAATGGTACAACAAATATGAGTCTACCCAATATAAATCTTGGAACACCATTTCCAATGGTAGATTTAAATCCAAGTCCAACATTACAAATCTATCAACCAAATACTCAATGCATGAGTCTTCAACAAAATAACATTATCGCACCAAATCCATACATGCCAAAAGTGAATATACCAAGTACAAGATTACCAAACATGAATCCACACTTGGAAAACTTTGGGATAAATATGTTTTTGAATCATACAAATGTTGTTCAAAGTCCAAACAAGATGTTAACAACTCCGTGTATTAATCCAAGTTGAAAGGTAACACCATGCAAAATCAAAGTTACCTAAATCAAGGCAATGTGATTCCCAACACCAACAATGTTCAAATTCAACCTATCATGCCAAATCTGAACATCATCCCAAATCAAAACATTGTCCAAAATCAATTTTTCCATGATCCCATTCAAAAACCACAAGTATGCATCCCAAATCTTCTTGAAAAAAACCAAATCAACTATATCAAGGGAGTCAAGATCGAAATCAAGATCAAATTTGGCAAGATCAAATTGCTACACTTACCAAAATAGTTGAGTCATTGTGCCAAGAGACATCTCCACCACCATTATTCATATCAACATCATTCCTTGGTTTAGGGCTTCCCCCTTTACCTAGGACCAATCACTCCATCCAAATCAATCCACCTAACACCAATCAAGCCATCACATGAAATCCTTTGAATATACCATTGACATCACACCAACAAATGGTATCTAATCAAATGAAAACATCAATCTTGACAAATCAAAATATGGTCTCCCAAGAATCTATCACCTTGGTCATTTCGACCATTCCTATCACCTTGATCACTCCAACCATCACCTCAATCACTCCAACCACCCCTATCACACCCATCATATCTCAAACCCTCATGATCACTCCAAATGTATCTCAATGACTTGTCACTACATCCAACATGATTCCAAAACCACCATTGTCATCATGACCCACACCACTCCTTGGCTTAGGGCTTCCCCCTTTACCAAATCTTAATCAAACCAACATCCCAAACATCAATCAAAACATCATGTCAAACTTTTAGAAATTGTCATCGACATCACAACAACAGAAGACAAATGCACAAGCAATCACAATATCATCAACGACCCCCATAATATCTTAAAACATGGTCTCTCAAGGAACAATCACATCAATTACACCACCCACCACTCAAATACTAATCATCAATACGACGACACCTCTTATCACCACAATAAGAACTATTCCAAACCACCTATGCCACCACCACCACCCAAACCAAACACATCAAACCAATACAAGATTGTGTTGCAAGCCGCTTATCAGAAGGCACTCCAACAAAACCAAAACCAATAAGGTACATAATTAGCTACTCAGTAAGCTACACAAGCTACTCAAGTTTCCCAAGCCAGACTACAAGCCCAGGCTCAAGTGCAAGCGCAACCTCGAGCCCAATACCAAGCCCAACAAAAAAATGTTGTTCAAAATCCCAAAAAAATGTTAACGACTCCATGTATCGATCCAAGTCAACAATCACATAATCAAGACCTATCCATCAACAAACACATGGAAAATATTTCTACCTCATCCAAAGATCAAATCAACATACATCAAGAGTTACTTTTTGATCATGATAAGAATCCTTCAACAATATCCGACAATGATCCATTTCAAGGAGTGTTAACATTATTGATCTTGTAATAAACAATCCATCGACCAATGGTCATGTTGAAAATGTCTCTACATCACCTAATAAGTTAGAGGACATATCTCAAAAATTTATTCCAAAGCATGATCAACATCTCCCACCAAAGTCTAGCAATGGTCCTTTCCAAGACATATTGACATCCTTTGACCTCATGATTGTCGATATTGAAGGAATCTTCAACTCAAAATTTGATCCAAGTCCACTAAAAAATGAAGAGGATATTGAGGCAATTCCCATGCCTAATGACGACATCCAAGAACCTTTTATAAGCAATCCATCCTTTGAAACTAACCCATGTCAAGAACTTGATCCAAATCATGATGAAAGTAACTCTAAAATCATTTACGATCAAGAATTTGTATCTCCAAGATACTACAATGATCTAATGGACACTCTCCTATCTATACAAGATGCACATACTCCTCCATCTACCCATGAGATGCCTTCTATGGATGGACACATAGATGATCTTCATTCATAACAAGATTCTTTTACTCTTGACATTATTACACAAAAAGAGCAGGTTATTGAGTTGACAACATCAGGATCAGACATATCCCAAATTCAGATTGAGGACATCATGTATGAAGATATCCTGTAGTATCCACTCAAGGAAACAAGTAAGATAGAACAATATAATCTAGAGTTAGCAGAGCATTCAATAGAAATAACATCATCTATAGTGGCCATTTTTCAGAGCATGTTTATTGAACAAGACATCTCAAAACAAGTAGAATCAAGGAACGAAGGTGCTACTACCACTATATTGGGGGAAAATTTATCTAGTGCAAATGTCAACATAAGGAGCATGAAGAGTCCTTATGGTGAAACCAATGCCAATACTACAACCCTCCACATCATGAATCTTCATCAACCCATCACCCCATCCACGAATTGGGACCAACATCAAAAGAAGGTTTCAAATCAAAGCACAAAGAATGTTATCATAGAAAAAGAAGCTAAAAATCATGATGGACAAATCAAATACACATGGATACCAAAGAAGACAAAGAAAGATTATCCCTATCAAACTACATCAGTCAAAAAAACTATGGGGAAAACTAAAAAAGGGAAAAGTATCCATCAAAAATGTCCACAAAGGAAAAAAAAGGCTTCTGAAGTGATGTATAAAGTATATCAAGCAGTTGGTCCTAATTCCACACACACTTTCGTATCCACCCATCATTGTTCATCTTCCCAAGTTTGGAGAGTCAAAGGTTCCAAATTGTCAACCAATCCATCTCTTATCCCTAAACACACTCCATCCACGCCTCCACACATGATATCCAATTCTCAAATTGACCATGTATTGGCAATGATCCTTCATCATAAGGATTCTGAAGGCACTCTATCGCGATGTGCGTATAGAGATAGAGTTAGCCCTAGTATCAATAAAGTAGATGAAGAATCCCAAAAGTTGCATTCAAGTGCACGTATCTTACCAAAGCAACTTCTTCAAGTAGACTATCAATGGCACATCATGACAAAAGCATCTACATCAGAAACACCTTGTGGTTCAACATGAGCTTAAAGTCTTTCAGAAAAATACAAAAAATAAAAAAATATGAAAATCCAAAAAAAAAATCAGAAAAAGTATTGAAAACAATGAAGAAAAAAGTCATCCTCTAGTGAAAACCGCATGGGTGACACTTTGGATAGGTACCATGATGAAAACCTGGAAAATAGGAATCATGTGTAGAATCGAGCATCTATGTGCACCATTTCAAGTGAAAGCATCTCATCCCATCCATAATAAATCTAACATTCCATCCATCTCAACCATAATAAATCCAATCATCCATGAACCAGTTATCCAACCCATTTCGATCCGTCTTCCACATTATCTTGATCCTGATGAAGTTCAGTGCACACTTTATGCTTGCTTATGGTAAACATCTTGACATGGGCCATTTTCATTGATCCTATCCTACCCAGCATTATCTGAGCCATGAAGCATTATCCAAATGAGCATTTTTATTTGAACACCTTATCTTATCACAAGATAATCCATATCCCTCCATCCATACACCTATCCAAGCATCTATCCATGGCATTTCAAACATTGCTAGACACTGGGGGAAAATATTTACATCTTGCTTTAGGAATAAATATTGATATATATCCTCCAACTTATGTGGTGATCTAAACATTGGAAAATGTGAAAAAAAATTGGTCCACCACTTGTGAGCCAAAAAACCAAATCACTAGCCCATGGCATATTTTGACGAGAAGGCATTCCTTATCAATCTTCATCTTTCATCAAACATCAATCCAAACAATCACTATCAGTTGCATCTAATGTGTGCTTCAACATCACATCAAATCATCCAAAACATATTTTGTTCCAAACCAAGCTTCGTCAATCTTGATAAAATCAAATCCAATCAATCCCTTATCATCTTGGGATATCCATCCTAATCCTTGTCTTTCTTAACACTTTCCTTGCATTGTTGTGTATCCTTGACAATGTTATCATCATCAATATTGCATCATCTTGGGATATCCATCATAATCCTCGTGTTACTTAACACTATCCTTGCATTATTGTGCATCCTCAATAATGTTATCATCATCAATCCATCAATCCAATCAATCAACCTTAGCTTGGTTTTCAACAAAATCCTAAATAGAGCACTAATATCATCACACATATCCATATCCAAAATCATGCAAAAATCCAAAACATCCTAAAATTGAAAATCCAAAAACACTCATAAAGTCATAAAAGCTTCAAAAACACTGGATCCGAACTACATCATCTATGAGCTTAAACATAGGAAAGGCTAATCTTTGATCAGCCCTCGAGACACAAAATCCAAAAACATTCATAAAATATCACAAAATCAAAAAACATAAAAAAATCAAAAAAATCCAAAAATAGTCATAAAATCAGAAAACCTAAAAAATAGCCTCAAAACATGTCAAAACATCAAAAACATCCAAATATTTGAAAATCCATCCATCCCATCTCGCTTTTACCCACAATAATCAATAATCCATAATAAATAAATCATCACACTCATCCTTTGGCAAAACAAACAAAAACAACCACAACAATTAGCAAAAAGCAAGCTTCAAATGTAAAATCAAAATTGAAACAACAAACTTTTAAATGAAAAATCAAACTCTTGATCATTTTCAAACATGTCAGTCAACCTTATATCAATAGGTTATCAAACAACTTATCAACCCATCATCATCCTATACAATGCATGTCCTAGGATATATCGTTCTGACAATGGGCATCATTTTGGATATCACCTTGGATTCTTATCCTATAAAACAAATCCCTTTGGCTAGAGGTATGAAGAACATTGGCTTGTTTCTGTACTTGATCTTTTCTTTTGATTTATCTTATTGCACTCATTCTAATGACCTCTCAATGATGTCTAATCAAAGTAATTTAGAGAGATAGAAATGGGGCAACGATCATTATCTTTTGTCTATTATGCTTGTTGGATGTTCTTGTAATATAACTTGGCGAATACTTGCTTTGTTAGGTACGTCCTAGCAAGGTTTCCGTATGTCAAGTGTGAACAAGAATACTCCTATCTATTTTTTGAGTCAAAGTCCATCACACTAGGTACAATGCCATCCTAGTTCTTTATACCCTGATGCATCATGCCTACATGTGTTATCAAACATAAGGTAATTGGCCCTTTGAAAATCCCAACTCCTCAGAAAGTAATCATCATCATCATCATCTCATGTCTTGTTGGAATCTCTTGTTTTCTTCTATCTCTTGCTTTTCGTGCTAACATGGTACCATGATAGTTAATCATAAATCATCACCATTGCATCTATCTTGCATCCACAAAACCGTCAACATACTACATAATGCATATCATATCATATATAAAGCATTAATCATACCACATGCATTCATCCCCATCATTGCATAATATAGATTGGTTATTATAAACATCTCAAAAACCATACATTTATCATCTATTTACATAATCATAAAAGCATCATCATATCATATCACGTGCATCCATATCATCCAAACATCATAATCATCACATTTATATCATCAACGATGTAACTATCATGGTACAAACTAGGATCAACTATGTGTAATATATCAAAATATACATGAGGCTACCCATGGTCGATGATTGTCTATACATCATCTAAAGAATTATCTACGTCAAATATCTGATCTTTCTAAAGAATTATCTTTCATCCTCTAAACCACTCACATTTTATTGCGATCTCAATCAAAAATTAGTATTTCCACTCGATCTCTCGAGGGGGCAGTATACTAGCATAATTCTTCTCACTGGGGCAACAATGGGGCATTCAAAAAATTAGAGAATTTTTAAACTTTGATCTCAGCAAGATTATTCTTTGAACCAATGTAGCAAGTATGTTGCTTCAAAGAGGGGAAAAATGTAAACATAGAAAATATACAGATTGATATCCCACACTCAATCCTGATCTACTAACATCGCTTCATCCTAAATTATCCCTCTATCTAACCATTTAATCAAATAGCCTTATTTGATTAAAGTCATCATAATTCCCCTATTAATTAAATAAATCCCTCAATTTAGTTAAATTATCAGGTTACGGGACATAATAACCTGGCCAAAATAACCTTGGACAAAATAACCTAGTCACAATAACCCAGGGACAAAATAACCCAGAGTCATAATAACCCAAGCCAAAATAACCCATGGTCAGAATAACCCATGGACAAAATATCCCCATAAGAATATAGAGAAAGGAAAAAAAAATTTATAAATTACATTTATGTTGCTAAAGAAACTTTAGTATTCAAATTTTCAATTAAAGTGTCAAATTATGAGAAATGCCTCTTATATAATCTAAAATGTTATGGTTGTCATAACCATCAACCAATATTTTTATTCTTTCTTTGAGTTCATGGTATTTTTTTTTGTTTGGTTGCCTAGTGTATCCAGCCATATATTTCTCTATTCTATTCTCTTGGAGACTCTATTCTTTTTTCACTGCTTTGATGAATTTCTAGACTGAGATGTGTGATGCTTGAATCAATTCACTAAATCCTTTGTGCCATCCCTCAATAGTATTATTGGTTATGGGAAGATCATCTTGAGTAGCTGAATAGCAATTCCACATTGTGATTGGAAACTTGGGTGATTGTCTGTTGCCTCTTCTGGTTAGTTTGCCAATCCATGTGTCTTCAAAATAATCAATTATGGGTCGCAAGGTCTCCTCATGTTCTATATAATAAGGAGATTGTAGAAGTGTTTCAAATACAACAATTACGTCTATCTGAGGCACGAAAGCTAATGCAACAAGTTTCTTGATCTCCTATGCAAATACTTCATCAGCACGGTAACGTGTTTGTAGACCTTCTTCTTGAACTTTCCTCCTCAAGCATTGAGAGAAATGGAAAAAACATCCCCAAATAGTGGCATTTGGAAAAAATTTAGAAATAGCTCCCATGAAACCTAATTCAAAATCAATAAGTATAGTTTTTGGGTTTAGATCAGGTTGAAGTTGTTTTAATTTTGCAAGTACTTATGTATAAGTGGTTCTTGTTTTGTTGCTCATAAGAATATAAATGAGTGGAAATATTGCATCATTTTTCAAGCCAACAATCGTGTACAACTGTTGAAAAATACTTGGCATTGTTTTAAATGTACCGTCACTAAACCAATTTTCAAATTCTTTCAGTAATTGCAAATTTTGTGTGGTGGTGAATATTAAAAAGAAATTCTCATCATTACTATCATGAAAAAGAAACTTTTCCCCTCTATTGGTAATTGTATATTCAACTGGTAAGATAAGATCTGCCGATGTGTGAGGATTTGGTGGTGGTGCTTCAAATCTTAATCTTTTTCTTCGAATCATTTTGGATAATGCATGGGTTGATGGTATTGCTCCTGCTATGGGTAATGAAATATTAGAGCATGAAGTAACGATGATATTTCTTGTAGAATCTTGAGTTGAGCATGCCATGTCTTTCATTTCTTTCAATTTGTGTTTGACGGTGATCATCTCAGGTTTTGGAGCATGACTATGTTCTGTACTACTAATCACATCACCAGATTCTATTTGTGTCATAGTATAGCACCGACTTGAACATTTATTTGTAAAATATTCCACACAATGCCAAATCATTTTATTGATGCCTTGTTGATGAAACGAAAATGTGTAACCATCTACAATAAGTAAATTCTTGTTTTTTTGACTTGTTAAAAACTGAAGAGGCATTGTTTATATTAAAAATTATGAAGAATGTGTTGGTTCCCTAAAAATATATTGATTTTTTGTACACTCTTTTAGAAAACCATAGGAAAATTTAAAATAGTGTTCAAAAAAATATATTACAAAATATCTTCTTTTATGAATTTGGATTTCTCCTCTTCTTATCACTCTACACACTCTTACTTCTTCTCCCCTTCTTCCTTTCTTTACTTCTCTTAATTCTACCACTTTATATATCTTCTTAATGCCTTTTCATTTATATCTTTTCATAATAACTCTTAATCAACTTATTCCCACGAAATTGCATTTATTTTTATAATTATTTACCATTTTATAGGTTATTTAAGCATATTAAAGGTGTTTTAAGGCTATTTTAGGGGTATATAATGGATATATGGTCTAAAAATGACCTAAATAGCCTCTATGGTGCCTCACAATCATGTTTATAATTTATTTTATGTCATTTCTAGTTTACTAGCTTGATCTAAAATGACCATGGGTTATTTTGTCCATGGGTTATTTTGACCACGGGTTATTTTGTCCATGGGTTATTATGACCCTAGGTTATTTTGTCCTTGGGTTATTTTGGTCGGGTTATTTTGTCTAGGGTTATTTTGGCCTGGTTATTATGTCCTGATACCATCGCTTTGTGTAATTAGCTAGGTCATTTCATCTTCCTATCTTTATTTAATTAAATAATCAATATTATTTGATTAAATCTCTAAAGATCATCTAATTAAATTAAATAAATCAAACATTTATTTAATTTAATCTAACATTACCCCCTTTGGTTAAATAAATCAAAAATATTTATTTAACTAAGTCTAAATCATTCTTTTTCTCATTTTGAGTTATTTAAATCCTAAAATCTAAGTCAAAATGGTCAAATCACCTAATCTCCTCTTAAATTAATCAAATCCTGACTAATTTAATCCTAATCACTCAAATCCTCTAGATTTTGCAACTTGCACATGAAAATTAATTTAATTGATTTATAAATCATCTATTTTCATTCAAAAAAGGCATCAAAGATGGAATATTCCTCAAATTTGAAATCTCCCCCAAAAGGACTTTTCCCTTCCAACAAAGAATTTAAAATCTCTTACATGTCCTTTTCTTGAGCGATGTGCATTTGCTTCACCTTTCACCTCATCCTTCAAGCCATATTTTGAATTTGAATCCTCCCCCTCTTTGCACATTCTTCAAAATGTTCTCATTCCTCAACCATTCACATGATAACATGTGGCTTCTTCTCACTTGTTTAAGATTAGTCCCACATTCATCCCTTTTTCCTCTTCTCTAATCAATCTCATCTATAAATGAAGAGCTCATCCTTCATTTGATCTATCCACAATTTGAGTAAACTTATTATGCTTAAATCATTAGCAATTTTTATCCATTATCATTGAGTTCATAGCTAGGTTATGTAGATTTTTCTATTGGAGCATTCATCAAGCATCAACAAAGTGGATCACTCTTTATCACACATCAATCTTGCATTATAGGAATTGGGAAATGGCCAATTTTCACATCAAATTGGCACCAATTCCCCCATGGGATCAAGAGTTTGCATTTGTTTTCAATAGAATTTAGCTTGCTTTATTGTTCTTTCATCTCATTCTTGCTTTATTTCTTATTTGAAACTTTTCTAATGGATTCCATTGAGAATCCTTGTTCTTGCTTGCATTTCACCTTCTAATGTGTTTTTTCATGTTGTTTTGTAGGTATTAGGATTGGGGTTCGACAATTATTATTCATTTTCTATTTGAATTACGACTAAAGTCCTAGTTGATAAGCTGATTGAAAAAAATCTATAGAATTCAAGCGGTATCACATTTTTTGAATCCGAAACATATGTCACATTCTATGCTTCACATACTATAGGATTAAAAAAAATAATAATAATTTCATGAAGTTTTGACCAAGTTAAGGTGGTCAAACATCCGAGTTTTTATATTTTTTAAAAGTTGTAATAAAAAAATCATAATTAATTATTTACTTGGGAAAAAATTACAAAAAAATATGCATCACATCAAGACATGAATCCTCTACTTATATCTAAAATATTATCATTTTATTGTGGTTAGGGTGGTCAAATAAACACCTACTTCTTATTTTTTCCCTGAAATTTAAGTACTACTACATTGAAATTTCAAAATTTCACCAAATAGATTTTTGTTTTCTTTAAATAAACCTAGTAGTTTATAAACTACATTCAATTTGCTACAGATTCTATTCTTACATATTTTTTAAATAATATAGATAACTTATTCAAATTTTTATGTCAAGTTCTAACACTGATTTTTCTAAATTTTTTGCCACTTAAGAGCTTGTTTTTTCCATGATGATCCTGCACATACCCCCCAATCTTGCAAAAAGCACCATTTGGGACCCCAAAGGCACCAAAATAGAAGCAAAAGGTGCCACAACACAAGAAAAATGCACCAAAACACAAGTAAAAGGTGCCAAAATAGAAGCAAGAGGTGCCAAAAATCCTAGAAACTCCCAAAAATGACTTGAAAACAACAAAAATACCCCCCACAAGTGCAAAAATGACTTTAAATGGCCTACAACACCTATCTATCAAGTTCAAAACATTGATAAAAAGGCAAGAACATGACTAAAGGAGGTTTCTTGTAATGCATGTACCATAGGTCTAGCTGCAATAGGATGACCATGGTGGCGAAGGTGCTCAAAATGATGCTTGTGAGAAGAGATCTCCATCTTCTTCTAGCTCTCCACTCTCCAAATTCTTCAAACTCACAATGTGCAAATGAATTCACTTTTCCCACTTTTTACCTTTTTAAAGGACAATGGAGAGAATTATGGTGGGATTTATTATTAAAAATGAGATTTAACTAATCAAAATTGTTCAAGGAGCAAGTGTAGAATCAAATTTCAAGAGATAAATTGTGTCTGACATCAAAGTATCATTGATTTCACGTTGGATCATCATGACATCACTACACCATCATCACACAATCATTGAATCCTCGACAAAAACATCAAAACTCCACATTTTATTGATTTATCTCTCGAGTGGGCATATATCCGATAGTACTTGACAATCAATGTCTAGGGCATCAAAAACTTTTCTAAGCATCGGTATCAAGTTTTTATTTGAAAAAAATTACTTCAAAGAGGGTAAAAATGTATACACCTAAAAAATGATCATCAACTTTAATTAATTAAATACTAGCTATTTGATTAATATTCCAACCACGTATAAATAAATTCTCAATTTATTTATATTGTTCACCCTTCTCTAATTCTCCAAATCTAAAACATATTCTTCTAAATTAATTAAATAAACAAGGTTCCCTAAACTTTTTTTATTTAATTAATCTTCACTAAATCCAATTATGAATTAGAGCACATTTCTACAACTTTTTGTGCCACCTCATCAAGGTCACATGAAAATAAATAACTCTAATTTTTAATTAGAATTATTTTCAACTCATTTTGGAGCACATGACTTATTCCTCCCACACTTCCACCAATTTTGGAAGCACATGGTCTTCTCTTCTCACACTTGAATCTTCCATCCAAATGGCATGTTTCCCATTGGTCAAGAGATTCTTCTATCCAAATGGTATGTTGTCTTTGGTCAAGGGGACAACATCTTGATTCTCTTCATCTTCACCATCCATTTTTCTTATTCGAATCTATACCATTGATTATTTCCATCTCACTATATTCTTGGAAAAGGCTATAAATACAACCCTTGGGCCTTGTATTTTCAATCCACATTTGAAGTAAAGTTATCATGTAGGTTTTATCATTGGAGCTTGGAGCATTTTGGAGTCTTATAGCTAGTCTTTACATCATGCTTTGCTTTGCATTTGCATCTTAGCTTTAAATCTTGCAACATAGTTGCATTTTATGTCCCATCTTGCATCATAGTTACATTTTAGATTAGTTCATTTCAAGTTTGCATTTGAGCATATGGAGTATCATGTATAGATCATTCTAGTTCAATACCATAGCATCCACCTCCAATTGTTTATTTACATAATCACCATCATCCCTTTATCATAGCATTCATCATCATTGTTAGCATATAGTTTAATGTAGGAATTTAGTTGGCTTGCATGTTAAATACTAATCTCATTTCTTATGTGTCATTCTAATAGCCTTTGTGCACATAGAAATATAGGGCCAAAAGGTTAAAAGAATCATTAAGAATAGAGGACAATGAGACATTTTTGAAAGATTTAGTTTGTTGCAAATTAGCATAGTTTCTTTGCTTTGAATTTTTGAATATAAATTGTTTCATTAAGTTTTGTGTTGATACTAAGTTTACACATTTAACACACACACAAGAGTAAATATCATTTGGTTACTATGTAGAGCCTTGTATAATTGTGTATGAAAAAATGTGCTTGAATATGTGTAATTGTATTGAATGTTATTGATATGTGGAGCTCTACATTCTATATAGATCATCTATTTTATTGTGGTAAATTAACTAACACATATGAGATGTGCATCCACTAGTAGGCACTCTCTTCAACATGGTGGTGAACATTTACACCATTTTATTTGCATCATGTACAAGTTGTACTCAATCTCCCTTACATATGTAGGTTTGGGGAAGGTGACTAAGACTTATTTATGTATTGGTATAAATTTAGGGTGTCATCAATACTATTTTTGTGTGCATATATGTATGTGAAATAGTTATAGTATGTAGAATACATTTGGATATAGGATTCAATAAATATGGTAATATGTGTGTATATGTATGTAATATAGCTACTTTGTGTACACATTGATATCACCACATTCATGTGGCCTCTATGCAAAGCTATTTGTATCATAGTGTGAATTTAAAGTAGGATTGATATGTCCAGTTATGAATATATGTACCTTGAACAACTATTAGTATGTGGATATGGGTATATTCATCATGAAATTCTAATGTAGCCATGGGAAGAGGATTCGATGAAGTATTTTCCAACCATGCAATCAAATACCTAATATTGAGGCATAAAATAGCTCCCTAGTGCAATTTCCCACAATATACCTTCACTTTAGCCTTATGAGTTTGGCAATGCAAAAATATGCCACCTTTACCCTTCATTCCTACATGTACTTTGTCATTTTCCATTGGTGAGGGAATTTTTGTCAGGGATGTCTATGCATCACACTAGTATCCTAACAAGATTTTCAAGTTAGTGGACACATTGTCACATTATGATTCTCCATCAACATATGAATGTAATGCCTCTTGCAAACCTTGACCACCTAAAAACATCTCCTTACCTCCAAATTAGCTTTTGAACTCACTTCACTTCATTCCATTCATTTAGATTCAACTTCACTCACTCACTCCCACTCACTTCTTGCTCATTCACTCTACATCTCCCATTCTACACCATTATTATTGTTGCTTCTTTCTTCTACACTATTGTTTCTCATAGGTTTTGAAGCTCTATGTTATCAGCACTACCGTATCACATTCTCAAGGCTCTTTTCCTTCATCTCTCAGCTTCTCCAAGCATGTAGAAGGGTAGGTAACATTTACTTTATTTCATTGGCTTGCTTATAGTTTAGCATCTAGCTTGTCTTTGATCTTCTATAAGTTATGTCTACTTTTATTATCATTTTCTATCTATCATTGCATATTGGTTGTCTGTGGAGGTGGAAACATCATAAGCGAGGTTTTGATTGAGGAAAACTCCAAAACATAGCCCAACACTTTTCTTGTTTCTATGTGTGTAGGTACCTTGTTCATGTGGAGCTTGTGGGAGGCACAACCACATGTAAGTTGGATTTCTACTATCTTTTCTTGTTTTCTCATTTGTAATCAACTTATCTTTCAAGTTATAATATTCTTAGATTGTTGTAGTTAGTTCATCTATGAATTCTATTGTTTCCATTCAAAGAGTTGGATTATGGATTATGGGATATTAGCATGCCCTATGAGTTTCTGGTTGCAAAACCTATTTTTCAGTATGTACGAGTTGCCAATGTGTCCCTATGATGATAGTGTATCATCCTATCATCTGAATCCCACATTTTCATCCTTTGGTCAAGAGCTAGTTGGTCTGCAATTTGAGACCTTTGTGGTCAACTCACCTCATTCCCAAAATCTTTGACTCTCTTGAAAACATAAAAAAAAAATCCAATTTATCTTCCATTCTCCACCCCCTTCTTCAATCCTTGTCATTGAGGTAGTTGAGGGAAATTTGTTCCTTTCTGACTCTTCTTAGTCCTAGAGACACAGGAGTAGCAAATCCCCTCCTAAAAAATTTTGGTGAACTTGATGTGAGCCTTTTATCTCCTTCTCTTGGGTTAAAAAAAAATTCTTCTCTCACATCTAGGGTGTGTTACAGATATTGTGTTGTGAAGGTTTTATGAGATTTATGATCCAATCTATGATATCCAAATACATTGTAAGAAGAAGTCCTTAACACTTTAGAATGGGATTCAAAGGTACAATCCCCGTTGATCGAGTCATACTTTTGATGAAATAGTCTCAGAAATATCTACCATTTTCTCTTCTCCTTTTTGCAAGGAACAACTCATGTTCCTACCCCCTACCTCACCCTCTATTTCTTTCATGGATGAGGATTTTTCTCTCAGGGTTTCTACTGAGCAACTCTATTACTTGAAATTGAGACTCATAGAGTTAGAGAGATTTGTGGCACAATATGATAACTTTTCCCAAGTAGCTCCTATCATTGTGCAAATCTAAACCATGTTGGATAAGGTTCAAAGAGGCATAGAGCTCCTTCAAGGGATCACTAATATCATAGATACCCATGTCCCCACCTACACACTAACTTAACTGTTACTCAAGACTATGGCTCAAAGATTGTTGGTAGATAGTTGAATGTCTCAATATTTGGGGTGTTGATGTGTATGGCTAACATGGGTCCTTCTACAAATACAAATTACATACTTGAGCTAAGAAATTCAATTAAGTTAAATAAGGTTCCTTTCGGTTTCAACTTTTCAACACCTAAGACTTAGGGTGTTCATGTTTCTATCTCTTGTGTTGATACCTCTATAGGTACTGGCCCTAGGGGCTCAACTAGTATGTGTGTTGGAGGTTCTTCCATAGGTCCTTTTGGTCAAACTCTATCTATTGATCCTATGCTCAATGCTCTATTGTTGAACATGGGGCACATGCAGAATCAACTGGAAAATCTGACCAACTCTTCTTCTCAATCTCTATTCCAAACTTTCCTATTGGTATGTGGTGACTGATCATGCAAATACTGTACACTCATAATGTATCCTCATTGGGGTTCATGGCCAGGATAAGCCCCAAGCGGGGGTTCAAGGGCATGGCCCCCAAAATTTTTATTTTCTCATTAACTCGTCAAGGTTTTCCCACTAAAACATCAAGTGAAAAAATGACTTTGTAAAACTGTAATTCTGGAAGCTTCCAAAAAATCTTGTTATAAGTGGCTGGGATGTAAGTTACGGCATGGGTAATTCAAAAGATTGTAATTTATTTTGCACTAGATAATAAAATCATTGGGTGGCCAGGTTTCTATGAATGTAGCCCATATTGGGTGAACCACATTAAATCTCTATGTTGATATATTTTGTTTTATTCTTCATTGTTATTTCTAGGTTATTTAATCTGCATATAATTGTTAATTTTTATTGCTTCAATCTTCCTGAATCCTAACATTTCCATCATCATAGTCCTCTTTTGATCTCTATCTTGAACAGTCCTATACCTCAGGGGTTCGAGGTTCCAAAGTTCAAAAAGTGTAATGGCCATGGAGACCCATGGACATATCTCATCCTTTAATGCAATCTGTACCAACTTCTTTCATAGCGATGCTTTGGGTAAGTGCATGGATTTGTGACACAAGTTTGGCTCTTAAGATGCCACTTTTTTTCTAAAATCAGGAAAATCTTACTTGCACGAGAAAATGAAGATAGTTACACTCAAAATTTCAAGATGCAGCAAGAACAAGAGTTGAAGTTCTCTAAGTCTAGTTTCTAAGCTACTAATTCTTTTTGAAATTAATGAATATTAAGGGTCTCAAAAAGGGGGGGTAATAGATCCTATTTTAATTTAAAAAATAGCATAGCGTCCGAGCCCCCCCACTTTTTGATTAACTATTTCTTAGAATTTCAAAAATCCAAATGGTGAGAAATTAGCTAAGACCGTGCAGTTTATCCTCATTCTTTCAGATAATTTTTGTAATGAATATATAATATTTTATGAATTTTCAAAGTGGACACATCCTAAAAAGCTTAAATTTGAGCATGCTCCCCCCTAATTTTTTTGAAAACTATCAAAAATTGATTTTTTTCATCACATGTAGAATGGAGTCTAGTTTTAGAAAATGTAATTTGTTTCATGTTTCGATGAATGAGTAAAAATCTATCCTAAAACTAGAACATGTTGGTTTTTGACCAAAAACGGAGGCATTTACAAGAAAATTTATGGATCAAAACCTTAACTAGAAATCAAAATGAAAAAATAATTATATATTTAGATAGCTAAGAGAGAGGTTAATGCTATCATGGTTTTTTTGTAAACTTTCATTGAAAGATGTACAAATGTGACAATGAGCACAACCAAAAATGTGTGAAATTTTGTTACCCTTTTAAAAAATCACATCTTTTGCATGAAATGGTTGTCCAAACCTTTGGGTTGGATGACCAATGCAAAATCCAACCCATTGGGTTGGTATTTCCCAATGCAACCCATTTGGCACTGCTGGACGACCAAATTTCACGCTTGCCAAATGTAATGAGAATTACCAAAAATTTCACGCTTGCCAAATGTCACGCTTGCCAAATTTCATGCTTGCCAAATTTCACGCTTGCCAAATGTCATTCATGACTTTTGGAATGCATTTTTCTAAACTCTTTCATTTTCTCTTTCTCCATCCATGAGGAAACTATATACATGAAATAAAAATTTAAGTTTAAGTTGACATTTACATATGGAAATTTAGTTTCTTATACTTTAAGTTATATTTCATGTATATAGTTTCAGGATGTTTGAGAGTGGTTTCAAATCTCTAAGAGTTATAATGCAAATTCTAGTTTTTGGAAGATTTTAAAAAAAAATTAGACTTACTCAAATTTTAGTAATTATCATGTCAAATTTCAGTAATCAGGAGCTCAAATTTTAGTAATCGGGAGGTCAAATTTCATCTCTCTCTTTATCTCACTCATTTTCATCTCTTATTCTATAGACCTCTCTCTCTCTCTCTCACTATCTCCATCCCTTTATCTGACACTCTCTCCCTTGAGCTCAAGAACTATGTCTCTACAGGTCCATCTCTCTCTCCTTCCCTCTATAATTTCTCTCCCTCCCTCCTTCCCTCTCTACATTTCTCTATCTCCCCTGCCTCTCCTTCTATCTCTATATATATCTCTCTCTACTCTCTATATCACCTCTCTTTATCCCTAGCTATCCCTCCCTCTCTCTATCTCCCCTCTTTCTCTCTCACTCTCCACTTCCCTCAATCTCTCCTTCCCTCTCTACTCTCTATCTTTCCATTCTCTCTTCTTCTCTCTCTAGTTCTCTCTATCTCACCTCTCTCTCCTTCCCTCCCTCTCTAATTTTCTCTATCTCCCCCTCTCTCTCCTTCCCTTTCCTCTTCTCTCTATCTCATCTCTCTTTCTCCCCCTCTCTCTCACTCTCTCTCTTCCTTTCACCCACCTTTGATCTCTACTTCTTGCTATCTAACCTATCCCTCTATACCTCTTTCTCTCTCCCCCTCCCCTCTCAATCTCTCCACCTTCCTCACCTCTCTACTCTCTCCATCACACATCTCTATCACTTGTCTCACTTATCTCTCTCCCCTTCCCTCTCTACTCTCTTTCTCTCTATCTCACCTCTCTCTCCCTACCTATCTCTCCATCTCTCTTATCTCTCTCACCTTTCTCTCTCCCTCCCTACCTCTTCCTCCCTCTCTCCTTCCCTATCCTTCTATCTCTCCTTTCATATATACTTCTCTCTACCTAGTTTTCCCTCTATAACTATTTCTCTCTCCCTCCTTGCCTCCTCTCTCTCAACATCTCCACCTTATTCCCTCTCTAATCTCTCTATCTCTCTCCTTCCCTCTCTACTCTCTCTATCTCTTCATCCCTTACCCTCTTTCTATCTCTCCTCTTTCCCTCTCCCTCATTCTATCTCTCATCGCCCTCTCTCTACCTACCCCTCTCTCTCTCCTATCTATCTCAACTATCCATCTTTACCTATCCCTCTCTCCTCTCTTCCTTCCACCAAAATTCACTTGACATATCTCTATCTAACTTACCCCTATATACCTCTTTCTCTCTCCCTCTCTCTTTCCCTCTCTCAATCTCTCTACATTCCTCCTTACATCTCTACTTCTCTCTATCACCTCTC
This sequence comes from Sequoia sempervirens, assembly GCA_007258455.2. Taxonomy (NCBI): domain Eukaryota; kingdom Viridiplantae; phylum Streptophyta; class Pinopsida; order Cupressales; family Cupressaceae; genus Sequoia; species Sequoia sempervirens. The sequence goes on from VDFB02373365.1 coordinate 274,355,458, forward strand.
TCTCTCTCTCCCCTTTCCCTCTTTACTTTTTTTCTCTCTATCTTACCTCTCTCCCTAAATATCCCTCCCTCTCCTCTCTCTCTATCTCACCTCGCTCTCCCCCCTCCCTACCTCTTCTTGCCTCTCTCCTCCACTCTCTTCTTCTCTCTATCTTTTCCTCCCTCTCCTTACTTACCTCTCTCTTTATTGCTCTCTCTCACCTCTCTCTCTAAATCCTTATCTCTCCCTCTATCCCTACCTCTCCATCTATTTCTCCTTCCCTCTCTACTCTATATCTCCACTCCCTCTCTCTACCTACCTCTCTCTCTCTCTCCATCCCTACCTCTCCCTCCATCTCTCCTTCCCTCTCTACTTTGCTCTACCTACCTATCCCTCTATACCTCATTCTCTCTCTCTCTCCCTCCTCCCCTCTCTCTTGATCTCTCCACCTTCCTCATCTCTCTAACTTCTCCCTCCCTTCCCCTCTCTCCTTCCCTCTCTACTCTATCTCTATCTCAACTCTCTCTAGACCTACATATACATCCCTCCCTCATCCTTCTATCTCTCATCCCCCTATCTCTCCCCTCTACCTCTCTACCTACCCCTTCTCTCTCCTCTCCCTAACTCTACCCTCTATCTCTCTCCCACTCCCTCCCCCCCTCTCTCTCTCTCAAGTATCTCCTTGCTACCCCCTCTCCCTCTCTTAGGTCTCTCTCTCTCACTCACTCCCTCTATCTCTCTCCTCTCTACCCTTAACCCCAAACCCTAACCTTAAACTCTACCTATATCTCTCCCCACTCCCTCTCTATATCTCTCTTTCTCTCTCTCTCAAGTCTCTCCCTCCTACCCCCTCTCCCAATCTCAAGTCTCTCTCTCACTGACTCACTCCTTTTATGTCTTTTCCCCCTACCATTAACCCTCTACCCTTAACTCTTAAACCTTCTACCCTCTATCTCTCTACCAATCCCCCCCTCTCTCTCTCTCTCAAGACCCTTCCTCCTACCCCCTCCCCCTCTCTCAGGTATCTCTCTCTCACTCACTCACTCCCTCTCTCCCCTCTATATTTAACCCTAAACCATTAAAACCTCTACCCTTAACCCCCTCTCTCTCTCAAGTCTTTCCCTCATACCCCCTCTCTCTCAGGTCTCTCTCTCTCACTCACCCTATCTCTCCCTACCCTTAACCCCAATCATACTCATCTACCCAACCCCATCTCTCTCCCTCACCCTAACCCCTAAACAAACCAAACCCCTAAACTCAAACCCTATACCCTCACCCTTAACCCTCTTACTTATCTCTCCCATCTCTCCTCCCATCCCCTCCTCTTCCCCCTCTCTCCTCTCTCTCACTCCCTCTATCTCTCTCCTCTACCTTAACCCTAAACCCTTAGCCCTTAAACCCTAAACCCTTAAACCCTCTACCCTTAACCATCTACCCTCTCTCTCAAGTATCTCCCTCCTAACCCCTCTTAACCCCCCTCTCTCTCTCTCAGGACTCTTTCTCACTCTCACCTCCCCTTAACCCTTAACCTCTACACTTAACCCTTAAACCCTTAAACCCTATACTATCTATCCTTAACCCTCTACCCTCTCTCTCTCTCAAGTATCTCCCTCCTACTCCCTCTCCCTCTCTTAGGTCTCCTCTCTTAGTCACTCCATTTATCTCTCTCCCCTCTACCATTAACCCTAAACCCTTAACCCTTAACCCTTAAACCCTCTACGATTTACCCTTTACCTTGACTCCCTTTATCTCTCTCCAACTCCCTCCCTCTCTCTCTCAAGTCTCTCCCTCTCTCAGGTATCCCTCTCACCCACTCACCCTTCTATCACTCTCCCTCTACCCTTAACCCTGTACCTTAAACCATAAACCCTTAAACCCTTAACCTCTACCCTCAACCCTCAACCCTTAAACCATAAACCCTAAATCTCTACCCTCTACACTTAACCCTCCCTCCCTCTATCTCTCTCCCACTCCCTCCCTATCTCTATCCCTCTCTTAACACTCTCCATCCTATCCCCTCTCCCTCTCTCAGCTCTCTCTCTCTCAATCACTCCCTTTGTCTCTCTCCCCTCTACCCTTAACCCTAAACCCTAGAACCTTAACCCTTAACCATGCCTCTCTCTATCTCTCTCCAACTCCCTCCCTCTCTTCTCTCTCTCTCAAGTCTCTCCATCCTACCCCCTCTCCCTATCTCATGTACCTCTCTCTCTCTCACTTACTCCCACTATCTCTCTCCCCTCTACCCTTAACCCTTAAGCCACAAACCCTTAAACCCTTAGCTCTCTGCCCTTAACCCTTAAACCCTCTACCCTCCACCCTTAACCCTCCCTCCCTCTATATCTCTCCCACTCCCTTCCTCCCTCTCTTTCTCAACCCTCTCCCTCATACCCCCTCTCCCTCTCTCAAGTATCTCTCTATCTCAATCACTCCCACTATCTCTCTCCCCTCTACCCTTCCCTAAACCCTAAACCCTTGACCCTTAAAACCTCTAGTACCCTCTACCCTTAACCTTCCCTCCCTCTATCTCTCTCCCACTCCCTCCCTCTCTCTCTCTCAATTCTCTCCCTCATCACAGTCCCCTCTCCCTCTCTCAGGTATCTTTCTCTCACTCACTCACTCCCTCTATCTCTCTCCCCTCTACCCTTAACCCTCTACCCTCTACCCTTAACCCTTAAACCCTAAACCCTTAACCCTATACCCTTAACCCTAAAACCTAAACCCTTAACCCTTAAACCCTAAAAGCTTAAACCCTCCACCCTATTAGTGTAATTAATTAATTATTACACTAGCATAAGTTAACTTAGGTCATATTTCATTTAGTCCTAGGTTGCATTTTTAATAAATCATTTAATAAATGGGATAATATTCCCTTCCTAGTTTGTGGGATAAGATTCCTTCTATAACTTATCTCAACATTTAATAATCATCTAGATAGGGTTCACATGTTGTCACATGTTGTTACATTATAACACTTGGAAACATCTCATGCATCTTAGGTTTTCTCTTTTTCCTTTATATTCAGGCATTTTGTTCATTTGTAACATATCATTTTCATCATATCATATCAATATAGAGTATTTATTCAACATTCCATAGTTGCAACACTTCCTTTTGTGGTTGATTAGCTTTCATGGCTAAGGTCCTTTATTGAAGATTCTGGAGCTTCAGGGGTTGTGCATCCATAATCTCAACATGGTATCAGAGCTAGTCCATTGAAACATCAACCCTTGATCCAGGAAGTTGGAGTGCAAGATTCTTGTAGGCTTGGATTTTTATGTTGCAGGATAGTTCATTCTACCCAGGAGCCAAGCTGATTTCTGGTGCACATCAGGCTCTCTCCGGCCTCTCCATTGCATCCAAAAGGCCTCAAAACCCATAGATCACCTATTCATTTTCCAAAATCAGAGTAGTATCAACCGAGAGGCTTTGAGGTAAAATCTAGGGTTTTGCATTTTTGTACTATCCGTACACTTTTGTAGGAAAAAATATCCCCTCTCAGTCCTCCTCAAAGGAAATTTTTTTTAGAAAAATCAAAAAAAAATTTGGCTATTTTGGGCTAATTTTTTCTATAGTTTATGCCAAAAATTAAACTTTGTAGGGCGACTATTATTTTTAATTCGTAGTTGACAGAAATATTTATTTGGCACATATAGTTTGGGTTTATTTTCTTCACTGGTCAGCATATAATTCTATCGGCATTTTTTGTTTAATTTTTTGAATTGTATTATTACAATATTCAAAAAAAAAATCAGCCATCGGTCCATAGATTTTGACCTGCTCCTACATCATCTGGTCGTCATCCAGCCCTACCACCATCGCCAATGACTTGTCACATCCTCTAGCCACCGACCAAATTCTAATCACTATCGAAGTCCTCTGGCCACCGATCACCATTGAATCCCCTTTGCCAATGCCCCTGGTTCTATCCATGACTAGGGCTAGCACTGATCTCCCAGTGGTGCATCCTACCTCTGGCCGCACCACCACCTCCTACCATCGGACCACCGCTCTGATGCTGCCAGCCTGATTTTTTTTAAAAAAACTATGAGCATCATCTATGGTCATATCAGTGACCAAGGGCCAAGTTTTTTTTCCCCCAAGTGCTTATTTTTTCTACCTTGTTAGCCAAACCATCTCCATTCAAGTAGAATTCTTCTAGGAGGCATAACTTATGCATACAATATCAAAAATATGCAAACAATATATCATTGGAAAGCTCTTTTCGTCTACTTTCCAGAGGTGTTCTCTATTTTTCTAGATTATAATTCTATCAAAATTTATACTTAGTTGAAGTGGAAACCCTAATTTTTGGGTTTTGAGATGATTTCTAGCTTTTCAGTTTGTTTCAAAGGATTCACTTCAGTTGATAGTTCATCAGTTATCAGAGTTCAACATTTTTTTGTTAGAAATATCTTGTCTTGGATTTTTGTTCTTCTCCAATGGCTAACACAAGATTCAAGATTCTTAATCCTCATAACAATCACACATGGAAGGTCAGTATGCAGAGACTTATTTGGTCCACCTTGAATGAGAATCAACCTCATCTCACCAGAGAATATGAAAATTTTCAGCATCAAATCAAGTGTGAAGAGGCAATGGGGCTCATTGCTCTACATGTCTCCAACTCTTTATTCTTCCATATTGAGGGGTGCAATACTCCCAAGGAGGTTTGGGACAAGCTCAAGGATCTCTTTGGTTCTGTTAGTGATGTACGAGCTTTGCAATTGGAGGCTAAACTTTCTTCACTCACTATTGATCAATTTCCTTCCATTGAAGACTACCTGGTAAGATTCAAGTCTTGAAGGACTCGGCTTTCTGGGTATGGTAAAGATAAATCTGACAAAGAATGTATATTCATGATTTTATCTAAGTTAAGAGGTTCCTTCTCATATTTTTCTACCTCATTCTATTCCACCATGGATGGTCTTGGTGATAGCTTTGTGATGCCATCATTTGAGACATTTTATAAATGACTGACTTGAGAATAGTTCAAGCTCAATCATGTTGATACATCCACAAAATCCCATGCATTGGTGGTAGGACCATCAAAAGGAAATGGAAAGCACAAGGGAAAATAAAAGCCAGGAGCTTCTTCTGAATCATCATCTCAGCCTAAGGAAGAAAAGCCAAAGAGGGAGAGGCCCAAGTGTAACTTTTGCAATGGGCTTGGTCACATTGAGGATACATGCTTCAAGAGAGAGATACATAAGCTATGGCAGATACTTAGAGATCACAACATCTCTCTCCCACCTACTATAGTTAAATCTCCTCATTCCCCCTCTCATGAAGAGTCATCATCAGGTATTGTTGGCATTGCCACTATTGACAATCTTGGTAAGGGGAATGCTTTGATAACTAATTTGGTTGCTAACAAAGGAGGATGGGTTCTTGACTCTGGTTCTTCTCGACATGTCACTTCATCTCAACAGCATATTTTTTGGGATACTCTGAGGCCTACCAAATTTGATCGAATGTTTACAACAAATGCAGATATTGTCTATGTTGTTGGTATCTATGATGTTTCTCTTTATGGAAGAAGGTTGGAATATGTTGTCTACATTCCTTAGATTTCTCATAATTTTTTTTCTATCTATCAACTTGGTCAAGAGGGATTGAAAATTGAGTTCACTTCAGATCTTGCTATCATCAGGGATAGGTCTGATGTCCTTGTTTCCTATGGTCAAGCAGATCATCATTCCAAGGTATACAAGTTCACCAAATTTTGGGATCGAGATCAACCTACTCCTAACTCTCTAGATTCAAGGGTAGGAAGCACATCATCACCCCCTCCTCACTAGGGTTGTGGAGGTTAGCTTGACTTGGCTCTTTGTAGGGCACCATCTTCTTCCTTTGACACATCTTAGTTGAGATTTGCTTCAACATGGATGGATACATTCACTTCTTCAGACTTGTGGTACATGGATGGGTTCTCTTCGGGCCTATCTCACTTGGTTGCTCAGTTTCACATTGGTCTTGAAGACATTTTAGAGGGGACTACTCTCCTTTACGAGGGGGCTATCTATTCCACATCTTTTTCATATCTTTGTATATATGTTATGGTTGTAGTCCTTGGGGGCATAATTTTGAGTCCTCCAAACATCACTCTTCAATATTTTTTGCTTGTATATCTCCTTTTTGGCGAGGGGTTTTCTTCCCACTGATTTTTCCCCTTTTCTCCAATTCTAGGAGATTTTCTGCATCTTCATGTACATGGGTACCTAACTTGGCCTCGTAGTTGGGACCCATCATCTTCTTGCATAATCATTGCATTTTCCTCCCTAAGTTGAACTTATGGGTCGGTGTTAGTGTAATTAATTAATTATTACATTAGCGTAAGTTAACTTAGGTCATATTTCATTTAGTCCTAGGTTGCATTTTTAATAAATCATTTAATAAATGGGATAATATTCCCTTCCTATTTTGTGGGATAACATTCCTTCTAGAAATTATCTCAACATTAAATAATCATCTAGATAGGGTTCACATGTTAGATTATAACACTTGACAACATCTCATGCATCTTAGTTTTTCTCTTTTTCCTTTATATTCGGGCATTTTTTTCATTTGTAACATATCATTTTCATTATATCATATCAATATAGAGTCTTTATTCAACATTCCATAGTTGCAACACTTCCCTTTGTGGTTGATTATCTTTCATGGATAAGGTCCTTTATTGAAGATTCTGAAGCTTCAGGGGTTGTGCATCCATAATCTCAACATACCCTCTACCCTTAACCCTCTCTCCCTCTATCTCTTTCCCACTCCCTCCCTCTCTCTCTCTCAAGCCTCTCCCTCCTACCCCCTCTCCCTCTCTTAGGTCTCTTTCTCCCTCTCAGTCACTCCCTCTATCTCTCTCCCCTCTCTATCTATCTCCCCTCTACCCTTAACCATAAACCCTTAACCCTTAAACCCTAAACCCTTAAACCCTCTACCCTCTACCCTTAACCCTCCTCCCCCTATCTCTCTCCCACTCCCTCTCTCTCTCTGAAGTCTTTCCCTCCTACAGACTCTCCCTCTCTCAAGTATCTTTCTCTCACTCACTCATTCCCTATATCTCTCTCTCCCCTCTACCCTTAACCTTCTACCCTCTAAACTTAATCTTTAAACCCTAAACCATTAAATGCTTAACCCTCTACCCTAAACCCTCTACCCTCTACCCTTAACCCTCTACCCTTAAACCCTCTACCCTCTACCCTCAACTCAATACCCTCTACCATTAACCCTAATCCCTCAACCCTATATCCTCAACCCTCTACCCTCTACTCTCCACCTAATACCCTCTACCTTCTACCCTAATCCCTCAACCCTAATCCCTCAAACCTATACCCTAAATCCTCTACCCTCAACCCTAAACCGTCAACCATAAACCCTTAAATCTTCTACCCTCTACCCTCTACCCTCAACCCAATACCCTAAACCACCAACCCTATAGGTCATCAACCCTATACCCTCAATTCTCAACCTTGTACCCTATACATTGGATCCTCAACCCTCATCTATCTCTATTCCTCCCTCCTTTTCTCTCCTCTCTATCTCACCTCTCCCTCCATCTCTCCCTTCATCCATCCTTCCCTCTCTACAATAATTCAGCCCTATTGATGCAAATTATGGAGAAAAAATAAAAACAAATACAATTGAAACCAAATCCAAAAATCCTTCAAGTAATGAAACCCCAACTTCACCTTATTTCATCATACCTTCAAGTTTCTCTTATAGTATTGCAAATAGAGAGAATTGTGCATATCTCTTAGAAAAATCATCAAACCCACAATAGGTTAGGCATTCTAGATACCCATTAAGGTGTTCTTCAATATATCTCAAAAGTATAAACCATTTTTTTGGAACATCATCACTCAAAACTGACTGGTAGGTTGAACAGGGGCTCCAATTATCCCTCTTTTCCAAAGCATCATAAACCTAAACATGCTGCCAACCTAAAATCTCCATTGATAGACCTTTATCAAACTACCAAACGTCAAAATCCACAATTCTTGGTCATTGAAACACTCACCAATGTATCAAAACCCAAAACCCTCATCTAGGTCACTTTTATGCTTGAAACTAGGAGGGTTTATTGAAATTCAATACTCCAAGCTCTGTCTCACCTTGCCAACACTTCCAACACATCAAAATATGTGTGCCTATGCTTAATAAACCATTACCCAACCTTTACCAATGCATTCTAGCCCAACTCCAACCTTTAGCCCTCATTCTTGGCTCAAAACTTAACCAAAATCTTGTTAGGGCATCACTCCAAAAACCACATTAAACAACATCCTATATCTATTTATGCCATTCCACCAAGTATTTATAAGATTCGTCAAATGGAATGGCTTAATTTCCCATTTTATCCTATCAAACCCTTAAACTCTATATTTCTAATAGTCAAGAGAAAAAGTGTGATTAAACCCCTAAAACTTAATGAAAATCAATCACACTAAACCCAAAGCATCCTTAATACATGTTTGTACTCAAAACAAAGCACTTTTTATCAAAGTTCTTCAGTATAGACCTGTATAAATCCTAAAAACAACAAATTACCAGTAGAAACATAAAATTTACAAAGAAAAATAGAACTTCTTTGGGTATGTGCAGGATCATGATGGGCCAAAAAGTGGTGATATGATGGGTATGTGTAGGGTATGTGGCTGACGACTTTTTTTTAACCCAAAATTGATGAAACAAAAAGGGTTTTTAAAGGAGATTCTTAGCTTTCCACTAATATAAATTATTCTTTACTTTGAATTTAATAATTAATTATTATTTATTTTCTATTTGAATTACGACTAAAGTCCATATTGATAGGCTAATTGAAAAACATTTATAGCTTTCAAATAGTATCACATTTTTTGAATCTGAAACATATGTCACATTCTATGCTTCGCATACTATAGGATTAACACAAAAAAAAATTAATTTCATCAAGTTTTGGCCAAGTTAAAATGGTCAGATATACAATTTTTTATATTTTTTAAAAGTTTTAATAAAAAATTCATAATTAATTATTTACTTGGAAAAAAATTAGAAAAAATATGCATCACATCGGGACATGAGTCCTCTACTTATATCTAAAATATTATAAAAAAATATTATCATTTTATTGTGGTTAGGGTAGTCAGACAGACACCTACTTCTAATTTTTTTCCCTAAAACTTAAGTACTATTGCATTAAAATTTCAAATTTTTACCAAATAGATTTTTTTTCCTTTAAATAAACCTAGGAGTTTAGAAATTACATTCAATTTGCTATAGATTCTATTCTTACATATTTTTGAAATAATATAGATAAATTATTTAAATTTATACTTCAAGTTGCCTAACTCTGATTTTTCTAAATTTCTTGCCACTTAAGGGCTTGTTTTTTCCATGATGATCTTGCACATACCCCTTTATTCCTTTATCATTCAAATCTCTTCTACAGAGTTTTTTCAAGGTTTCAAAGAATATTTTAATGTTTCTCTATACCTACCAATGGTTGTAACTTCCCTCTAAAAACTAAATGGCCGTTGGGCTCCCTATTTTCTTACATTTTTGTATTTTTCCAAATATTGCAATTGAACCGTCGATTTTTGGCTCTTAGGACCTCTCTAACTCTTCTAGGGTTTTTCACCTAAAAGGAGAGAGATAGGGCCAAAAATGCTCTAGGGTTCATTCAAATTATGTTATGTGTGATGTTTTCTAAGCTAAATGAATTGAACTAAATGCAATTAAGGGATTTAAATGATTGAATATGAATGCAAGACTAACATCTATGCTATGTTTGAAAACATGGTGTTGTTTGCAAAAAAAACTTAAAGAATGAATAAAAATGAAAATTAAACTAAACGGAAGGTTTTTTCTTAGAATGAGTGCACTTGGTAAACTGGAGAAGACTAGAAAAAAATCTGGAAAACTAATGAAACTTGAATTTGAGTTGACTGGGACTCATTCGCCACCTTGTGTGAATCAATCCTAGATCAAGACTTTTCTACATAGAAGTTGTCGTCTAATAGTCAGGAACCTGGATCTGCATCTGAATTGAATTTGTGCCTTAGGAGGGACTCATTTTCCATGCATGGTGAATTAGTCCACTTTCATATTTCTACAATTTCAAAGTTTTGTCCTACACCTTGACACCTGTACAACAATTTTTGATAGAAACTTGATTTGGGATCTCAAAAAATTCCTGCAAAACATCTTAAAATTGTTTATCTAATGGGGATTTTTCCTTGATCAAACCCCTAGTTGGGTAATTAAACCTTGAATGGAATTTTTTTGCATAAACCCTAGCCTTAGATGTATTAAAGACTAGGAAAAAGCTAAAACATGACAAAGGTCATATTCTATTGCTCTAGAATAAGAAATGTAAAGATGAATGATATGATGCAAGATATCAACCCTAGAAACCTTACAACACATGATAAATGGGAATGAAATAACATGCAAGTGATAAACGACCAAAATACAAACCTTAATATAAAAATAGAGCGAAAATGGAAGATGGAATCAATATGAAACCAATTCCTTAGGTGTGATTTGGTGGCTAGTTGCACCTCTTCACCCTAGATTTCTTCATGATTCAGCATAAGAATCCATCTTCAACCCTTTGCAATTTTGGATCTTGACAAGAGAAGTGAGCTTCAAGACCTGTAAAAACCCTAGTTTGCTGCCCTAAAACTTCAACTTTTGTTAATGAAACTTGTTGTTGAAGACTTGACTCTATGAATTTCTCTTGAGGAATGATAAAAAGATGCATGAAATTACTTGAAATGAGTATTTATAAGCAACAACGCCTTATTTTTCCATTATTTAGACCTAAGAGGTTGATTTACACTAGAAATTAAAGTTAAATTGATTAAATTCCTACTTAAATTTGAACTTTCCCTCAAAAGGGAATCATTCATCACCTTGGTGAATGGGTCCCACTACTCCTATTTGAAGGTGGGTTTTTGGGTATGAGATAATTAAATGTTGTTTGTTAGGTTTTATGTGATTTTTCAAGTAAAACGAGCCTCTAGATAAAAAATAATGGGTCTAAGGGGCCTATAAATGTTGTTTTGAAGGGTAAATGATGTGAAGGGACTCAAAAGTGGGTCCAATTATGCGTGAAATTATCTATTTTCTCAAGAGGATCCAATTTTCTATGGTACATTTAGCCCCCACTTTAGCACCCATATAAATCTATGTGCATATGTAAGCTAAAGGACTCTAAACAATGCACCTTATTACATAAAAGGATACTCATTTCAAAGATGGGAGAACAAAGCCCCTAGTGTAGTTATCTACACAACCACAACATTAGAGATTGCATCCTACAACACACATTCATTAATTGCCCAAAAATCCTTATATCTAACTCTTAGGAATCTAATTCAAGGGTATATGTATGCCCCCCTTGATTCCGCTTGCTTTATGGAGGTGGAATCAAGGGAGCAATCTAGCCATACCGAATAAGAAACATCATATCATTTGGAATTTCCAAGTACCATTCCACATAACAACAGATGAATGATGATGTTGGGTATGGAATCATGATTCCAATGCATCAAACGATGTTGAAAATGGAATACCCTAGCTCCCATTATGTTGATTTGAAGAATGGCTACATTATGAGTTCTTGAAAAGATGACAACTATATGTTAATGTGCAAAAGTAAAAAGAGATGAAAAGTGATTAAAAGAAGGAAAATAAAGTAACTTGTCACTTACTATTCAGTTTACCTTCATGTAGCTTGAGAGTGATGAGTGATAGAAGAACATGCTGAGCAGATGAGATTACACACCTTCGCGGCTAGATGATCATGAGAAAGTGGCACGTGGTGAGCTGTATCATGAGGTGAGTCAATTTTGCAACTTTCACCTTGTAATTTTATAATAATTTAGTGATTTTAATGCATGGATAGGTTAATTTAGGGTTCTTGGAAATTTTTTTACAAAGTGTTCCCTTTTTTTGCAAAGTGTCCCATTTGTTCGTAGAGTATCCCTTTTGTTCGTAAAGTGTCTCGTTTCTTCGCAAAGTGTCCTATTTCTTCGCAAAGTGTCTCGTTTATTTGTGAAATATCCTAAAAGGGGTTCTAAAGTGTCTAGGGCCATTTGAAAAGCACACTAGATTGAATTTATCACACTTGTATGATGAAATATGTGAAAATTTGAAGAATTTAGATGAAATTTAAAGAATTTTGTGATGATTTTGGTAGGTACCCACTCGGTTGCAACAATAGCTAGGGGGAAGACAAATTACATTTCTAAGAGATCATGTGATAATGCTATCAGTGGCAGAGGTAGAGCATTTATAGTCAGTGGGTATCTATTGGGCATATCTGATGCCACTCATGAGATACTATGATGCCATGTTGACGGCTTTGTGCAAGCGTTGGGATGCTGATACTCGTACCTTTCATCTTCCCACCAAGGAAATGACTATAACTCTCGAGGATGTACACCGTATTCTTTGAGTTCCCATTCAGGGAGAGCGGGTATATTTTCAAGGGGATTGGTCATTCTAAGAGAAGAATAGAGATATGTAGTATTGTCTAGGTGGACTAATACATGATGAGAGGGTGAGAGCATGGATTGAGCTTCCCATGCTATTGTATTCATGAGCTCCTATGGTCAGATGGATTATGATACATACAGTTGCACTGGTTCTCAATCCAGATAGATGAGTGACACGCTTGGATGGGGGACTTGTACACTTGATATGAGGGATGTACGAGCAGAGGACAGTCTATGCTTGGGGTTACTACATTCTAGCACACTTGTATTATGATCTTGGTAAGTTTTTTATTTCAAGAGATTGATAATATGGTCTATTGTACACTTCTACAAGTGTGGTTCCTTGAGCATATCACATGTACCAGGCATGTCGGATACCCTTGTACTATAGTGATAGAATATCCATGAGCATTCAAATATCCTTTGTGATGCTTGTCGCAATACGAGGATTTACAATTTTGGAGAGCGAGATTTGACTGGATGGAGAAGGATGAGATCCTTTGGAGACCTTATCTACTCACTTTACAGTGGCCAGATCCCACCAGATAGTTATGGAGGATGCAAATGGAAAGGTATCTAGTTGGGAGGCATGACTACATTGTACAACCATTCTATTACAAGTGAATCATTTGATTGTTTTGGTTGATATTGTGGTTGTGTTGATGATATGTGGTTGTCATTGATGTCAACACTATTAGCATAAATGTATTTGAAGCTATATATGTCAAGGATATTGAGAAATTTATAATAAATGAGTTCTAGGTTGTTAGTGGTGAAGTGAAGTTCAATATGTTGGTTATTTATGTATGTTTTTGATAAGAGGTTGTGGACTAAAGGGTTTATTATTGAGTGTATCTAGTTTATCCATGTTGAGTTTCAGAGATTCGCATGAAGATTTCCATTCAAACAATTTTTTTGTTTCTTCAGTTGGTGTTCCTAATTGAAGATGAGGCTATTTCAATTAGTTCAATTATTGTGGATGCTTCTCTTGTGATTCGTAATTCTTTTGGATGTTTCTAGATCGTTCTCTATCATTTTTGCATGTTTACATTGATCGTTGTGATCGTGGTTGGCGATTTTCTCTTGCGTGTTTGTATTTTTCTTGTTCTTGGCCGACATATTGTTTGTAGCATGTTGTGGATCTTCGAGGAGAAATTAGTTTAAGTGTCTTCATTGATTCACGACCCAAATCAACATCTAATAGAGATGTTGATTTGGGTCCTCACTAAGTCATGGATTGCCTTGGTTGATTCACATTGATAATCTTAAATGTTTTGGGCTGACAGTTTATATTTATTATTTCTTTGTGGGCGACTTGTAGCGATGAAATTTCATGTTGTGGATATATATATATAATTGATTGTTTATTTGAATTCAAGTGTCTGAAAGGTATGTTGAATGTGTGTGCATGAATAATTTTCTAAATCATTCAAAGGAAAAATAGAGTGTGAAGAAGTGTGAAGAAGAGTGAAGAAGAGTGAAGTGTTCATGTGCTTAATTGGAACTCTAACCAGGCATTAGCAGATGCTATTTTCTCAGTTCAAAATCTAAATAGATTTAATCTAAATCTCTTTGTAAGATAGTGTGTCTTCCTTTGTAATTGAGCAGTGAGCTCTAGGCAATGTGCTTGAATGCATGTGCATTCCCCACATTTCATTTTCTTTATACTTTTAATAGGGTATAATCTTGTGGACTGAACTCCACTGTGGTTTTCCCCTAATAGGGTTTCCGCGTAAAAAATATTGGTGTTATGTATGTTTTTGATGTGTGATGATTTTTGTTTTCATGGTTAATAATTAGATTAGAGAATAAGGTTAATAATTTGAATAAGTTTTGAATTTGTGACAACCGATTCACCCCCCTCCTCTCAGTTGTCTACCCTTGTATTGCCAACAATTGGTATCAGAGCAAGTTCCTTGGAAGAAGTTTAATAGCTTAAGGTGATCCGAGATGGCAAGTTACAAGAAGGATAGTCCAAGATTTGATGGAAAAAATTATTCTTTGTGGAAGACTCAAATGGAGTTCCATCTAAGATGAATTGGTGAACCCTACTAGAGCATTACAAGTAATATGTATATTATTCCAAAAAATGGTTCTACTACTTTTGTTGAGATCAAAGATGTTGAGAATAATATCCAAGCTAAGGAAGCTTTGTTGAGTGCTTTGACTAATTCTGAGATGACAAATGTTATGGATCTAAAGATTTCTTATGAGATTTGGAAAATGTTGGAAACCTTGTATGAAGGTGATGCTAATGTGAAGATTGCTAAGTTCTCGAGTTTGAAAGGGAAATATGAAATGTTGAGAATGGGTGATGATGAGAACATTAATACTTTCATGTAAAGAGTGAATAAACTTTTGTGTGGTATTAGATGTGTTGGTGGAAAGATAGATGAATCTGAGATTGTTGCTAAAGTTCTTAGATCCTTGCCCAATTCTTACAAATTCAAAGCTAGTGCTATTGAAGAGCTCCATACTGTAACAAACATAACCAAAGATACATTGGTTGGTAAGCTTACTACTTTTGAGTTGAACGAATTTGGTGATGCCCTTCCTAAGGTTGAATCTGCATTTAAGGCTACTAATTCTAGAAGAGATAGACAGAGATATGATATGAGTGAGAGTTCATCTAGCAAGATATTCAAGTATGAGGATGAAATCAGACAGATTGAAGAAGAAGAAAGAGAGCTAGAAGAGTTGGAAGGACTTATTGTCAAAAGAGTACTAAGAGGAAAGGGTAAGTATGAAGGAAAATTACCTCTTAAATGTTTTTATTGCAATAAGATAGGTCATTTTTCATCAAGGTGTCCAAAAAGAGATGTTAAACAAAGACATAACAAGCCTAGATTTCAAAAGAAGTGTTACTATGCTGCTAATGAAGGCATGACAGATGATGAATTTGATAAAGGAAATAGAAGTGATGATGAATGGGTATTTATTGCTATCAAGGAAAATAATCATGTATCTACTGAATATGTTGGTTGTACTAATATGGAGAAATCCCTGGCTGCTCGAGTTGAAGAAAGAGATGAATGGGTAATTGACAGTGAATGTTCACATCATATGATAGGAGACAAAAGTAAGTTTGTAAGCTTGGAAAAGTATGATGGTGGTAATAATACAACTGATGTGATCGATGGAAGAGGTTACATTTATTTTTATGGTAAGCATAATATTGATGATGTTTTGTATGTAGAAGGATTGAAGCATAATATTTTGAGTGTTGGTAAAATGGTTGATAAGGGATACAATCTTCAGTGCAAGGATGGAAAGTGTAGAATATTGAGTTCTAGAAATGAAATTTCATCAAGTACAAAAACAAAGGGTAATATCTTTCACTTGAGTGATGCTAGTAAAAGTTTTTTGATTGCTCAAGTTGATGAAATTTGGTTATGGCATAGGAGAATGTATCATGTTAACTTTGATAATATTGTCAAGATAAGTTCCACTAAGGCTGTGAGAGATCTACCTAAGTTGGTGAAACCTACTAATGCAATATGCAAGGCATGTCAATTGGGAAAGAAAACTAGGATTTCATTTCAGAGTAAAAATCATTGTTCAAATGAATTGTTAGAGATTGTGCATACTGATTTGTGTGGTCCCTCTAAGGTCAGAAGCTTACAAGGTTATAGGTATTTCATGTTACTCATTAATGATTATTCTAGAATGGTATGGGTTACTTTCTTGAGGGAGAAATCTAAAGCACTGGAAAAATTCAAGATCTTTAAAGCTATGGTTGAGACAAAGACAGGTTTGAAGATTAAATGTTTGAGATTAGATAGAGGTGGTGAATTCACTTCTGGTGAATTTAATACTTTTTGTGAATAACACGGAATAAAGAGACAATTATCTGCACCACGGACTCCTCAACAAAATGGAGTTGTGGAAAAGAAGAACAAAATAATTGAAGATGCTGCTAGAACTATGATGTCGTAAGGAAATGTTCCTCATATCTATTGGAGAGAAGTTGTGAGTACTACTGTGTACACACTCAACCAGGTACAAATCAAAGGTGATACTAGTAAGAGCCCTTTTGAGCTATGGACTGGTCAAAATCCTACTGTTAAATACTTCAAGATATTTGGAAGCAGATGTTATATTAAGAGAGATGAAGACATAGGAAAGTTTGATGCTAGGAGTGATGAAGGTATCTTTCTGGGTTATGCTACTAAAAGTAATACCTATCGATGTTACAATAAAAGATTGAAGAAAATGGTTGAAAGTGAAAATGTTAAGGTTGATGAAGACTTTGGTACACTATCCAGAACCTATGGATATGACTCTGATGATTAGGATGACAATACAAAACAAAGGAAAGCAAGTTCATACTACAAATCAAGTGCAAATCAATTTGGTAAACTAAGAAAATGAAGAAGGAGAAACTGGTGAAAGAGAAAAAGAAAGGTCAAAATAGCCTAAAATTGAAGAAAATCCAAAGAAGAATTTGAGGTATGTAAGATTGAATCATTCATAACATCAGATTATAGGTGATAAGAACAAGGGTGTCTAGACTAGGAGAAAGATTGCAGAAGAGTATTGCTTGATTTCAAAGACTGAGCCTACTAGTGTGAATGAAGCATGTAAAGATGAGCATTGGATTGAAGCAATGAAAGAAGAGTTAAAATAGATTGAAAAGAATGATACATGGATTCTTATTCCCAGACCTTGGGGTAAGAATGTCATTGGAACCAAATGGGTCTTTAGAAACAAACTAAATGAGCAAGGTGAAGTAGTTAAAAACAAAGAAAGACTAGTATGTAAAGGATATTCATAAATGGAAGCAAATTATTTTGAAGAGACCTTTGCCCCTATTGCTATAATTGAAGCTACAAGTTTATTTCTTGCCTATGTTGCTCACAAGAACTACAAAGTTTATCAAATGGATGTAAAATCAGATTTTCTAAATGGTGAATTGGATGAAGTGTATGTTGAGATACTTGATGGGTTCTAGTTGACTGATAAAGAATATATGGTGTGTTAGTTGAAGAAAGCATTGTATGGACTCAAGCAAGCCCCTAGAGCATGGTATGCAATGTTGGACAAGTATTTGTTGAAGCTTGGATTTAAAAAAGGTGTTGCAGATAGTAATTTTTATTTCAAGAATGATGATAAAGATTTGATTGTTGAAGTCTTTGTTGATGATATTATTTTTGGAGGAGACGATGTTTTGTGCATGAAGTTTACTAATGAGATGCAGAATGAATTTGAGATGTCTATGATTGGTGAGATAAAATTCCTTTTGGGATTTTAAATTACTCAATTAGAAAAAGAGATTTTATATCTCAGTCCAAGTGATCCGATTTAGGATCTAAGACAATTGCTTAAAGAATGCATAACGATTACAATTTAAAAATCCAAATTACTAAAATGAAATCAACACCAAAACATGATTAAACTAATGGAATTTACAAAAAGATAGAATTCAGAAAGAGACAAGAAAGAGAGAATGCAAACAACTTGATAACAGAGTTCGTCATAAAATGACTACATCTCTGGGCCCCTCTCCAAAGAGTAGACCGACCTGATTAAAATCTTTAGAAATTCGACATTACATTTGTTTACAAGCTTTTCCCTTCAAGCACGATGGAATTCCAGTATTCTCCCGACGTACAAGATCAACAATTCATCTCTCCAGAAATAATCTCAAGTCTTCAACACTTGAATCATGTATAATCTGGATTCTGAATAATGTCCCCCTAAAGCCTCTAACCCCCCTCCTTTTATACAGGAAAATTACTCAATTTGGTTCATAACCAATTGATTTTCAAATATTTCCCATATCCCCTTTACATAGAAAAATACTTGAAAATCCCTCCATTATAAATAAAAATCTACAAATCTCCCTTTTTACATAATTTAAAAATCATATAAAATCCCTAAATATCTTTTAAAAATAATCTCAACCCCTTTAAATTTTTTTAATATTATTTAAGCCCCTTTAGAATCTCATGAATTTGGGCTAACCTTATTTTAAGGGGTTTAAATCTCAATTAAGGGTTAATATAGAAGATTTGGCCTTTAATAAAAATCGGAGGCACCTCAAAAATCTCTCAAACCAAGTATGTGGTGCATTGGTAGAGAGTAAATTCCATGGATAAGAGGTCACAGGTTCAACCTTCACACCCAGCTTTTATGCTCTTCACTAAATTTAAAAGCAAATTTTAAAAATAGTAAAACTAATTGCTGTCATTGTATAGTTAAAGCGAATTTGGTGGCATCTTGATGGGAGGCTCGCCTTGTATGTAGGAGGTAATGGGATCGAACCTGATCCCTATAATTTTGGTGGAAGTTGAAACAAACTTGTAGTTGAGCAGGGTGCCACGTCTCAGTTAATGGTTGGTCGAGTTTGCCACGTGTCAACAAATGAATGGTGCCATGTGTTGACATTTAAGTAGTCTTCTATGCCACATGTCATACTATCATTCACCAGTCAAATATTTTGAAGGTGACATGGATGCTGATGTGGATGATGATGTGTCGGCTGACTGGACTATTGACTATACCATGCTGATGTCAGCAAAGTCAACCTAACTTTGACTGCTCATATCTCATGCAAACGAACTCTATTTTCCATGAAACGAACGTCGTCGAAAAGCTTAAGATGAGATCTTCGCATTGACATTGACTTTGACCACTTTTGGAAATGTTTATTTTTAGCCCTTTTTTTCACTGACCTAGCTCCAAGGTTGACCAAAGTTTGACTGAGCGTATCTTGGGCTCCGTAGCTCCGTTTGACCCTATTCGAGTTGCGTTGGAGTTAGAATTTCACCCTCTTTCTAAGAGAAACTTCAATTTTTGACGAAGATCCTCCAGATCACCAAGCATGTGAAGGAATTGTTGAAGAAGTTTGATATGGAAGATTCAAAGCTAGTTGGTACACCCATGGTGACCAGATGCAAGTTGATAGTAGAAGATGATTCTCAAAAAGAAAATTAGATAAGATATAGATCAATGATTGGTGGATTGATGTACTTAACTCAAACTAGGCTTGATATCATGAATTTTTTATGTATTGTTGCAAGATTTCAAGCTAATATGAATGAATCTCATGTGACTGCTTTGAAGAGAATTTTTAGATACTTGAAGGGAACTATTGATCTTAGCCTATGGTATCCTAAAGATGATGATCTTACTTTGAGAGTGCCTTTACTAATGCTGACTGGGTAGGAGATGTGAATGATAGAAAAATTACTAGTGGTGGAGCATTTTTCTTGGGTAAGAAGCTAATTTCATGGTTAAGCAAGGAGCAGAATGTCATTTCCTTGTCTACTACAGAGGTTGAATACATTGTTGCTACTAATAATTGTACTCAAGTCTTGTGGATGAAATAGATGTTAAAGAATATCAGAGTTGTATATGATGAGCCTATTTCTATAATCTATGATAACTCAAGTGCTATTAACATTTCCAAGAATTCGGTGTTGCATTCAAAAATAAAGCATATATATATCAAGTTTCACTTTTGAGGGAGAAGGTAAGTGAAAAGGAAGTCAGATTGGAGTATGTGCCTACTAAGGAGTAAAATGCAGACATCTATACCAATTCATTGTCTAAGGATAATTTTGAGTATCTCAGAGGGAATTTAGGGGTGATTACCCCTCCTAATCAGAACTAGGATGCAATGCAATGTGTGCATCAGTCTATGCATTTCATAATCATATCTTGTCTCAAATTGACTTTGTGGTGGTTGTTACTCAGGGGGAGTAGTCAAATGTTCAGAAATTCATATATGTGGTTCAAAGCTTAGAGAACTTTGTCATTGATGTAAAAGTGGGAGAAGATTCATGTGAAAAACTAGTGATTATCTTAGGAGAAGAGTCTTATGGGGAGAAATATTATGTGAAAGTGTTGAGGAGAAGATGAGTCAAAACCTAAGCAAGCGTTAGTTGCATTGATGGTGTTTTTCACATCATGTGTTTCCATCAATGCCAAAGGGGAGATTGTTGGATATTGTGGTTGTGTTGATGATATTTATTTTCATTGATGTCAACACTATTAGCATAAATGTATTTGAAGCTGTATATGTCGAGGATATTGAGAAAATTGTAATAAATGAGTTCCAGGTTGTCAGTGGTGAAGTGAATTTCAATATGGTGGTTATTTCTATACATTGTTGATCAAAGGTTGTGGACTAAAGGGTTCTTTTCTGAGTGTATCTAGTTTATCCACGTCTACTTTTAGATATTTGCATGAAGATTTGATCAAGTTATGAAGATTTCCATTTAGGCAGTTTTTATGTTTCTTCAGTTGGTGTTCTTGATTGAAGATAAGGCTATTTCAGTTAGTTTAGTTGCTTCAGATGCTTCTCTTGTGATTTGTGACACTTTTGGATGTTTCTAGATCTTTCTCTATCTTTTTTGCATGTCCACAATGATCGTTGTGATCATGGTTGGTGATTTTCTCCTGTGTGTTCATGTTTTTCTTGTTCTTGGTTGGCATAGTGTTTGTAGCGTGTTGTGGATATTTGAGGAGAAATTAATTGAAGTGTCTTCATGTTGGAGATGTTGATTTGGGTCCTCACTAATTCATGGATGACCTTAGTTGATTCACATTGATAATATTAATTTTTTTGGGCTGACAGTTTATATTCATTTTATTATTTCTTTATGGTCAACTTGTAGTGACGAAATTTCATGTTTTGGATATATATAAGTGATTGTTTATTTGAAAGTGTCTGAAAGGTATGCCAAATGTGTGTGTGCATGAATAATGTTCTAAATCATTCAAAGGTAGAATAGAGTGTGAAGAAGTGTGAAGAAGAGTGGAGAAGAGTGGAGAAGTGTTCATGTGCGTGATTGGAACTATAATTAGGCATTAGCAGGTGCTATTTTCTTAGTTCAAAATCTGAATGGCTTTAATTTGAATCTCTTTGTAAGAAAATGTTTCTTCCTTTGTAATTGAGTAGTGAGCTCTAGGAAGTGTGCCTAAATGCATGTGCATTCCCCATATTTCATTTTCTTTATACTTTTAATAGGGTATAATCTTGTGGATTGACCTCCACCGTGGTTTTTCCCCTAATAGGGTTTCCACATTAAAAATATTGGTGTTATGTTTGTTTCTAATGTGTGATAATTTATGTTTTCATGGTTAATAATCAGGTCAAATAATAAAGTTAATAAGTTGAATAAGTTTTGAATTTATGTGACAATTGATTCACCCCCCCTCGTAGTTGTCTTCCCTTGTATTGCCAACAAGTTTGGACAGGTGCAGACACCACTGAGGGCATGACCCTTCATTAGATGATTAGTGTGGAGTTCCTAGAGGCTAGGTGATACTGTTCGGCTGACTATAGATCATGTTCATGAGAGTGATTTTGATGATTCAGATCATGAACAACCACCAACATCTGATGCTAATGATGTTGGTAGCACAGATGAGCATGAGGAGTGGTGGTTAATGAGGAGTGGTGGTCATATGCATGACCAACTCCTGTGTTCCCCATGGATTTCCCTATAGGTGATGTAGAGCTAGTAGTAGATGAGGGTGATGAGTCAGAGGAAAGAGCAGAGGAGGTACAATATAGACTAGTAGATATTTTTACAAATGTGATCAATGATGAGTACCAGCCCGAGGCTGGTCTTGATTATGAGGACCAAAATGGAGGGGAGGATGAGGAGGAGGAGGAGGATTATGAGGAGGAGCCACCCCTAAGTGAGGGTGATGAGGTAGCTATTGAGGATCGATACAAGCATAGAGAGTCCTTACATACTTATAGGACCAGATCACGGGGAGTTGCTACAGTGGACATCAACACTCAAACTCGGAGAGAGGCTAGCACATCCTCCATGCCCCCCAGAGAGGATGAGGTTGACATTCCTCATGGATCCAAAGACATAGGTAATGATATTTGATTTTACACATGTCATTTAGAGATTTATTCTTTATTTATATATATATATATATATCATGATGATGTATTACTGATTATGTACATTTTCTATCTTGTAGGAGTGACAAGAGACTAGCGAGAGTTATATCATTAGGCTACCACTGAGATAGTGTCTGCATCCATTGATGAGGAGGAGATGGATCCTAACTACGTGCCCCCACCAATCATGGAGGAGGAGCCAAAGTCACTCATACCTTTCACAAGGTTATGGGCAGTGCATGAGAGTGTGAGGAGATGAATCCATCAAGCTGAGAGTGCACTACAGTCAATGTAGATCTTGGATAAGGTAGAAAGACTACATGCAAAGCTGGCACATGCACGAGTAGAGAGGGATCAGATGGAAGATGAGCTGCTTATAGCTATTGGTCGAGTATAGGGTCTAGAGTATGCACTTAGACTTGGCAGTTCACAATCACGATCACACATGACCATCTCATGATGTCTAAGGAATGGATCACAAGCGCCAAATCCTGAGGGTTCTAGCTTGCATAGACCACTATGACATTGTATATAAAACTTTGATATATATATATATAATAGACATGCACTTTTCATGTTATGATGATGTATCTCTTCTATCTAAATGTTAAATGCTATGTCATTAATTAAATGAATTATAGTAAAAGTATTTAATTAATGCCTACATGTTTTAATAGTATTTATGTGATCTAGTGTAAAACAAATTTTAGTTTTTGCATAGATACAACATTGATAATGAGAAAATAATATATTAAATTAAATACACTGATAAGGATCTAACTTAACACAATAGGAATGTGAATAGTATGAAGCCTAAATCAATTATAAAATGAACTTAAATAATTACCTTAGTGTTAAAGAAAAACACAAATTTAGTTGTCATGAACAATGCAATGTGAAAGTTATTTAGAATAACATCAAATAACTTTAAGCAACACTGCTATATCAACCATACTATTCAAAGGGGGTTAGAGATAATACCAATGCAAATGCATGACATTAATGGGTTCCCTAAGGGGTGTTCCATCAAGCTGCGTTAAGAGATAAGCACCAAACCCATAATTGGTATCAACTATGTAAGGTCCCAACCAATTAGGGCTAAACTTATCTTTATCTTCATTGTCAGCACTAGCATTTCATTGATTTTCAATAAGAACAAAATCTCTCTTAGAAAATGATCGAGGGATGACATGAATGTTGTGTTTTCATTGTAATTTTTTGATGTCAGCTTGGAGATGTTTGAGAGTGTTAATGCATTGTTCATCGAGCATCTTGAGTTGATGTAACCATTGATCTTTAAAAGTGTCATCGTCAAAAAGATCTCAGAGAGCAACTCGCAAAGTAGGAATTTCTAACTCCAAGCGCATAATCGTATCATTGCTATAAACAAGGCTATAAGGGGTATTTATTGTGGATGATCTAACATTAGTTCTATAAGCCCAAAGTGCATTAGATAGTTGTGTATGCCAGTCTTTATGATACTTGGTGACAGTTTTCTTGAGGATTTGTTCAAGAAGCTTATTAGTATTTTCAACTTGTCCATTGGATTGTGGATAATACGGTGTAGAAAAATAATGTTGAATGTTGAATGTTTCAAGAAATTTTTGAACTTCATTATTCTTAAATGGAGTTCCATTTTTTGAAATGATTGCGGAAGGGGGTCCAAAGTGAGCAATAATGTGTTCCAAGATGAAATGAGAAATTGCTTCAGCAGTTGTAGAATGGAGGGGAATATCTTCCACCCATTTCATGAAATAATTTGTTGCGGTTATGATAAATGTATGTCCAACAGAAGAAGGTGGTGAAATTTTTCCAATAAGATACAACCCCCATACCAAAAATAGCCAAATGGGAACATTGGCATGAAGCTTAGCAATAGGAGTGTGGATCAAATTGTTATGCTCTTGGCATTTGTGACATCGTTTAACATAGGTGAAGCACTCCTTATCCATATGTCTCCAATATTAACCCATATGAATAAGTTTTTGTACTAACGAACGACCTCCAAAATGACCTCCATAGGCACCAACATGAGCCTCTTCAAGCGCAAAAGGAATTTTAGATTCTGTAAGACATCATAATAGGAGACCATTAAAATATCTTTTATACAATGCTTTTGCAAGGATTAAATATTTATCCACGAGTTTACGTAAACATTTTTGAGTATTTGTTGTGGTAGGTTCAAGAATGGTACCATGTTTCAAGTAGTTGTATATTGTATCATACCATTCACATGAAACATCTTGAGTTATCACCAAAATGTCTTCTAATGAAGTATCGATCGAAGGTTTCATGATGGGATGGATAACAAAGGTGAAGTATGTGGAAGGATCGTGTGGGGATATGAGAGAAGTTGCACTCGCCATTGCATCTGCATGTCAATTATCTTTGTGTGGGATGTTATCAATGGTGAACGAGTCAAAGTTTTCTAATAGTCTCATTATAAGATCCTTGTATTTTGATAATTAGTCATGTTTAGTTTGATATGTACCATTGATTTGTTTGATGACCAATTGTGAATTGCCAAAGATCTTGATATGTTTAGCATGTAGAGATAAAGCAACTTGCAAACCTATGATCAATGCCTCATACTTAGCTATATTATTTATGCATAGGAAATTTAATCGATAGGATAAGGGAATAGGTTTTCCATCAGGTGGAATTAGTATCACCCTAGCACTGAAACCTATTTGACACTTAGATCCATCAAAAAATAACTCCCATGGTTTAATGTCAACAGTTAAGACATTATCATTAGGAGTAGGTAAAGAAAAAGGAGGAGCATCAGCTAAGTGATTGGTTAAGGCTTGGCCTTTGATTGCCTTTTTTGAAACAAATTTAAGGTCAAACTTAGATAATAACATCACCCACTTAGCTAAGCATCCAGAGAGATCTGTTTTGTTGAAAAGATATTTAAGAGGATCAAATTTTGTGATGAATTGTATTTTAGCATTTAGTAAATAATGTTGCAACTTACTAGTAGTGAATACAAGAGCCAAACATTGTTTTTCAATTGGTGAATATCCTGTTTCATAATCAATTAAGGTATTACTAATGTAATAAATAGGATGTTTTGTACCATGATTGTCATGTTGAGCCAACAATGCTTCAATAGCATTGGCTGATGTAGCGATGTACAAGATAAATGGTCTATGTGGTACAACAAGTTGTAAATAGGTGGAGTGGCTAGATATTCCTTGAGACTATCAAAAGACTATTTACAATCCTTATCCCAATCAAAAGGGACACCATTTTTAAGGAGATGCGTGAAAGGTAATGTGTGATCAGCTAAAGATGCAACGAAATGACAAATAGCTTGAATTTGACCTTGTTACATGTGCAACTGAGAAATATTCCTAGGAGGTGGCATGTTTATAATTGCATCAATGTTCTTTGTCTCCACCTCAATACCTCTGTGAGATATAACAAACCCCAAAATTTTACCACTATCTACACCAAAGACACACTTTCCTTGGATTCAATCGCATGTTGTATTGTCATATTCATTCCAAGATTTTATGAAGGATGTTTACATTGTCTTGCCGTGTTAATAATTTAGCTAGGATATCATCGACATAATCTTCTAGAATTTTGTGAGGGTAATCATGAAATATTAATGTCATTTCACATTGATAAGTTGCGTTGGCATTCTTTAGACCGAAGGGCATCACAACCCAACAAAATGTTCCCCAAATAGTGGTAAAGGTGGTTTTATATTGATCTTGAGGGTTAATAAGGATTTGATTATAACTAGAAAATCCATCCATGAATGACAACAAAGCATGTCCAGTAGTTGAATCCACGATCATGTCCATATTAGGAAGCAAAAAAATTTCTTTCAAAGAGGTTGTATTCAAGTCCCAAAAATATATGCATATCCTAATACGATTATCGAGCTTTGTAATGATGACAATATTTGAGATCCAAGGAGAATAATCAATAGGCCTAATAAAGCCTGCATCAAGAAGTTTTTCAATCTCCCCTTTAACATGCAAGACTATGTTAGGATGCATTTTTTGGATCTTTTGATGAATGGGTTTATAATTTTTAGTAAGGACAATGTTATGCATCACAATTTTCGGGTCAATTCTTGGCATATAAAAGTATTTCCAAGCAAAATTTTTAGAAAAATCATGAAGTAAAGTGGTAGTATCTTCTTGTTCTTCATCATCAAGGCACTTCCCGATCTTAATAACTTTATCTTTACCATTAATGTCCATTAGCACATAAATTGTATCTCCTAAAGGGAGTGCATCAGATTTAGGACTTTTAGATTTAGAAAATTATTCAATGATATCACTTACTTCTTGCTCAGTAACATTCATGGCACAAGTAATGTGTTTAATGTAAGTAAGCAAGGATGGGTTATCATAAATTCCTAACATTTGTTTCAAAGCCTCATCGCTATCCACATACTTGCATGAAGGTGGTAAGGTTATATCAAGCAAATCAAGATGTTTGATTGTAAGTTTGTGTTGTGGGTGGCATGTTATAGCATTAATGTTCAAAGATGGTGGTTGAGTAGCTTTGGTCATTTTAGAAAAAGAATATCCCAATCCATTTTTTGTTTCTTGCATATTAGGTTAATAGGGACATGAATACATTGCTCATGTTTTCCACACCATTTTCCAATATATCCTAATAGTTTTAAAAATTTATAGCCTTTTCCATAAAGTCTTTCCATTTCATGTAGAGTAGGCAAGGATTGATAATCCATCTCATCAAAAATTGTTGTGTATGTTGCATTGTCATCCAAATTATAGGAGATAGATGTTTGAGAAAATTGTTCAAAATTTTGAGTGGACATGATTGTTGGTTGGTCTTGTTTCTCATGTTTCTTTTGTGTAAGTATGTATTCACCCCTAAACAAGGGTGTGAATTCTAAGGATCCCCAATTGTCACCAAATAATTTAGATACTAATTCCTCATCTTTGTGCTCAATTTGAAGAGTGACTATATTGGATGTTGGAATTAATGTTTTCAAAGGAATTGTAACACCTTTTTCAAGGTGCAAGCAACTTTCAAGCTCGGGGTCTATTTCAACTTGATAGATGAGATTGTTATAGACATATTTCATGATATGATGAAGGGTTGAAGGAATTGAATTCATCTCATGAATCCATGGTCATCTTAAAAGAAGATTATATGAAAGATCTTAAGGCATGACATGGATAGGATTTTGCAAAGTAGCCACCCCAACCATAATAGGAAAAGTAATTATCCCAAGCAATTGCTTTGTTGTATTATCAAATCCTCATATGGAGACAAAATCAGATATTATTTGTGACCTATCAACATCTAATCAATCAAGGAGACTCACACTACACACATTAAGGGAAGAACCATTATCTATGAGAGTGCATGTGATACTTGTGTGATTGAACGAAGCAATTGTCATAAAGGCATCATGTTGTTTACACAACTCCAAAAGAGGGAGCTCATGTTGATGAAAGGTGATGTCAAGATTATTTTTTTGAATGAGAGGTTCCAAATCATTCAGAGTGGTACCAGGAGGAATTGTGATTTTTTTTAGGGTGGTTTAAAGAATGTTGTGATAATTTGGTGAGTTTTGAAGCAAATCCCAAAGGGAAATTTTGGCGGGATTATTCTTTAACTGTTCAACAAGATCATACTCCTTTGTGTGTTGGTAATAGTGAGGAGCACTAAGTGGATTGGGTAAAGGTAAAGAGGGTGGGGTTGGTTGTGGTAGTTGCAAGTTGTTGCAGGTGTTATATGTATGAGCAACAATATCATTACTAGATTGATGTGATACATTAGTTTTAGGTGGGTAAAGGGTGTACTAGGGTTGATTAGAGGGGTGAAGCTTATGTGAGGGTGGGTAAGGGATAAGTTTAGGTTGAATTACATTAGTGTCCTTGATTTTAGAGGTCTCACAACAAACCAAAGTGGATGAGTTGGGTGAGATGAAATCTTGAAGAGACTCATCTATCAAATGCAAATCATCACAACTAAAAGGTTTGAGGGGTAAATTATGGTCAACTGGTTTAGGATGTTCAAGAGAAGCATTAGAGGTGTTAATTTTTGGTATCATGAGGTGGTCACCACAAATCTTAGTGGATGGCTTATGCAAGATGAAGTCTTGGAGGGCTTCATCTAACAAATCAAATTCATCACAAGAAAACGGTTTGAGGGGGACTTTATCATTAAGGGGTTTAGGTTTCTCATTTGAAGCATTAGAGGATGAAGTGAATGAGAGGAAGTCTTGAAGAACCTCATCTAAGTTGTCAACATCATCACTACTAAGAGGCTTGGATGAGATGTTGTTTCTAATTTGAATCATGTGTTTGAAGGGATGGTTTGATGTTTCAGTTTTTGTGTCTTTATGCATCGATGAATCTGATCTAAAAGAACTAGGAATGAAAATGGAAAAGGAAATTTTAAAAGATCTAAAACTATCTACGAATGCCATGAAAAGAAGTGAAATTTATGCTAAGAAAATAGAAACAACTGAACTATAATAGAAAGGTAATTATAGAAAACAAAAAGATGCAAAGTAGGAAACTAAAATCTGGAAATGCTAATGTAGAACTGTAGTGGGACTGATTCACCCTAGGTGGCGAATGAGTCCCAGGAGATGAATTTTTTTAAATATTTTCTATTTTTTTGTGTTTTTTGAAGATTTTCAAGTTTTTACAATGCAAATGTAGAGTGATAATGTAGAGAGTTGGAATGAGTGGATGAAATGTAATAATGGAATCTAAAGAATGCGTTCACTAATGCAATGTTTAAGAAACGAAAAGATGTAAAACAATGCTAAATGATGAAGTAATGAAGTCATAAGATGCAAATAGAAATGTAAATCAGAAGGATGTTATGCTCAAAAGTTAGGTTCACCAAAATGAACCATCAATTTTTGGTTGTGAGGACCTCTCTAACTCTTCTCTAGGGTTTTTCACCTAAAAGGAGAGAGATAGGGCCAAAAATACTATAGGGTTCATTCAAATTATGTTATGTGTGATGTTTTCTAAGCTAAATGAATTGAACTAAATGAAAGTAAGGAATTTAAATGACTGAATATGAATGCAAGACTAAGATCTATGCTATGTTTGAAAACATAGTGTTGTTTGCAAAAAAAAAACCTTAAAGAATGAATAAAAATGCAAATTAAACTAAATGGGAGGTTGTTTCTTAGAATGAGTGCACATGGAAAACTAGAGAAGACTGGAAAACTAATGAAACTTTAATTTGAGCTGATTTGGACTCGTTTGCCACCTTGGGAAAATCAGTCCCAGATTAGGACTTTTCTGTACAGAAGCTATTTTTTGATAGTCGGGAACATGGATCTGCATCTAACTCAAACCTACACCTAAGGAGGGCCTCATTCGCCATGCATGGAAAACTAGTCCACTTTCAGATTTTTGTAATTTCAAAGTTTTGTCCTGCACCTTGACACCTGTACAACAATTTCTGACAGAAACTAGATTTGGGATCTCAAAAAATTCTTGCAAAACAACATAAAATTGTTTGTCTAATGTGGGGTTTTCCTTTGTCAAACCCCTAGATGGGTAATTAAACCTTGAAAGGAGAAAAATCTACATAAACCCTAGCCTTAGATGTGTTAAAGACTAGGAAAAAGCTAAAACATGACAAAGGTCCTATTCTATTTCTCTAAGAATAAGAAATGTAAAGATGAATGATATGATGCAAGATCTCAACCCTAGAAACCTTACAACACATGAAAAATTGGAAGGAAATGACATGCAAGTGATAATAATAAAAAAAAATGCAAACATTAATCTGAAAATAGAAGATGGAATCAATATGAAACCAAGTCCTTAGGTGTGATTTGGTGGCTAGTTGCACCTCTTCACCCTAGATTTCTTCATGATTCACCATAGGAATCCATCATCAACCCTTTGCAATTTTTTAATATTGACAAGAGAAGTGAGCTTCAAGACCTACAAAAACCCTAGTTTGTTGCCCTAAAACTTCAACTTTTGCTAATGAAACTTGTTGTGAAAGACTTGACTTTATGAATTTCTCTTGAGGAATGATAAAAAGATAAGAAAATATGATAAAAAGATGTGTGAAATGACTTGAAATGAGTATTTATAAGCAACAACACCTTATTTTCCCATTATTTATACCTAAGAGGCCGACATTCACCGAAATTAAAGTTAAATTGATTAAATTCATGCTTAAATTTGAACTTTCCCTCAAAGGGGACTCATTCACCACCCTTGGCGAATGGGTCCCACCAAAGGGGACTCATTCACCCAAGGTGGTGAATGGGTCCCACTACTACTGTTTGAAGGTGGGTTTTTGGGGTATGAGATAATTAAATGTTGTTTGTTGGGTTTTATGTGATTTCTCAGGTAAAACAGGCCTCTAGATAAAAAATAATGGGTCTAAGGGTCCTATAAATGCTATTTTCAAGGGTAAATGATATTAAGGGACTCAAAAGTGGGTCCAATTATACATGAAATTGTCTCTTTTCTCAAGAGGGTCCAATTTTCTATGGAACAATAATATGACAACATTTTGAGAATATTGACATCTTTAAAAAAATGAATCCACTATGACCCTAGTTATATTCAAAATGGTCTATTAAGACCTTATTGTATAACAAAAAAAGACTCACACCTCACAACCTATCACATGACCTTAGACTCAAAAATTGGACTTGGTGCCCCTGCACCATACACCCGACCAGAAAAAATTTCTCAAGTCATTTTAAGGACTATATTGCATTGGATCATGCTTGATCAGTCCACCTACTTGTGCTCCAAATGCTCCTTCATTTGGTAACCCCTTCCAATGAGTCAAGAATTGGAACCATGCATCATATCCGCCCTTTGACTAGTTCATTCTTTGAATTTGTTGTCCTACACTTAATATGTGATCCTTCCTCTATGCTACACCTAGAAATACTACCAAAGTGAATTTCTTACCTATTGCCACACCTCCTTGTACCTTGTAAATTGTTTCCTTCTTCTTTACCTTTGTTGCATGCCTAAACTCACCTAGTTGTTCTTTCCAAACACTTTGAACCACCTCACCTTTTTCCTTCATTTCCTCTCTCATATTTTCTACCCCAAGTACCTTTTCCTTATCAAGTTTAGAAACCTCCATCTTATTAGACTTGCACACCTTTGTATTAACAAAAGCTAGTTGCCTTCTATCCTCTTTTGAAACCATAGAGCAAAGCATTGTTCCTATCATGATCTCATCATGCCAATCTTTCTTTTCCACAAGAAATTCATCCTTGAGCTTCTTTGTCTCATACTTTGACACCAACACATCATCTCTCCCTTCCAATCTTGGATCATTCTACAAATTTTTTGTCTCAACACCTTCTTCCTTTGTTGTAGCTGCAAACCCTTCATGGTTGTCTTCCACAAACTTTACAAACTCCTTTCCAAACATAATCACTTTTGTTACCTTGGTCTAATCCTTACATCTTCTTGCAAGGGTGTTAAAGTGAAATTAATACCATCCTTCTCAATCTGATATGTATTATCTCTCCCATCATATATGGCATGTCTATCAAACTGCCATGGTCTTCCAAGCAATAAATGAAAACAATCCATTGGAAAAACATCACAAAGTATCCTATCCTTGTATCCACCAATGCTAAACTCAACTCAAGCTTGTTCATTCACCCAAGATACTTTATATGGTGTTTCATTAGGAATTCTCTCTAACTTTAGTTTATCTACCATTTCATTTGACACCATGTTATCAATACTTCTAGAGTCTATCACTACCTTACATACCTTTCCTTTACATTTGCAAGTGGTACTGAATAATGTTTT
The DNA here is from genome assembly GCA_007258455.2 of Sequoia sempervirens. Classification (NCBI taxonomy): domain Eukaryota; kingdom Viridiplantae; phylum Streptophyta; class Pinopsida; order Cupressales; family Cupressaceae; genus Sequoia; species Sequoia sempervirens. Next base: position 274,387,557 of record VDFB02373365.1, read on the forward strand.
TATTTGTTTCATCTCCTTCTCCTTTGATGCTTTTAGGAGTTGTCTTCTCACCATCAATGACTCCCCAAATTTTGGAGAAGCAAGTTGCTTAGGAGAATGAACACTTTCATAATCATCCTCTTGCACCAATTGCACTCTCTTATCACCACCACTTGAAGTAGACCCTTGCTTCTCAAGAAACTTAAATTCTGGATTACAAAACTAAATACAATGATAACATCTACCTAAAAATGAACTTGAACTTCTAGCACCACCAAATATTCCTCTAAATCCACTTCTTTGATTAGCAACTTGTTCCATGTTTTTCCTTGCATCTTCATTTTCTTAACAAGTCTGCCTTGATCCTCTTCCTCTACTAGTGTTGCCTCTACCTCTTCCTTGTCTTTCTTTCCTTCTTTTCAATTTCTCCTCTACCCTTGCATCCAATTGAAAATATTTCTCAACTGATCTAGGCATAGCCAAACTCAACTCATCTTGAAGTTGATACCTCAACCCACACATATACCTTGCAATCTTCTCATTTTCATCCTAAATATGACCGGACCTAATACTCAACTTGTAAACTACTCAGTATATATCATAACATCCTTGTCCTTTTGTTTTCAACTTTGCAACTTCTTGAATGTCTGAATTGCATGATCACTTGGCAAAAATTGTGCTTTCACCTTTGACACCATTATATCCGATGAACTAATCTTTGTCTTTCCTTTCTTCACTCTTTCCTCTTGAATGTAATTCCACCATGTCAATGCATGACCTTTCAATTTAGTCTTAGCAAACTTTACTTTCTAATCATCAGCAACCTCCTTAAACTCAAAGAAATTATCTAGTGCATCTATCTAGTCTAATACCTCTTCAGCATCCAACTTACCATTGTACATTGGCACATCCACTTTCACATCAGAAGCATCTCCCTTAAAAACTTTAAGCATCTTTATCATCCTTCTCTCACGAGGATACCAATTAGCATCTTGAACTCTTCCACTTGGAGGGTTTTCTTGCTCACCCTCTTCCTCTTCCTCTTGGTCACTTTCCTCTTTAGTGGCCTTTCTTATTCTTTTCTTTGTATCCATTGCTATAAATCTAGCTAAAATTTCTTCTTATGACTCTTTCAACATCTTTATCTCCCTTGCAAGTACTGCACTACCTTTAGGAGGCATTTTGTCTTTTCAACTTCCCACTTTTCACTCTTAAATCTTCAATCTTTCTCCCTCAAGAGATCATATACCTATGTTATGATACCACTTGATGCAGAGCAAGGAGGAAAACTAAAAACAAATACAATTCAAACCAATCCAACAATCCTTCAAGTCATAAAACCCCAACTTCACCTTATTTCATCATACATTCAAGTTTCTCATGTAGCATTGCAAATAGAGATAATTATGCATATCTCTTAGCAAAATCCTCGAAAACATAATAGATTAGGCATTCTAGATACCCATTAAGGTTTTCTTCAACATATCTCAAAAGTACATAGCCTTTTTTTGGAACATCATCACTCAAAACTGACTGGTATGCTAAATAGGGGCTCCAATTAGCCTTCTTTTCCAAAGCATCATCAACCCAAACATGTTGCCAACCTTAAATCTCCATTGATAGACCTTTATCAGACTAAAAACCCTCACTATCAACAATTCTTGGTCATTGAAACACTCACCAATGTATCAAAACCGAAAACCCTCATCTAGGTCACTTCTATGCTTGAAACTAGGAGGGCTTTTTAAAATTCAATACTATAGGCTCTGTCTCACCTTACCAACACTTTCAACACACCAAAATATTTTTGCTATGCTTAATCCACCATTACCCAACCTTTACCAATTCATTATAACCTAACTGCAATCTTTATCCATCATTCTTGGCTCAAAACTTGACCAAAATCTTGCTAGGGCATCACTCCAAAAACCACAAATTGCCTCACTTGCTCTCAGAAACCACATTAAACAACATCCTATATCTATTTATGCCATTCCACCAATTATTTACAAGATTCACCTACTGGTATGGCTTAATTTCCCATTTTAGCCTATCAAACCCTTAAACTCTGTATTTATGGAAATCAAGAGAAAAAGTATGATTAAACCCCTAAAACTTAATGAAAATCAATCACACTAAACCCAAAATGTCCTTAATACATGTCTCTACTAAAAAAAAATCACTTTTGATCAAATTTCTTCAGTATAGACCCATATAGATCTTGAAAGCAACAAATTACTAGTAGAAACACAAAATTTACAAAGAGAAATAGAGCTTCTTTATTCCTTTATCATTCAAATCTATTCCATAGATTTCTTTCAAGGTTTCAAATCATATTCTAATGTTTCTCTATACCTAATAATGGTTGTAACTACCCTTTAAAAACTAAATGGCCATTGGGCTTCCTATTTTCTTACATTTTTGCATTTTACCCAATATTGCAATATGACAACATTTTGAGAATATTGACATCTTTGACAAAATGACCCCACTATGACCCTAGTTACATTCTAAATGGTCTATTAAGACCTTATTATATGAAATAATAAGATTCAAACACCTCACAACCTATGGCATGACCTTAGACTCAAAAATTAGACTTGGTACCCTTGCACCACCTATACACTCAACCCTAAACCCTTAAACCCTCTACCCTCTACCCTTTACCCTCAACCCTAATCCTTCAACACTTAAACCCTTAAACCCAATTAAAATCTCTACCCTAATCCCTCAACCCTTAAACCCTTAACCATATACCATCAACCCTCAATCCTTAAACCCTTAAACCCAATTAAACCCTCTACCCTAATCCTCAACCCTTAAACCCTCAACCCTCAACCCTCAAACCCTAAACCCTCAACCCCTATACCCTCAACCTTAAACTCTCAACCCTCAACCCTCTACCATCAACCTTAAACTCTCAACCCTCAACCCTTAAACCCACTACCCTCTACCATATACATTAAAGCCTCAACCCTCAATTCTCAACCATCAACCCTTAATCCCTCCACCCTCAACTCTTAAAACCTAAATCCTCAACCCTTATACCCTCTACCCTATACATTAGACCCTCAAACCTAATCCTTGAACCATATACCCTCAAACCTATACCCTAAACCCTCTACCCTCAACCCTCAACCCTCAACCCTTATACCCTCTACCCTATACATTACACCCTCAAACCTAGTCCTTCAACCATATACCCTTAAACCTATACCCTAAACCCTCTACCATCAACCCTAAACCCTCAACCCTAAACCTTAAGCCCTAAACCCTTAAACCTTCTACCCTCTACCCTCTCTACCCTCTACCCTCAACCCTAATCCATCAACCCTATACCCTCAATCCAATACCCTAAACCATCAACCCTATATTTCCTCAACCCTATACCCTCAATTCTCAACCCTCTACCCTATGCATTGGATCCTCAACCCTCATATATCTCTATCCCTCCCTCCTCTTCTCTCTTCTATATCTCACTTATCCCTCCATCTCTCCCTCCATCCTTCCCTTCCTCTCTACCCTAATCCCTCAAGCCTATACCCTTAACCCTTAAACCCTTAAACACTCAACCCTAAACCCTAAACCCTCAACCCTTAAATGCTAAATGCTAAACCTTTAAACCCTCTACCCTCTACCCCTCAACCTAATACCCTCTACAACCCTTACCCCATCAACCCTTAAACCCTCAACTCTCTACCCTCAACACTTAAACCCTAATCCCTCAACCCCTATACCCTCTACCCTATACATTGGACCCTGAACCCTATACCCTCAACCCTCAACCTCAACCTTAAACCCTCAACCCTAAACCCTTAAACCCTCTACCCTATACATTAAACCCTCAACCCTAGGTAGGTATTGAAACATAGGTGAGATACAAAGTGATTAAGGGAGAGGTAGGTAAGAAGAGGGAGAGGGGAGATAAATATAGGTAGAGAGGGAAGGAGACATAAAGAGAGGTGAGATGGAGAGAAGTAGATAGGGGAGGGAGGGATAGGTAGGGAGGAGATAGAGGTGAGTGTGTGTGTGTGAGAGAGAGAGAGAGAGAGGGGGGAGAGAACGAGCGTAGAAAGGGCAAGGGTAGAGAGAGAGAGATAGAGGGAGGGAGAGGAGAAATAGAGAGTAGAGAGGGAAAGAGGTAGGGAGGATACACAATTGAGATATAGAATGATGGAGGGAGATGGGATATAAATATGAATAGAGAGGGAAGGATATGTAGATAGATATGATAGATAGAGAGAAGTAGAGAGTGGATGGATGGAGGGAGAGGAAAGGAGGAGATAGAGGTGAGTGTGTGTGAGAGGGAGAGAGAGTGATAGGAGATAAAATGAGGGGAGAGAGGAAGGGGGAGAGAGAAAAAATGTAGAGAGGGAAGGGGGGAGAGTTAGAGAGTAGAGAAGGGAGGAGAGAGTAAGAGAGAAAGAGGGGGAGGGAGAGAGAGAGGTACAGAGAGTGGTAGGTGGTGGAGGGAGAGTTAGGTAGAGAGGGAAGGAGAGAGGGAGGGATAGGAGGGAGAGATGGAAGGAGGAAGAGTGAGATGGAGAGAGAGTGGTGAGATAAAGAGGAGAGGAGGGAGAGGTAGAAAGGGATAGGTGAGACAAAGAGAGGGAAGGAGGGAAAGTGGGATAGAGAGATAATTCTGATTTAGAGAGGAGGAAGTGAGAGGGGGGAGGGAAAGTGGGAGAGAGAGAGAATGGTGATTTAGAGAGGAGGGAGTGAGAGGTAGGGATAGAGAGAAGGAGAGAGTGGGAGAGAAAGAGATAGAGAGGGATGGAGAGATAGAGAGAGAGAGGTAGGTAGAGGGAGGGGGAGAAGCTCGATAGAGAGTAGAGAGGGAAAGAGGTAGGGAAGGAGACATAGGTGAGATAGAGAGGGATGCAAAGAGAGAATTATGGAGGGATAGGTAGGTGTAGAGAGGGAAAGATATAGGAGAGATAGAGAGTAGAGAGGGGAGGGAGGGAGGGAGAGGTAGGGAGGGAGATAGAGGTGTGTGTGTGAGTGAGAGAGAGACACAAAGAATGGTGAGAAAGATAAAAGGAGCAATTGAGAGAGAAAGAAGGTGGAGGGAGGGAGGAAAAATAGTGAGAGAGATTGGGAGGAGAGAAAAAAAAGAAGGGGAGGGAGGGAGAGGAGGGATAGAGAGAATTATAGAGGGAAGGAGGGAGGGAGGGAGTGTTAGGGAGGGAGATAAAGGTTTTTGTGTGAGAGATAGAGAGAGATAGAGAGAGATAGAGAGAGTGGTGAGATAAATAGGAGAGAGTGAGAGGGAGGGAGAGAGAATTATGAGATAGAGAGGAGAGAGTTAAATAGAAAGAGGGGGAAGATGTTGGAAATAAGAAACAATGAGAGGGGGGGTGAATTAGTGTTGTGCAAAAAATAAATTTATTATTCTAATCTTTAACTCACTTAAGCATTCAACAAAAGAAACATGCATGAACTGAAAGAAAACAATCACTACACCATAACACCAGGATTTTTACGTGGAAACCTTGTTAGGGGAAAATCCATGGTGGATGGCTAATCCACAATATAATCTGAGTATACCCAAAAGAAATATTACAAAATGGGAATGCACTTGCATTCAGACACACTACCTAGAGCTCACTGCTCAAAATAGAGAGGCACACTTCCTTACAATGATTTGGATTAGATCCAATAGAATGAACTAAGAGATTAGCATCTACAAATGCTTGATTATAGTTTTGATTAAGCTCTATAGTCGATGTTCTATCCTTTTGATTGATTATGTACTTCTGCTTTGCTCTACACAAAATTGCACCACAAAAACCTTAATGCACAAGTGAAACTATGCATAATCACTCAAACACCCTTTTGATGATCGCAACACATATTTACACACCTTCCTTGCACACCAAAATGTTATAACTAATCATTTATATATGTCCACAACAAAGGATTTAGATGCTACAAGTTGACTTCAATAAAACTTAAAAATATTGGCAACTGTCAACTCAAATCTTGAGTAATATCCAATGTGCATCCATAATAGTCATGAAAAACTTAACTTGGACCCAAAACAAAATGATAAAACAAAAAATACTCAAATAAACATTCCTCGAATATCCACAACACATTATATCAACTAGGCTGGCCATATAACACTGATGAATAGAAATATATCAACCAGATCACCAAACTTACACGTAACTTGGTACAAGGCACTAAGATTTCCAGATAACACAAAAGATATATTGATAAACCTCCCATGAGATTTGCAACACAAAACAATAACCAAAAATATACAAGTGAATCGACAATCAAAAAATTGTCAGATGCTCTATTCTTCTTGACTATCCCCAATCTATCTGTTGGTGGGAGAAAATGATGATGTGTAGATCCAGTCATCGACTAGGGTTTCCATCAATGACAACACCTAAAAAAAATTGTAGTGTCTCTTGCCAACAATCTCCCCCTTTGGTATTGATGGAAACACTTAGTGAAAAATGACTAAGTGTCAGATCAGTACCAACAAGAACTACACTACCACTACAATGCAACTCCCCCTAAGATGACTTGACATTTTTCACTATACAACTCTCCCCCTTTTACATCAATGGAAAAAATTGGGGAATCCATAAGAAAAAATTCCAAAACTGTACAAGCATAAATTGTGACTTACACAAATTTGAAGACATCTGCAAAATCATTCTTAAACTCAATTAGATTTGTGTCCCAGACCTTTTTGAGACTCTCTAGAATTGTTATGTGACCAAAAATTAAATAACACAGAGTTTTTACAGTTTCAAGATTTATGGGGTCACAAGATACCATAGCATCTTTGGCCTCATTTAATGCATTTTCCATTATTTCAATATTAAGACCAATTAGTCCTAATTTCACATGCTCTTCCTATAATCCTTTCATTTTCATGCTTCAAACTCCTTATTTTGTCAAGAAAAGATATTAATTGACCTTCTTGCTTACCAACATTACCAGCTAATGGATCAAAAGCATCAGAAATAGTAGCCAGTTGCTTTTCAATATCCTTCACCTTCTTCTCATTGTCCTCAATGAATTTGGACAAAACCAAACATGAATTATACACTTTTCCACCTTTAGATAGAGAATCTTGAATATTTATCATATAGGTGGCTAACAAAGTTTTATCTTTTGCAATCAATTCTCTCAAACCACCAAATCTCTTTTCCTTAAATTCCATTTGTACTTTAATCATGGCTGATTTTTCAAAAGATTCAAAGTGAGTACTTACAAAATTTATGAGATTCTTTGGCTCACCAGAAGAGGAACCAGATGGATCCTTTACATGAGTAGGAATTAATTTCTCCAGAACTCCAGATGTAAGACTTAGCAATTCACTATCCTCTATGTGAGACTTCATAATATTCTCACTAGCCTTAGCTTGTGTAATTGATGTGACCTTCATCATTTGAATTGGGGACAAATTGGATAGATTGATTGAGCTTTCATCCAATTCAGGATCAAATTCTTCTTGGTGTTCCATCAGAGATCTATTCACTGCCTCAACAGTGTCTCTTGCCTCCACTCTAATTTCCTTAACTTGAAATTTTTCTTCTTCAACCTTGGGTTCTTCAAAGACTATTTCTGGATTTCCTTTAGGAACTTCAAATTCTTCATTTTACACCTCCTTCTCCTTAGCTAATATCACCTTAGTAACTTCAGTTTCCATAGGTATTTCTATATTTTCCACATCAGGGGGAATCTAAGAATCCTCAACATCTATATTCACTTCCTCATTTGTCGAATCAGATACAACATCTTTAGCATATACTTCCTCAACACTAATCTTATTATTTGATAGAAATGCTTCCAAAATATTCTTGGTTTCACCAAAAACAACATTAGTTTCATTGATCATAAGTTTATTCACCCTTGTTTTGATTTTAAATTCCTTGTTGGCATCTTCAAGGAGTGAATTCATCTCCTCAATTGACATTTTTGTACATAGGTTTGCAATAATTCTCTTTCTCAATTTTTCTTCTTTTTTTCTGGCACTTAATCTTCTTGACTCTAAAGCCTCATATAGACTCTTCAGTAAACTAGATATAATTTCAATAAGAGCTTTATTGAAAATATTCATATGTTTAATTGTGGATTCTTCAAGAATTCTCTGATTGGATTTATCAAAGCTTTCAAACCATTGGCAGAGGGGCTTGAGGTTTCCATCCTTGACAACAACATTCTCAACTTCCTCAACTGACATACCTAATTCGTCAACTTCTTCCTTCTTCTTTGCCTCTTCTTCTTCATTAAAATATTTTCTCTTAGTTATCTTTGTAGCTTGAGTTCCAATAGCCTTCATTTCTTCCACAAATTCATCTGACTCAGTCTCCTCACTTTCTAAAATTGCTTCATAGGTTCTTGTGCTCTTATTCTTCTTCCTTTTACCAAAATTCTTGGCTTGAGCTGGCTTGGCTATAAGAGTGGACAGGGATGGGGAACTCCTACTAGATCTAGTGTGGGAAGAAGATACTCCCGAACTAGCAGAAACAATTTTTGCTGACTCCTTTACTGCTTCAACCTCATCTCTCTTCCTTCTTGCTTCTCTCAAAGTTTCTACCAGTAGGTGCATACTTTTTTCAAAAACTTCTACTTCTTTCCTTACTCTTCTAACTATCTTAGGCTTTTGTAATTGATCATGGAATTGCATGCTCTTTTTTGAATAGTTTCCAAACCTTTCTTCTGTCAGGTCTAGGGGCATGCTCAACAAGTGTTCTACATACATCTTCAATTTTTTTTCCTCCACTTCATATCCCATGTGCATGATCCATATTGTTCTAGGATCAACAACTTCCATATGGCATTGATCAATGTCTACCATGAAGTAGATTGTATCTTTGTACTTTTCCACAATTGAAGTGGGAATTATTTCTCTGGCATGCATTATATTCTGAATTTTTTTTGAAGTATCCCCATAGAGAAGCATTTCTAGTCTGACGATCACTACTTCTAAACAATATATCTCTTATTTGCACAACTAAAGGATGATCATTTTTCCACTGAACTTTTCCAACACCTAGAACCTCACTCATGAAATAGAAGAAAAAACACAATAGAAGATTACCATATTTAAAAGTATTCTTCTTATCTTTCTTGATCTTACCCAAGTTCTCCATTAGCTAACTTATGAGCAACTCACACAAGTCATAATCTGCATTTTCTTTAACCATTTCATAAGTTGCATAGATGGTCATACCGGATATAGAATTATCCTGGCTTGAGTGGTAGATTTTGTAGCCAATGACCATTGATGCAAATTTCACTTCCACTTTAGTAATATCTTTGATTTTAATTTCCCTTCTATCCCATTGTGAACCTATTGCATCAGTAACCTTCTCATTCTTCACAAATTTCAAGAATGGAAGTCTACTAGTGGAATTAAAACCCGTGACCATGCTTATAGCCTCTTTCTTAATCTTAAAAGGTACATTCAACCACATGAATTTAGCATGAACATGGCTTAAAATATATCACATCCATTCATTTTCCTCAAATATGGGAATTTTCACAAACTGCGTGAACTTCTTTTCTTCTAGGGTTTTGTATTCTGGATTTATAGTAAATTCCTCTACAATTATATGATGGGAATATAGATTCATCATTTGAGAGCTTCCTAATTCTTCAATATTGGCATGTATATGAGCCCTAATATCTTTAGTTGTAATAATTTATATGGTATAGATGAAAACGCACCTAGGGGCTTGGTCTCAACAAACTTATAAGGATTTCATTTGAAATTTCGATGGGGTCTATCCTTGACTTCAACTACTAGAGGAGTGGACATGATTGCAAACAAATTCATAGGTTTTTTGATAAATATCTTTTTGTTGGATCAAATTTTGAATGCAAAATATTATTCATGCTTGAATCTCTCCTCAATTTAGCAAAGTTCACTCTAGAGCTCACCAAACTACTTTCCTCTAAAATGCAAAGTGACAAATGAAGGATGAAAATTTTATTTTATTGTCTACACACCTAACCCATTTTTTCCAATAAATTCATTTACCCTAACTCATTTAGTTACCCTATTTCCATGTGTTGAGATAGATGATTCTTCTATGGATCTCCAACACTCTACAATACTACCTCCAATTGGTTGAACAACATCTAAAAAGCATCAATGTGATTACTAAACTTTTTTGCATTCTAGTATCAGTTTCTAGCATGGAGTTAAAAGATCTTCTTGATATCTCCCCCTATGACAAAGGCCTAAAAATAATTCCCAGAGGAATTACCAAAGGCTACTTGTGGTGCTAGTGTATTTCCTTCAACAGAGGGATTCTTCTTTACCCATTTCTTCTACATTTTTCTTCTGATCACATCAATAGTGACTTTACCTTTTCCCTTAGCATCCTATTGCATGTTCTATTTTACCAGACCTCTTTTATTCCAATAGAATCTAGTAGCGTGGCCAAATTTATTGTAATTGTAACACACAACACTTCTCTATCCAAACCAATTGTTCCACTGAGTTTTTCTTGATTTACACTGGTTAGCAATATTCCCAAATCTATTGCATGCATAGCATCTAACATCTCTATGAAATTTATTTGTCACAACTCTACATTCACTTGATTTATGGTCATACTTATAGCAATTAAAGTATTGACCTGAGAATGATGGTCCACTTGTGTTCATCCTGCTCCTACACTGAGAAGCCATATGACCAAATTTGTTGCAAGAAAAATAGTATCCGTTGAATCTTTGAGTATTTGGTTTTCTTACTAGATTCCTTCTAGCTCTATTCATTTAATTTCCTTTGTCGAGATCCATAACTTTCTCCTTCTTCATATCCAATACCTCGCCTATCACCATCAATCCTCTGCCCTTTAATCAGTTCATCAAGCTTGGCTGAGCTTGCTTTGAATTTCTTCTTGTACTCATTTTCTGTAGTAAGCTCATTTTTTAGATCGTCAATATTTTTTTCAAGCACTTACTCATTTGTTTTAGATTTCTCCAGTTCATTTTCCAAATGGCTTCATTGTTTAGATTTTTATTTCAATGATTATGCAAGATTTTATTCACTCTTCTTTCTGTCTTCAATCTCCTTGGTCATTTTCATCATGATAGACTCCATCTCATGCTTCATGGCGGCATTATTAGGAAAAATTTTCACATTCTTATGTTTTCTCCTTCAAGGCATGACTGAGTTGTTCATCTTCCATGCTTTTTTTGTTCTACTTAAGTTGATCACACAATTCCTGTATTTTCTCCCTTGATTCATTGATTTTTTCTTTCAATGACTGAAGGAATTTCTCTTCACTCTGAAGATTTTCTTGTAATTCCTAGTTCTTAGACTTTGACTAGTCAAGATTATCTAGGGCCACCATAAGTTGTTGTTGAAGACTACTTGTACCTATTGAAAAACACCTTCCAAGATCTCCCCAATCTGTTAGACTTCTTTTGAGGAAATAGCTCTAATACCGATTGTTGGAAACAAGAAACACTGAGAGGGGGTGAATCAGTGTTGCACAAAAATTAAATTTATTATTCTGATCTTTAACTCACTTAAGCATTCAACAAAAGAAACATACATGAAAAAAAAGCAAAAAATAACAACACCATAACACTACAATTTTTACGTGGAAACCCTGTTAGGGGGAAAAAACATGGTGGATGGCCAATCCACAATATAATCTAAGTATACCCAAAATAAAGATTACAAAATGGGAATGCACTTGCATTTAGGCACACTACCTAGAGCTCACTGCTCAAAATAGAGAGGCACACTTCCTTACAATGATTTGGATTAGATCCAAGAGAATGAACTGAGAGATTAGCATCTACAAATGCTTGATTATAGTTCTGATTAAGCTTTGTAGTTGATCTTTTGTCCTTCTGACTAATTTTTCACTTCTGCTCTACTCTACACAAACTCGCACCACAAAAACCTTAATGCACAAGTGAAACTATGCATAATCAATCAAACACCCTTCTAATGATCACAACACATATTGACACACCTTCCTTGCACACCAAAATGATATAACTAATCATTTATATATATCTACAACAAAGGATTTAGACACTACAAGTCAGCTTGAATAAAACTTAAAAATATTTGAAATTGTCAACTCAAATCTTGAGTAATATCTAATGTGCATCCATAATGGTAATCCACAACTTAACTTGGACCCAAAACAAAATGATCAAACACAAAAATACTTGAATAAAAATTCCTCGAATATCCACAACATGTTATATCAATTGGGTTGGCCACAAAACATTGAGTAACAGAAAGATATCAACTGGATCACCAAACTTACATGTAACTTGGTATGAGGTACTAAGATTTCTAGATAACAAAAAAAAAATATTGATAAACCTCCCATGAGATTCACAACACAAAATAATAACCAAAAATTTGTAAGTGAATCAATGATCACACAACTTCTAAATGATTTGTTCTTCTTGATTGTCCTCAATCTGTCTACTAGTGGGAGCAAATGATGACATGCAATCCATTCATTGACTAGGGTTTCCATCAATGACAACACCTGAAAACATTTGTAGTGTCTCTTGCCAACAAAAGAGAGGGATAGAGAGTGAGAGAGAGATGTAGGTAGAGGGGAGATAAATAGTAGAGAAGGAAAGAGGTAGGAAGGAAGAAATTGGTGAGATACAAAGTCATGGAGGGAGAGGTAGGTAAAGAGAGAGAGGGGAGATAAATATAAGTAGAGAGGGAAGGATATGTAGAGAGAGAAGAGATAGAGAGTAGAGAGGGGAGGGAGGGAGGTAGATGTAGGGAGGAGATAGAGGGGTGAGAGAGAGAGAGAGGGAAGAGAGGGAGGAAGGGAGAGAGATAGAGAGTAGAGAGAAGGAGAGAGTGAGAGAGAAAGATGATACAACTTGCTAACTACTAAAATTTGATCTCCTGATTACTAAAATTTGACATGTTGATTACTGAAATTTGACTAAGTCTAAAATTTTTAAGATCTTCCAAAAACTAGAATTTGCATTATAACTCCTAGAGATCTGAAACCACTCTCAAACATCCTGAAACTATATACATGAAATATAACATAAAGTATAAGAAATTAAATGTCCATATTTAAATGTCATCATGTATATAGTTTCCCTGCCAAATAAAGAGAAAATGAAAGAGTTTAGAAAAATACATTCCAAAAGTCATGAATGAAATTTGGCGCTAGCAAAATGAAGCAACCCATTTGGAGAGCACCAAATTTTGCACTTTCCAAATGGTGAAGTCTTTTGGAGAGTGCCAAATTTGGTGCTCTCTAAATTTGGTGAGCGCAATATGGCTTGTTACAGATTTTTTTTTGCGATTTGGCACAAAAATTGTTTCATAGATCCATGTACTTACCCCTTTACTAGACAAGTTATTCCTGCATTCCCTCAAGGATGTTGATCTAGAATGGTATTGCGCTTTACTTGATAATTCTATATTCTCCTTTGACCAACTGGTCAACCAATTTCTCCAACAGTTCTAGGCAAACATCAATCCATAGATCACCTTTAATGATATCATCTAGTGTAGGTAGGGATCTCACAATAAATTGACTGACTTTATAGCTTAATATCAAGAAATATTTTCTCAAATTTCCATCCTTTTCCTTACTCTGATGTTCAAAAAGTGCTCATTGGGAACTTGTAGCCTTCACTGCAGGAGAAGTTTCTTTTGATGAAATATCCTTCCTTCGTGCATCTAACACTAAGAGAATGCCACCAAGTAATTTTTTAGTATGAGGATTCATCCTCACACTCCCACCAGGAGGGTTGATTAGTCGTGTTAATCTTAAGTAAAATTAAGGTCACGACTAACATGGTCTTTATGCCTTCAAGTAAAAATAATACAATATTAAACAAATTTTTACTAAGTTATCAGAATCATACACTAATGTCCTACAAAAGTTGCTAAAATATAAATTTATAACATTACCTAAGATTCGACCATTGTTCGAACTGTATCTTGAGTGGTAGGACTCTCAAGAGTTTTTTTCAATTCCATCAAGTTTTTGGGCATGATAATGAGCAACACATCTGTCACTTGATTTAGGATCACATCAATGACAAAACCATGTGCCTTGATGGGAGAATTTAGAATTTGAATAATTCTATAGCCAATCTTAATAGACAACTATAGATATACACAGATCTATTCCCTTTGCACTCGGTGAACTCGGTATCTCCTTCTTCGTCTACTTCTAAGTCTATCCCATATGAGTATGTGAGTATGATGCTATTTACTCCTATTTCTCCTATTAATTTTGTGAGTAATAATATTGATATTACATTTACCTCACATGATCTTCCTTTAAATAAGGAGCCCTCTCCATTGTATGTTCCCTCTTGGATTAATGGTAACATTGTCATTCATGTTATGGTTGATCCATTCAACCGAGTGAACATGATTACAGAGGAGGCCTTGTTCATTAACAATTTGCACAAGGATAATTATGATGATTCATAGGCCACCCTCTATACCCATGATGGGTTTTCTATTTCCCCTACGTGGTCTATTTCTTTTCCAATTTGAGTTAGTTGTAATTTTTTCAATGTTCCATTTATTATGATTTTAGAATCAAACCTATTCAAAGAGAGGTTGGGAATTCCATGGTCATCCTCTATGAACATGGTTGCTTTCATAATCCATAAATGCTTGAAGTATCCTCATGAGGGTACTGAGCATGTTGTCAAGGACACTAGATATAGGTCATTAGTAGCACATGGTTGGTTTTAATCTTGACCATTCTTGGCCTACCCTAGTTGGACCACTCCCTCCTAAGGGAAATATCTTGTATTAGGCTTATTATAGGTATAAGAATGGGGGATCGATGCCTAAAGGTGGTTTTTCTTTGTTTCCCTATGTTGTTTATCTAAAGGATTATTTGTGTGCACATTAGTAGGCTTCATCCTCACCCCTAGAAAGGGGAAGGACAAGCTTGATATTTCCCTCAAGCCTTCTCCTTCTAGTTCCTCTATTTCATCTTCTACACTCTCTACTTCTACTTCTCAACCCTTGGTGGCATCCTTTGTTCTTGCTCCTACGTCTACCACAAGAAAGGGAAAGGTGCCTATGTTGTAGAAGTCCAAGCCTCAAGTCTTCCAACTTCTTTCTCTACCCATGGTACCTCGACCCATCCTGTATGGGAAGGGGGAGTCTTTCTATGGGGTTCATCTTAAGTCTTGGAATCTGAGGCATCCACCTGTTCTTTTACCTCTAGGGCATGGCATGGGAAGAGGCTCGGTACCAAGATGCATCTTTCTGTTCCTGCTTCTGAGTTTATTTCTCCTCTTGCTCCTCCTATGGAGTGTCCCCTTTCACTAGAAATCATTTTGGAGGTTCCTCCTATGGTAGAGTAGGAGCTCCCAACCTCTTCTCAATTCATGCCTTTGGGTGTCCATAGACAACATAACTCACTTGTGTATAAGTGTAAGCACTGACAAAAGGCTCTAGCAAAGGAGCATACCACCTTGTAGAAGAGTGAGGGAGATCATTTTGCTTCTATGTATGCTTTTTTCTTCTTCTATCATTGATTCTACTTTTGGTCCTTCTTTTTCTTTAGTTCCCATCACTTGTATGCTTCTTCTAGCTTCATTGGTAAACCCTGATGAATCTCACCCAAAAAGGGTGCAATTTTTCATTTCTCCTTCGATGGAGCCTCCCCTTCTCACCTCTCTTCCATATATTTCTCAATTTTTGCAATCTATTGACATACCTCACACAAAGGTGGTGTCTTTCATGGCACTATCTCCCTCTTCTTCTTCTTGCTTCTCTTGTGGGAATTTTGCATCCCTAGCTGAAGTGTAAGCTTGACGAGGACCTCACTTCAAGTGAGGGATGTAATAAATACTCATCCTCTATGGAGTTTGGTTTTTCTTTGGCTTGCATCATCCTTATGACATGAACAACCCCCACATCTTCAAATTTGAACACTGCTCCTCTTCCTAAGGTTAGTTGTGACTCTTAGGTGTTCTATCCTTCACTCTCTCAATTGACACATGACACTCTTGTTAAGTGCATGTTAAACTTGGTGGAAGATATCCTAACTCTATCATTTATTGTTTAGTGCTTGATGACCCTCGCCTCACAAGAGCTTGGTAAAGAGGACCTTGAGGGGCCCTCTTCCTTGGCCCCTATTGCAGGAGATTCAACTAGTACAATCATTTCTATCCCCCCCCTTCAGGCTCATTCTCCCTCCCCCTATAATGATCTAGATTGGGATCAGGATGACTTGCTAGTGGATTTAGATTAAGGTCGCACCTTTTCTACACCTATATATTAGCTTTTTGTTCTTGCATTTATTTCCATATTCTTATTTTTATGTGTTTTGTGCTCTTTCCTAGAGGACCCTTGCTACCCTTATAGGTTCTTGGATATGGGCGTGGGAATCTATCATACACTTCTTATATTTATTTCATCATTCTTCTCTATTTTTTTCACTTGCATTTTCATGTCAAGGTCGATGTTAAAGCGTTGGCAGAATTTAGGCCTTCTTCCATTTTGACTCAATTTTTATTTTTCATTTGTCTTTGTGAGTTGTTCTTCACATTTTGATACATTTGGGGATTGATGAAAGTTCATACGTATACTATATTATATCTATCTATTTATATCTCTATGAGTGGTTCTAACCCCGAATTATCAAATCCCCCTATCTCTTGATTTCATTATCTCTACTGCATGATGTTGTGGTTTCAATGGTTTGTCCCTCGCATGTGTGAAAACATACCATGAATACATCTTTCCATGACATCTCTCATCTTTCTTTTCTCTCCTTAGAATGACATGTGCTCCTCCACATAGTGCACATCATTCTAAGGGGGGGCCCTCATCTCTACTTCAATTTTCAACATGGAGGGTTCTTTCAAAAATATTCCTTGGTAAAATTTTCTTTCAAAATATCCCTTAGTAAAATAATCTGAAAACTTCCTTGAAAGAGGAGCATTCTTTCCAAAGGATTCCTTAGAAAAACATCTTTCAAAAGGATTCCTTGATGGTAGAATCACTTGTGAATTTTTTATGCCTTTCAAAAGAGTTCCTTGATGTCTCATGAAAAGGATTCCCCGATGAAAGAACCCCTTTGAAAGGATTTTCCCAAAAGAATTCTTTGATGTCTTAAAATTTGTGTCTTGTATAGATGATATTTGATATCTTGTGTCTTGGTGTCTGATATCTATATCTTGGCATCTAGCTTGGGGGGAGCCTAAATAGACTGGTATTTTTTATTGTCCTACAACACAACTTGTAACAACCACATAATTATCTTATATTTTATTAGATCATTGTGTCTCTATTTCGTGATATGGGTTCTCCTTTATCGTGGGGTTTTCTTTTATCACTCATTATGTCTTATCATGTCTTATAATTGTGTCTATCATGATTCCCTTTTTTTTCTAACATGTTTGTGGTGAGATTGTAGTTGGCTTTGTAGGATTGAAGAATTGTGTCCTCTTCACATCGTGGTGGAGCTCATCCTCTTTCATGTCAAGGTATGTCAAATTGAAGGAGTGCTTCTCCTTTTTGGTATATTCTCTTCAATCTCTTTCTACTTTAGCTCACATATGCACTGACACATATTCTCGCTAAAGTGGGGGGGAAATGTCGAGGCATAAAATTATACCCCAATGCAATTTACCATAATATACCTTCACTTTACCCAAGTATAAATTTGACAATGAAAAAATATACCACCTTTACTCTTCATTTTTTTGTGTACTTTGTCATTTTCTATTGGTGGGGAAATTTTTCTAAGAACACCCACACACAATGCAAATGTTTGCATGCTGCACTAGCATCTTGGTAAGATTCTCGGGTTAGTGGGAATTGTGATGTTATGATTCTCTATCAACCTATGAATGTAATGCCTCCTGCAAACCTTAACCACTTGAAAATGTCTCCTTACCTCCAAAATAGCTGATGAACTCACTTCACTTCATTCCATTCATTCAGATTCAACTTTACTCACTCACTCCCACTCACTTCTTGCTCATTCACTCTACATCTCCCATTCTACATAATTATTATTTCTTCTTCTTGCTTCTATACCATTGTTTCTCATAGGTTTTGAAGCTCTACATTATCGATACTATCATCTCACATTCTCAAGGCTCTTTTTATACCTCTCTTGGTTTCTCCAAGCATGTAGAAGGGAGGGTAACATTTACTTTATTTTTTCTTATATTTTAGCATCTAGGTTGTCTTTTCTTTTCTTTAATTTTTTCCTACTTCTTTTCTTTATTATTTTCTCTCTATCATTGCATACTGGTTGTCTATGGAGGTGGAAACACCATAAGTGAGGGTTTGACTATGGAAAACTCCAAAACACAACCCAAAAATTTTCTTATTTATGTGTGTACAGGTACCTTTTTTGTGTGGAGCTTGTGGGATGTTGAACCACTTGTAAGTTGAATTTTTACTACCTATGCTCATTTTTTCATTCATAATCAGTTTATCTTTCAAGTTAGATTATTCTTCCTTTTTTGGTTAGTTCATCTACACATTCTATAATTTCCATTCAAACTATTCAATTAAGGATTTTGGGTTGTTAGCATGCCCTACAAGTTTCTGGTTGTAGAATTTTTTTTAGACTGTATGAAATGCCAGCATGTCCTTGAGATGACACTGTACTGCGTTTTCATCTGAATCCCACATTGTCATCCTCTATTCAAGAACCAATTGGTCTGCAATACAAGACCTCTATGGTTTTCTCACTCATTTCCCAAAATCCTCCTTTCCGAACAACATAAAATAGAGTCTAGTTTGTCTTCCATTCACCACCCCTTTCTTCCATCCTTGTCAATGAGGTAGTTGAGGGAAATTTGTTCCCTATTGACTCTTGTTTTTCCTAGAGACATGGGAGTAGAAAATCCCCTCCTCTACACCTATAAATGTAATATAATAGGAAACTATAGGAAAAGAAAAATATACTATTATCTTCACATTAAACTTATTATATATTGTCATAATGGGATTACTGCATGTAAGGAACAACTCTTTATTTTTTACTACTAATCAAAACTATTACAACTAAATAAATCAAAGTTGATATTTAACACTTTTTGTGCAATGACTTTCTTAGTGGTAAATATTTTCCAATTGGCTAATATTTTAAATTTGGGGAAAAAAATTTGGCTAATAGTTCAAGCTACAAGGCGTCTTGAATCGCCACATTTAAAAAAATCTTATTTTAATCACCAAAGAGCTTATTTTATAAGAAAAGTTAACTCTAAAATTCACCATAGTATTTGATACATGATTATAACAAATTCACCTAAATTTTATAAATTATTATAAAAATTTAAATTTATTCTTCAATAATATATCATAATTATTAGTTACTTTAGGGCCATATCACCAATTTTCAATTGAAACCATAGATTTATAATATAATCTAACAACTAATTTTATTCCATGAGGTAAAATATACCCACAATTTGTAATGATCATGGCCAAAAATTAATTTTGGATCATTGATCTCAATGGAGATGAACGATCCAAAAGAAATTTTAGGCTCCATCCACATTACAAATTGTAGGTACATTTTACCTCATGAAATAAAACAAGGGTCATTAGATTTTATTTTAATCCAATGGTGGAAACTAATATTATAGAGTCTAACCCTTAAATCCATTAATCATTTCCACCTTCAGGCCTCTAATTTTGTGTAAGAATATATTTTTTAAATGGAAGGATTCACCATGGAAATTAATTCATTTTTCTATAGTTTTTTGAGATTCACCAAAATTTTCCATAAAATTTTAGTGATGTAAAAAAAAATCAATAGAATTAATATTTTTTCAAAAAAAGGAAAGATTTTCCAATGGAAAATATTTAAAAAAAAAGAAATGAAAGATTTGTCAAGATTTTATATCTTTTTGGGGGGATGTTTCTTAAAGTATCCCTATATTTGTGATGATAAATTTTAATCTTAAGACTCCATTTTGAACCTACATTCTTGTTCCCACATTTTGACCTCCAATTATTTGTGCTTGAGTCTTCCTTACTCTTTGCATCCTTCCAATTATTGTGGATGAAAAATATATAACAAATATCTAACATTCCAAGTAATTTGTCTCAAATTTAAGGTGGCAAAATTTTTAACTATTTATCAATACAACCACATTCACAATATAGATTTCATTAAAGATTATTGTTCAAACATAAGAAAAATTACTCAGGATACTTCAATTAACTCTACTTCCTTTCTCATTTCATCTCATCTTCTCCAACTAAAATTAATTCCTTAATTAGTAAAAATCCCTCCTAAAACTCTATCTATGTTTAGTACTATTACATGCTTACTCATTTGACTATGATACTTGCCAATTATTTGATTCTAACTAAAGTAAGACTAATTTTAAACTAAAAACTTCTAATTGCATGAAAAACTAAAAAAAAAGACAAAGAAAAACCCATATTTGAAAACTGGTGGAAAAAATGAAGTTATTATTTTGAGGCCTTAGATGATTTAAAATAGCCCCAAAAAGGTGTCAATATGCTCTCTAATTGAACATGCTTCAAGACAAAAAAAATCAGCCCAAACAAACTCGAGTCAAAAGTTATTACCTATGGAAGTCCCTACATCATTTATAAATGTGTTGATGTCTAGATATAATAAGTTTACAAATTCAAATGGTTAAATGGTGGATAATAAAAGCATATACATAATGCATGACCAAAAAATTCAATTGTGAAATACTGAAGGAAAGCATTACTCAAAGGAAATCATTGTCAAATGATCATAACAATATAGTAAATAAGATAAACTGAATTAAACATGATGCAAACTTGTGAACACACACACAATTAATTTTAGCATAACTCCATTGCTCTCCTCTATTTCACCTTGCAAAAAATGGTATGAATAATATTTTCTCTCATATTTATATTAAGCACAATAGATCAAAAGCACCTCCAAAATGTGAGTATAGTTTTCCTGCATGATCTAAGATGAATAATTAAGGAGAGGATGGTTGCATTTATATATATTCAATGACATCAATCAATGGTCAAGATCAAAGGAGAGATTGAGAACATCAGTGGTTGAGAATTAATCAAAGGAATTGAGGTTTAGTTAAGTGGCCAGATAGATTAGATTGATTAGTGAACTAAGAGTAAGTCTCAATTAACATGTAAGGTGGAATTTGCATGAGCATTTAATAATTAAATAAATTTAATTATTATTATTATTATTTAGACTACAAGAATCATGTAGCCCCACTATAACCTACAGTGTGCTTGGTAAACTATTTTTCATGTGAGTGGTGATGTTGACACGACACACCCTCTGGTACTACGAGGATGGGGAGAGACTAGACCTAATGACCTCTTGCTTCCAAAATGATACATTAGCTAATAGAGCTAGGCCCCCACCCAAATTTAGTTATTATTTACATGTGCACAATTGAATTTATTCAATAAAATAAATGATCTTATTTATTTTTGAAAGAAGATAATATTGAGATATTAATTTAACTAATTAAAACAATTATTTAATTTAGGAAGTGGGAAATGGATAATTAGTTAAATAATAATGAATTATTTAATTAAACTTTACAATAGAAGAATAATTAGTAAATTAAATAAATAACATTAATTACTTAATTAATATAGAGGAATAGATAATATGAATTTAGCCAAATAATATGAAATTATTTGATTATCAAGATGAAGTTAAAATGATCATCAATTTAATCATTTAGTTAGCATTAGGTGTTTACATTTTTCCCCTCTTTGAGACAATAGACTTTTATAGCATTGTTTCAAAGAAAGTGATTGCATACCCCAGTTTTCCCTAGAAAATGAAGAAATGAAGAAATAAAAGAGATGAAGACATGAAGAAATGAAGAAATGAATGTGAGATGCCCACTTGAGAGTTTGACAGAAGAATGAAAGTATTCAGTTAAACTCTCAAAAAATATTAAAAATATGTGATAGAGGTGAAGGAAAAAAGAGCGGAATTTAGAATAAGAATAAAGTTAATATGAGGAAAGATAGTGATAAGATAGTGAATATCAAGATTGATATCATACATTGGAATATATGCTAAAATAGAGTGATGTAAATGGAAAGATATGGATTGATAAATAGCTTATGCATTCTATTTTGTGTTATTTTTATCATCATTAGGTGTTTTATTATATGGAAAATAGATGTATGCACACAAAGACATGATTTGTGATGGTGGTGTATCTTTCCTTTTTCCTAAATTTTTTGATAAGAGACAAATTTATATATGTACACCAAGTTGAGACAAACCTTGGTGACTTTAGTATCCTTTGCATGTATAAAGACACAACAAATAAGGATTATTCTTAAATATAATAGACATGATAGAAACTTATCAGAATATGTAAGGGAACATAGCTTCACAACATGATAACCCTAATGTATAAAGGTAATTGATGACCTTATATACATAGGGTGATTTATTAATGCTCAAATCTAGTCCAATACACATAAGGAAACATACCTATCATAGAAATGCTTTAAAATATTCGAAAAAAATGACATATTAAAGCAATGACCTTGCCCCATTCTTGCTCCATTCTTGCTCCTCTAATAATTTTGAGATATCCTTGAGGAACATGGGCATAGGAAAATAAGATAAATCAAGTACAATAAAAGTCTCAAAGACCAAACAAATCAACAACTATCATATTTCTTGCCAAAAAAGAAGTGATCAATAGTGAATAATGTCCATTGTAGGAAAAATGTACCCATTATAAGGACATGAATTTTTTGATAAGATGTTTAAAGAAGATTTATAAATTTATCAAAAAAATTGTAGAGAGTTTAGCTAGTGTCTCCTATCCCTGATTGTTTCATGAACACTCAATGTGTTAGGGTGTTGTGTGCCAGTTTGTGTTTGTTTAAATCTTATGTCCAAAAAATGAAAATTTATTATGGATATGGTAGATGATGTTATGTTTTGAAAATTCTTTGGATGATTTTTTTGAATGTTTTTAAGGTTTAGAATATTTGATATTATTAAATTGTTTGTAAATTTTTTGAACATTTTTTGAACATTTTTTGGATTACTTGCAAATGATACTCTAAGTTTGGATGAATGATCTTATGATGGAAAAGTATCAAGCCATGATAAGGGTGATAGGTATATGAAAAAGGATTTTATTATGGATGTATTGGATGAAAGTGCTAATAGATGGTGGAATTTGGTTTCTACACATGGCATATATAAATAGGTTTTTATCATGATACTTACCCAAGGCACCGTTGAAGTGGTTTTCACAATAGGGTGGATTATTTCTTTTACTTTTTGTTTTCTCTTTTTCTATATATTTTTTTATATTTTTCACTTAAGATGCTATGAGGATCAAGCATATAATTTCCTCAAGTGGATGAAATTGATAGGTTCATCAAATAGTTCACCTTTGGATGTTGACAATTGATATGTTCCTGACACATAAGTTGTGATAATAAAGGACCCTAACCAATTAGGCTCAATTTTCCCTTTCTTCTCATGTTATTGTTGATTTTATTGATTTTCCTTGAGTACCAAGTCCCCTACTTCAAATTTGTGTGTGACAACATTTTTATTGTAGTTGCATCAGAGGTGATTTTGGTATACTTACAAATGGTTTAGTGTGTTGAGGTGCCTTTCATTAGGTAACTCAAACTCTTGAAGTCTAGTAATCAGGCACTCTTCATCATCTATAACATAGTGTAGACACACTCAGAGTGAATGGAGCTTGACCTTTATGGGAAAATTGATTCTTCTCCAAAGACAAGGGAAAATGGGGTCACACATGTGGGTGTGTGAATGCTAGTTCAATAGGACCACAACGTAGGGTTGAGTTGGATGTGCCACTCATGACCAACATCATTGAAAAATTTATTTGGGATTTAATATTATTTTGTTGGATGCCTCATATTGATTGTTTCTTTGTGGGTAGTAAGGAGTTGAGAAATGGTGTTTAATATGGAACTTTTTGCATAGCTCATAAACATCCTAGTTCTTGAATAGT
This sequence comes from Sequoia sempervirens, assembly GCA_007258455.2. Classification (NCBI taxonomy): domain Eukaryota; kingdom Viridiplantae; phylum Streptophyta; class Pinopsida; order Cupressales; family Cupressaceae; genus Sequoia; species Sequoia sempervirens. The sequence continues at coordinate 274,411,491 of VDFB02373365.1, forward strand.
CTACCATTATTAGTGACAATGGTTGAAGGGATCCCATACCAATAAATAATGTAGTGTAGGATAAATTTGGCTATTGATTTTTTGATAATATCAGTAAGAAGAATGGCTTCAATCCATATGGTGAAATATTTTATGGCAATAATTATGAATTTATTTCTTTTGGAAGATTGGGGATAACTTTTTCCTATAAGGTCAAGTCCCCACTGTAAGAAAGGCCATAATGAGGTAGTAGCTTGTATTTACTAAACAAAAGGGAAATAGGGTGTCCACCTTTTGGGAGATGGAAATTGGGACCTATTTTGCACTTTAGTTCATTAGGAACCTAGATCCCTCAACTGAGTGACTCAATTGAGGGATGGATTAGGGGTTCATAGGATAATTGGATGAGGGTTCACCATTCAATGAAGCTTCAAAGGAGAAATGAAAACACTTATGCATAAAACCCTAAAAACTTGAAAGCATGAAATTAGAAATTGACATACTAGAATCAAACAAAACAACACTTAGAAGTATGATGGATTCAAAGCAAGATCTACAACTCTAAAAATCTACCTTTTGAAATACACAGGGACTAATATGCCAGGATGGGAAATTTAGTCTTGCTATAGGATTTTGGGTAGAATTTGGAATCCTTTAGTGACTAACCAAGATCTGTAGAAAGATGTCAAAAAGGGTATATAGGGACTTATGCTCCAGGTAGGGTGATTTAGTCCCATTACAAGGGTTGGAATGATGCTTTTGTATCTCTAGTGATCTTCTCTAGCTTCCTTCTTGTCTGACCTTCAATCCTAAAATTCAAAATTCTAGTCTATAGGTGAGTTTTCGTGAAGATGACAACTTTTTGAAAACTTTGACAACATTTACAAATTTATCTTCAAAGGATCTTCAAGCTCTAATTGACCTAGATCTAAAAAAACACATCAAGTGAGGAAAATGTTGTTTTGTTAGGAAATAGGGATTTTCCTTGGTCAAACCCCATTTTGGTAATTAAACCTTGAAATGAAATAGAAAAGCATGAAGGAATGATGAATGAAAAAATGCAATTTTGTAACTCACCAAACCCTTGAAATGAATGTTGCAAACTTTTGTGAAATGGCTAGCATGAGTGTGGATCTTGACTATTGATTGAATGCTTGAAAATTTGTCTTGAATTCTTTCTTGAATCATGAAACCTATATCACAAATGTTAGGTCAAAAACACATATGATGCATGAAGACTTTGACATGATGCTTGAATATTGAATGTAGCTCCAAATGCTTGATGATTTTATCTTGAATGATCTTGATCTTTCCTTAGGAATGCTTCATAAAAATGCTTAGATTGTTAGGAGAAATTATGTGGAGTAACCTTGTATTTATACTTGTTTGTGCCTGATTTCCTGAAATTACAACACTACAAGTCAGCATCAGATCTAGGATAATAAAATACCATCAAAATTTTTAATTAAAATAGGTCTAGGTTAAAGTGGGACTCATATGCTAGGTTTGGCATATGAGTCCCAATGGCTTAAACCTAGGCCACATACTTCAAGAAGTGTTGTGATCAATGTAACATTTAAAATTAGGCCCTGAGACTTAGGTGGGACCCATACGCCTAAAGGGGCATATGAGTCCTAGATCCCTAGATCTGGAACACATAGCCAAAAACATTAAATTATGATTTTACATTTATTAATTTTTGAGATTAGACAAGGATATGTAGGTGGAATTTGCCCTCGGTAGTTTCTTGTACATATGTCATCATTTGTTGCAATATATAGTCCAATTAAGAAGAATTTGGAAAAAAAATAGTCGGATTTTCTGTTATATATACCTTGAATAAGTATGCAGGAGATGTTGAATATGAAATAATAGAGAGGATACGAGTTTGAGTAAATTCCATGATACTAGTTTTTCTCATCCATGAACACAATCCTCGAGAAGTTGTTTCCCTAGAGGAGAATGTGCCAAAGGTTGTTGCTCTAGAGGATACTGATCCGGAAGATGGTGAATTAGGTTTTGTTCCATGAAGTGTTGCTCTAGAAGTTGTTGCACATCAAAATTTTCTTTAGGGAGTTGATAATGAATAGACTCCTTTTTGGCATGAGCCTGGTAATGATCAAAATTCTTGTCTACAACCTATGGTGGGTAATAGCATGGACCTAAATTTGAATATATGTCCCCCTCAGCAACCTATAATGGGTAATATTGTTGAGCATTATGATGAAAATGATGTCCCTGTTGATCAAATGGAGTAGTTCTTTGGTATAGTTTTAATTTTGTAGTCATGAGTTTCAAAGTTGAGTGAGTGAAAGTTTTTGTTTGATGAAGAGATAAGAAATCAATATGGGTATTTGAAAATAAATTATATAATGATTTTGGGGGTGGATACTGATAGTTTTGTAATGTTTTTATGGGGGGAAACTATGGATATTTTGAAGAAAATCACATATATATTTAGGCTTGTGGGTCAAAGTTAGAAATGAATATGTGGGATTAGAATATAATTTGGCATACTACCTTTTACTTAAAAAAATTGTGTTAGGATTATCCTTAGAAAAATGCATTTAATTAGGATTGTGGATGCAAAATTGGACCAATTAAGCCATAAATGAACCAAATTTTAATAGGGAGGGCCTAAACAAGTGTGAAAATGTAAAGGGATACATTTTTCTACGCTACAGTTACCATGTAAACACAAGGGAAATGAGGTGTTCCACCTTTTGGGAGATGGAACTTGGACCTATTTCACACTTTAGTTCATTAGGAAAACTAGATCCCTCAACCAAGTGACTTGATTGATGAATGGCTAGTGTATTCCTATTGTGATTGGATGGGGGTTCACCATTAAATGAAGCTTCAAAGGAGAAATGCAAAAACTCATGCACAAACCCTAGAAACTTAAGAGCATGAAATTAGATTGATAAACTAGAATCAAATATTAAAGTACCTAGAAGAATTATGGAGTCAAAGAAAGGTCTGCAACTCTTAAAATCTTCATTTATAAGAACACTAGGACTGATAGGCCAGGTTGGTTGATTTAGTCATGCTACAAGGTTTTTGGGCAGAATTGGGAATCTTTTGATGATTGATGAGGATCTACAAAAAGATGGAAAAAGGGGATATATAGGGACTAATACACCAAGTAGGGTGATTTATTCCCATTACTAGGTGCAACAATGGAAATAATATCCCCCACCTTTGAGGAATGAAGCACAAGGTTAGGGTTCCTATTTCACACTTGTTACACTCAAGGAAACCTTAGAGATCTCAATCCAAATGTAGAAAGGGGGAAGAGGTATTGCAATAAGGTATCCTAGGGTGTGATTATATACTAAAAAGGGGTTCACTACCAAGCTAGGGCTTGGAAATATAAGAAATGTAAATGACATACAAATTAGCATGCAAAACCTAACTAAATGACCTAGGAAATGAAATTGAAATGCAAAATATCAAAATGGAAATGAACACAAGTGCACTTTGAAGAATGATGAGGTCAAACCAAGCTCCAAAACCCTAAAAAAATATTTTTGATGCCCACTAGGACTCATACACCAGTTTGGGTGATTTAGTAGTAGACCATGGTTTCTATGCCAAAACTGGAATCTCATAGTGGTTGATCTGAATTTCTTGAAATCTAGAAAATGTGTTGTATTGGGACTCATACGCCAGTTGTTGCATATCAATCCCACTCTTCCTTTTTAAAGGGTTGGGACTTGAGTATGCTCTCCTTTCTCTACACTTCCTTCCACACTTCATTTCCAAAGTTGAAACCATGATTTGTAGCCTATAAGTAACTTTTCATGAAGATGACAACCTTGTGACAACTTGATGACTTTCTTCAACCTTGAAACCTAATCTCCAAAGGATCTCCAAGCCTCAAAGCACCTAGATCTATGATCAAACATGTAGAGAGAAGGAAATCTTGTTGATTGTTCAGGAATGGGGGTTTGCCTTGGTCAAACCCTATTTAGGTAATTAAACCAAATGATGAAACAATGAAATGTGAACATGAAACATGAAAAATGATACCTTGAATTATGTCTTGGGATATAAATCAACAATCTAACATGAAGTGGAAATGTGCAATGTAGATCTTGATCTTGAATATTTATATGAGAAAATACTTACAAAGGGATCTTCAAGGCTACATCACAACACTAGCTCAACAACATGCTTGATGCTAGATATCCTTGACATGATGATGGATCTTGTATTGCTAAAACAATTGATGAAGAAATCCACTCTTGAAAGCCTTAGAAATGCTCTTGTAAACTCTCTTCATGATCTTGTGAAGTCTTGAAATGCTTAACTCTTGATATCTTAGGTTGATATCATGAGGGATTAGATGAAATCATGATCTAATACCTTGTTTATATAGGCAATCCATCCAATTTATTGTTTATTAGATCCCAAAGGCTGACATTCATGAAATTTGAACTTAAAACCCTGATTTTCCACTCAAAACCCTAAAAAGGGGCCAAATGGGACTCATCTACCACTTGTGGCATATAGGTCCCATCTAGATGGGACTCATACACCGAAGGTGGTGTATGGGTCCCACTAGGCCTTTTCAAGTGGTAAAAATGTTGGGGAGTTAGGAAATTAAGTATATTTGATGTCTATGTTGGGATTTTGATTGAAATAAACCTTAGGACACATGATATAGGGTCTTAGGGGCCTATTAATGATGATATGAAGGTCATAAATGCAAGAGGGCCCAAAAATCAATGTGAAAGTGTAAATGAATATAATTTACAACATTAAATTAAGGAAAGAATTAGGTTTATTTAGCTTAAAAGGGCCCTAAATCCAATGTGAATGTGGAAAGCACATTACAACACTAGATCAAGGCAACATTAGGTCCATTTTAAGGTTAACCATTCCCAGATTATGTGTGAAAAGGGTGACATTTTTCTACACTAAATTTAGCTTCCAATTTAGTGAGAGGATGAACTTGATTCAAACTAACACTAAAGTAGACATTCAAGAGGGGTCCAAGCGTACCAATGTGGACAAAAAAGGATGACAATGATCAAAGGAGGTGGCCAAGCCCCCAAGATCCAAGATCCCATGTCAAACCAACATAAGCATGAAAGTACATGCAACATTGAGATACATAAACATGCAATGTCAAAGACTTAAAGATGAAAGAAAAAGAAAGAAAAGGTGAATAAAGCTTCAATTTTTTGTCCTACACGTTGTGGATCAGATCTAAGCTATTTTCCAAAAATGCATGCTCACTCAGAGGCAACAAAAATTCAGGTTGTCTGTAGGGTGAGTATTCAAAGGGTGGCTTAGTGAGAAATTCATGCCTCTATATTGGATTATCATCGTATAATGAGAAGTCATGCCCATGTTTAGGCTTCTCATCATACATTAACCATACCAAAGCTATACCTCCTAATAACTTTGACAAGGTGCCACATTATAATAAAGTTTGAGCTTCATGAGGTAAGCAAAGCTTTGCATGCTTGTGTAGTGTTGAAAAATGTTGTCTGTGACATTTTCACACTTATTTGGGTCCTCATTAAATTGAGCTTAATTTTGCCTTGATTTAGTGTTGTAATGTGTTTAACACATTCACATTAGGTGTCAGGCCCTTGTAAGCTAAATGAATATAGTTGTGCCTTATTTAAGGTGTTGTAAAGTGTTGTACCACAATTTCACACTAAGCTATGGTTTTCATTATTAATTGGGATTCGTTATGCTTTAATTGGCCTAATTTTACATCAAAAAGCCTCATTCAATGCATCTTTTTGAGCATAATCTCAACATAAACCAACATCCAATCATAATTTAGGTTTTTTTAGATTGTATGGCCAAGATTTAGTGATTTGGGACTCATATGCCACCTTGAGCATATGAGTCCCACTTAAGTTTTAGGGCCTCGATCCTAATTTCAAATGAATCTAACCATTTTTTAAAAACATGTCCCACAGTTAAGCCTAATGGGACTTGTTGGAACTATCAAAATTTGTTGATTTTTTGCATACCTTTCATCCCCCATAAGTCTCCTTGTAGGGTTTACCTTTGCCACATTTCCCCATTTGCATGATGCTTTACCCACATTCTGCCCATATTGCCCTATAGAATCCATCAGGTTGTATATTTTCCATCTTTCTGGACCTATTGGCATAAGTTTATTCTGGTTTCCTTGACCCATGCTATGTTTTCTGCTTGCATGGGTCTATGTTGCCTATCGACAAGACTCATCTGATGTCACGACGGTCATAGGTGTTCTGCATTCTTCATTCAGCATGACTTTCACACTATTTCGGTGAGAGGATGATACACGTATCGACAAAGGTTTTTGGTTTTGGTGAATGGTCATAACAAGTCTTTCTTGTCTCACCAAATGATACAAATAAGGATTCACTTCAGCAAAATAGTTCTATTGTTCTAGCAATAGCAGAGGCTTTTATCGACATATGTCTTGGTGGTCGGGCTAGTGTCTTACTGAAGTCTAGTTGTTTCAACGATAGGTGCACTGTGGTTTCCTTTCGGCAGAGGTTGAGGCATCGATATAAAGTCATAGCGAATACATTATGTCTCTCTGACTTTGCACAGGAGTTCTCTTTAGCCAAAGTCTTTATTTTCGGCATTAGGTCTTGGCAAGGCTCCCTTGTCTTTCTGACCAGTATGATAGATGACACACCTTTGGCATGAGTTTGGTCTTCGTGGTATTGTTTCACCAAGTACTCTTTGTCTCGCTAACTGGCACATTAAGGTTTCACTTCAGTAAGACTTATGGGCTTTGGAGTATAGTCTTGGCGAGCTCGTCGAGTCTTGTTGACATTGTTTGATGGATGGCTTTTGGTGTGAGACCCATGTCATCTTGGTGATCTAAAATAAACATGGGAGGCATTCAGTATAACAATTCATTTCACTATAGGGTCTCTCCGATGTCGTTAAGCTATAGTGACATACTTGGGGTGGATGGACATATCAGTAAGAAACTATATGTGTCACGGCGATCTACAGGAAAATGAGGATCTTCAGTGAAACAAGGTTTAATCTATAGGATGTCTCCATGATACGGATGGTCACGATGACAAGTAGAGGAGCACGGGCAGATAGCGATTGATGCCATTTTGCCTTTGGCATACTTATAGGCTATCTTGGCAACTACTCCATTGATGATTAATATTCAAACACTATGGGCCGACATATGGAGTTTTAACCGTTGCTGGCCAACTTGGTTCATGCCCGATTGTAACAGTTGAGCGATATGGATTATGGCCGACATGAATTTTGAAATGTTTTATTTTCTAATGCTAGTGTATATATATGCACCTAGATTGTAATAGTTAGAGGAGATTTTTATCATCAGATTTTAGATCACATACAGTAGATTAGGAATGGTTGTACAGTAGAATAATTTTCTCTTATCAGAGACTATGTGCATGTTTTCAAAATGGCGAATTCAATGAAAATCAGCTACTGTGGCAGGTTATTTCTGGTCTCAATTGTATGTTGAACTTATTGAAAAGTATTGCTAAAGTTGTCTCCAAGTTGATTCTTTCTGGTTGTATAAATTTATGTAACAAGTTTACTTTCAGTTTATATGTGCACATTTGTTGTATTTGTGTGGTTAATTAACTGGTTCTCTCAAGTAGAGATTAAATCCTTTTTGATGATCACAGTAATCAGGAAGGTTCATCTGGATTATTAAAGAGCTCAGTAGTCATAATCTTGCATTATTTATACAAGTTATGAATAGATCACATGCCTGTAATTTGGTTTTCTGCCAGAATAAGTTGTCCACTTCTTTTTCATTTGACTCCGCATACCCAACAAGGCACTGGTCTCTGCAATTTCATTATTTGAATTCATTCAATCTCTTTATATCTGTTAATTAGGCTTTTAGGATTTAGATTAGAAGATTGCTATCAAGTTTTCTTTCATTTGTTCACTGTCATCTGCCATTGTGGACAAAGTATTTCAGAAGGATAATCATAAGATAAGCCTGCATTGTTCAAGAGAGGTACACCCACCTAGGTTCTGTAGCACCTAAAGAGTAGAAGGTTGAGTCTTCTTGACCTTGTTTGTTACCATAAAGCGTATCAAGAGATTGGCAGCCTCTTGAGGCATTCTACCTACGTTTTTGAGAGCTAACAGGACTCATATGCCACTTCTAGCATATGAGTCCCATCTAGCTCAAAATTAAATTTAATTCATATTCTTGGTGGGATTTTATCATCCTAGATCTGATTTCAGCTTGTAGTGTTGTAATTTCAAGAAATTTGGCATAAACAAGTATAAATACAAGGTTTATTCACTAATTTTTCACCTAGAAAGTTTATAAGTGATCTAAGAAGCAATCAAGTGATCCATTAGAGAATTAAAGAGTTTACAAGAGCATTCAAGAGCATTCAAGAGTTGATTATCAAGTTTTTTAGAGCATTATTCAAGCATCAAGCATCATATCAAGGTCTTCATGCATCATGTTTGTTTTTGAGCTAACAATTGTGATGTAGGGATTTCATGATTCAAGCAAGTGTTCAATTCAAGATCCATCATATTCAAGCAAGATTCAAGAACTGCATTCATTGGATCCATCTCATTCATGTTTGCAACACCTTTTTTCTAGGGTTTAATGAGTTGTAACATTCCATGTTGTTCATTCATCATTCCTCCATTTCATTTCATTTCATTTCAAGAGTTCCAAACATATCCCTACCAAATTTATGTTCTTTCCCAGAAATCCTAATTTGGGACTAAATTGCTCAAACTAGCATATGAGTCCCAAAAGACATTAAATTTAGTGTTTTTAGCATTTAAGGACTTCATTCAAGCCTCTATAGGTTTTCAGGTGCATACTTTTGGTTTCCTAGCTTTCTATTTTGTTTTACATAAATTTATAGGTCATTTAAATTAAGCATTTCATATCATTAGGTCTTGCCATTGAATCTTGCATTTCATTTTTCTTTCTAATCCCTAGCTTGGTGGTGAACCATATTACAAGATCTCTTTCTCATACTTCATCCTTGGATTGAGATCTCTATGGTTTCCTTGAATGAGAGCATGAAGAAGATTGTTGTTTTATGTCCTAAACCATAAGAAACAACAATTTTCTCCCTTTCATCTTGAAACTCATGAAGAAACGGGATGGCTTTGTAGGCAAGAAAAGTGTATTATGCAAGGTGGCCATAATAATCATTGTAAATGTAAAATAGTTTAAAGTATGTTCAAAGGGATTTTTCTTAGTTCATGTAAGGTCTCCTCTCAGGTATCATTGTGCCCAACTCCTCCAAGAGAGGAAAATTCAAAGAAATATCATGCTCTTGTAGGATATCAAGCCCAATGACACCACCAAGAAAAGGACGCATCACAAGAAGAAAGAAAATCACACAATGAAGCATGAGTTTTCATGTAATGCCACATGTGAGTCAACTTAAGGCATGTCATCCACATCCCAAGCTTGCTCTTATATGTACAGGAAAGGTGGTCAACTAGTTGAAAGAGACAACGAAAACTGACATATGAGGACAATGCTACTTACCCCCTTGCCCCCACTTAGTGCTGGACAAGGATGACCTGAAGTGAAAGTATTAATTAGAGGAAATAGGTGCTTCAACATAAGGAAGGGCACCACAATTCTTAAGGTGTTGAATTTGATTACTCAAAGCCTTACATTCATTAGTAGAATGAGCATGAACCCTATGATATGCACAAAATGAAGTCTTGTAGTAAAATTTCTTTCATGTTCTTGGAGGAAGGGATATCAAACGATCTTGTAGGAATCTCAACAAGATACTCTCTTGATCAATAGTAGGTGTTTCTTTGTTTTGTGACAAAAATGTATCTTTCTTAGTATAATGTGTCATACTTACACAAGACTCTTTAGATTGTGATATTTTGTACTCTCCTTTACAGGAGGGTGTAAAATCTATTGAATTTGAATCATTAGTGTTTTGTGTGATGACATTGATATTAATCAATTATTTCTCTATTTCTTTCATTTCTCTCGAAGGATAATAACCAAGACCACTAGTGTCTATCAGTTCAAGATGCATTGATGTTAAAGTTGGCTTAGAGGAATCTTTTGTAAAAGTGTTGACATTGAGTGAAGGCTTGCTTGTTTCTTTCGAGGGGCAATAACCAAGACCACTAGTTGTTCCTAGTGTGTTAGGATTTATAGGGACATGAATACCTTGTTCTCTAGAACGACAATCTTTTCCACTATATGCAAGTTGTTTCATGAGTTCATAACCTTTTCCATAAATATTTTTCATTTCTTTTGGAGTCGATGGTTGTTTGTAATCAGCTTCATCAAAGTTTGTTGTGTAATTTGTATCTTCTTCTAAAGTGTTTGAGGTGGATGATTTCATAGGGTTTTCTGAATTTTGTGTTGACATTACTACTTTTTCTTTTCCCTTTTCTAAATCTTGTTTATGATCTTGTATTCTCCCATGAATGTAGGTGTGAAATCCAATGATCTCAAATGATCTAGTCATATCATTGTGAAAGGTTTAGGACATTTATGTTTTTGTTCTTCTTGCATGGATTCCACTTTTGTAGTTGGTTTTAATGTTTTCAAAATATTTTCCTTGTCTTTGTCAATGTTCAAACAACTGTTTGGTTGAAGGTGAGAATCAATTGTATACACTTTATTATTGTAGACATACTTCATTTTACAATGAAGAGTTGAAGGCACTCCATTCATTACATGAATCCATGGTCTTCCTAAAATAATATTAAATGAAAAATCATAAGGCGTGTAGTGTTAAAAAAAGTCGTTGGTGACATTTTCACACTTGTTTGGGCCCTCCTTATAAAACTAAGCTTAATGATGCCTCGACTTAGTGTTTTAATGTGTTTAACACACTCACATTAGGTCTTGGGACATTATGAACTAAATAAACATAATCCTACCTTATCGAGAGTGTTGTAAAGTGTTGTAACAAACTTTCACACTTTTCTAGGGTTATCTATAATAATTGGGCTTCTTTATTGTTTAATTGGCCTTATTTTACATCCACAAGCCTCATTTAATGTATCTTTTTAAGGATAACCCTGACACAATCAACATCCAATCATAATTTAGGTGTTTTTAGGTTGTGTGTCCTAGATTTGGTGGTCTGGGACTCATACACAACCTTGAGCATATGAGCCCCACCTAGGATTTTGGGTCTCATTCCTAATTTTACACCTTTCTAAGAATTTTTGAATTTGGTCTCATAAATTATGCCTAATGGGACTCATATGCCACCTTGGGCATATGAGTCCTATGTGGCCCAAAATTTAAATTAATTCAAATTCTTGGTAGGATTTTATCCTCGTAGATCTGATGTTAGCTTGTAGTGTTGTAATTACATGAATTTTGGCATAAACAAGTATAAATATAGGGTTATTTCACAAATTTTCACCTAATAAAAAATCAAGTGACCTAGCAAGTTGAATATGCATTCTTATAGCAAGTTTGAGTTCACAAGAGAATTCAAGCATTTAGAAGAGCATTCAAGAGCATTCAAGGGAAAATTATCAAGCATTTTAGAGCATTATTCAAACATCAATCATCATGTCAAAGTCTTCATTCATCATTTTTTTTTGGAGCTAACAATTGTGATGTAGGGTTTTATGATTCAAGTAGCATTTCATTCAAGATCTATCCTATTTAAGCAATATTCAAGATCTACATCCATTAAATCCATCTCATGCATATTTATAGCCTCTTATTACTAGGGCTTGGTGAGTTGTAACATCATATTCTATTCATTCATCATTCCCCATTTCTATTTCATTTCATTTCGAGGTTTGATTGCCAAAATAGGTTTTGACCAAGGAAAACCCCTTTCCACTAACAAAAGAAATTTTTTACCTCTCTTTAGTGTGTGATTTGCAGGGTTAGGTTGTGATTAGTGGAAAAATGTGGATATATGTGAATATCACTCTTTCTCCACACAAATCATTCAAAGATGTCCTAGGAGTCCAAACTAGATTAACTAAAAAACTTACAAAGTAAGTCAATTCTCAATTAGGATGGACCTAGGAGGGGTACTTTTCAGCTCTATGGGGTTCACCACCAAGAAAATGCTTGGAAAAGAAAATGTTAGAAAATACAATGTGATGAAAATGAATGTTAAATAACCTAGAAAGATAAACAAAATAGAAAAATGTAAAACTAGAAGTTAGGATTTGTGTACCTAGGAAGTCTGGAGATGTTGTGAGGATTCTGGAAATGTAAAGAAGCTGCCATAATTTTTTGTGGAGGAATAAGATGCCCAGGATGGCGTATTAGTCCCGCTGTTGTTTTTTGGGGTAGAAGAAAAGTCTTCGAATGTCAGAATCAGATATGAAGGAATCTCTAAAAAATATGCTCGGGAGGACTAAGATGCCCAAGGTGGCATACTAGTTCCATTTTGAATTTCTAAAAAACTCTGAATGTGGTCCTAAGCTCCAAGGTCTGCACTTGCTTCTTCTATGATCTCAGGTTCTAAAACTTTTGAATTCAACCTATAGGCAAGTTTCCATGAAGATGACAACTTTGTAATGCAATTTTGCAACTTTTACAACTTTGCACTCCAAATGATATTCAAGACTACAACCTAGATCTATAATCAAAAATATGCAAGAAAGGAAAAACTTGTTTTTTTTTAGTGAATGGGGGATTTCCTTAGTCAAACCCCTTGTTGGTAATTAAACCTTGAAATGAAATAAAGAATGAAGGGAAATGATGAATGGACAACATGTAATGCTAAAACTCATCAAAACCCTTGTTTTAAAGTCTATAAACTTGTGTGCAATTATTGTAATGGATATAGATCTTGAATTATTGATAGATCTTGCTTGAATTGCTTGCTTGAATCAAAACCCTACATCAAAAATGTTAGCACAACAACACACATGATGCAAGAAGATATTTGATATGATGCTTGAATCTTGATGATGGTTTCTAATGCTTGATGAATTGCTCTTGAGTGCATAAAATTTCCTTAGGAATGAATACTTGAATGCTTGTTATGAAAAATGAGTGGATGAACCTTGTATTTATAGTTATTCATGCTTCATATCTGAAATTACACCACAACAAGCTAACATATAAAATCATTAATTAAGGAAGGCTAAATCCTGCCAAGATTTGAAATTGAATCCTGAAAATAATCCAAGGAGGACTAAGATTCCCTAGGTGGCGTCTTAGTCCCAAGGCTCAAATCTCGGGGCAGAGACTCCAAAAAGGGACATTTTCAGGTACATTCAAAATCAGGGTCCCAAGACCCATGGAGGACAAAGATTCCCTAGGTGTCGTTTTAGTCCCAATCCACAAATTTGCATCATAGACAAAATCATTAAATGATCATTTATCTTTTGATGTTTCTTGGGTTTTTCCATAAAAATATATAGTTTATTAGGCTTGTGGATGCAAAATAGGGCCAATTAAATCATAAAGAAGCATAAATAAAGAAAGGAGAGCCCAAACAAGTGTGAAAATGCAAGGGTATGCATTTTACTACATTGCATTTAGCCCCCACTTTAGTGAGAGGATGAACTTGCTTCAAATGCACACTAAAGTAGCCAACCACACATTCAAGAGGGGTTCAAATGTACCAATGTTAGCAAGATAGGATGACAATGATCAAGAAGGATGATCAAGCCCACAAGGTCAATATCCTATGACAAACCAACATAGGCACAAAAGAACACACACGCGGATGATATATGAATCCATAATCAGATCGCAAACATACACCATCAAAGATAGAAAAATGAAAAAAGACAAAAGAAAAAGGAAAAATAAAAATGCTATGGATCAAGATTTGACTGGATGTCCAATGTGGTGGACCCAGTCTAGGCTGTTTGTCCAAAAAGGTTTACAAGTGGAATTTGTTGTCGACTATGCAAACAAACGCATGCTCACAAGGGATAGTGAAGCTAGTTGTTCACTAGGTGAGCCCCAGGAAGTCCATATCAATGTCATACTCCCATGACTATGATAAGGACAAAAGAAAAATGCACACTCACGAGGGCTAGTGAAGCTAGTTTTTCACTACGTGAGCCCCAGGGGACCATATCAAAGCCATACCTCCATGACTTTAATAAGGTATAAAAATGCAATGCAACAAGAAAGAAAGATGTTCAAAGGGATTTTTCTTAGTTCTTGCAAGGTCTCATCTTAGGGAACATTATGCTTAATGTTTCCAAGAGAGGACAAATCAAAGAAATATCACAATCTTAGAGGAAATCAAACCCAATGACACCACCAAGAAAAGGATGCATCCCAAGAGGAAAGAAAATCACACAATGAAACATGAGTATTGATGTATGCCCCCACTTTAAAGTGGTTGCTAACACCATTTCTATGAGCAAGTGCTTTAAATTAGAAGAAGACATGAGAGCTTATTCAGAAATCCCTATGCCAAGTCATATGTTTCCAATAAGCTACACCATGCAATAGGATGGAAGGGTTACACCCAAAAATATAATGCTTAGTACATCACATGTGAGTCAACTTAAGGCATGTTGTCCACATCCCAATCTTGCTCTTATATATACATGAAAGGTGATCAACTAGCCAAAAGAGGCAACAATAGGTGACATACGAGGACAAGAATACCTAACCCATTTTCCCCACTTAGTGCAAGTCAAGGGTGAGCCAAATGGGATGAAAATATGCTTTAGTTAGAGGAACTAGGTGCTTTAACACAAGGAGGAGCACCACACTCCTTGAGATGTTTAATTTTGTAACTTAAAGCCTTACATTCATTAGTAGAATGACCATGAACTATATGATATGCACAAAATGAAGTCTTGTAATAAAATTTCTTTCATGTTCTTGTAGGAAGGGATATCAAGTGATATTGAAGGAGTCTTGATAAGATACCATCTTGACCAATGGTAGAAGGTGTTCCTGAAGTTTGCATAAAAAGATATCTCTTGCTTAGTACAAGATGTCATACTTACACAAGACTCTTTAGATTTCAAGATTTTGTACTGTCCTTTATAGGAGGGTGTAAAATCTATTGAATTCAAATCATTATTTTTTTTTGAGATGACATTGACATTAGTGAAAATTTCTTTGTTTCTCACAAATGATAACAATCAAGACCACTAGTGTCTATCATTTTAGGATGCACTAATGTCAAAGTTGGCTTAGAGGAATATTTTGTAAGAGTGATGATATTAAGTAAGGGTTTGTTTGATGGATTGATTTCTATGAAAGGACAATAACCAAGACCATGAATTTTTTCTTGCGTGTTAGGCTCTATAGGGACATAGATACCTTTTTCTCAAGCACCACATCCCTTTCCACTATATCCAAGTTATTTCATCGTTTCATAACCTTTGCCATAAATATTTTTCATTTCTTTTGGATTCGGTGGTTTATCATGATTAATTTCATCAAAGTTTGTTATGTAATTTGTTTCCTTTTGTTCTAAAGTGGTTGAGGTGGATGCTTTTGAAGGGTTGTTTAAAATTTGTGTTGACATTACCACTATTTCTTTTCCCTTGTCTAAATCTTTGTTTATGATCTTGTATTCTCCCATGAATTTATATTCAAAATATAAGGAAGCCCAATACTCTTCTAATAGCTTCATGATTTTATCAATGTGTTTTTCTTTGTCTTTTTGTCACGTGGGTTCCACTTGTGTGGTTGGTGTTAATGTTTTCAAAGGATTTTCCTTGTTTTTCTTGAGTTGTATTAGAATAATGTTTCTTTCATGACCAAGTTTATCCAAAAGGTTTCCACTACATAGATCTAAGGCTGAGCCATTATTAACAAGGGTTCACTTTAACCCTATGGTATTGTATTGAACTATGATCATGAAAGAAACATATTGCTTCTGCACTTCCAAAGTAGGGAGCTCACTATGGTGGAAAACAATGTTAGCATTTATTCCTTGAATCGTGGTCACTATGTCATTTAGTTGTGCATTAGAAGGGATAGGAACTTGTTGCAAGGATGTTTGAAGCATGGTGTGATAATTAGGTGAATTGTGGATTAGGTCCCATAGGGATACCTTTGTAGGAGTATTCTTAAGTTGTTCAACAAGATCATACTCCTTTCCACTAGTCGAAGGTAAACAAGGGGCTCTAGGCAAGATAGGATTAGGAAATGGTAAGGATGTTGAAGGTGTTTTTCTTGGTTGTGGATTATTCCTAGTTTTGTATGTATGAGAAAGGGTATTGTAACTCAGTTGTTATGAAACATTGTTCTTAGGTGGTTTGAGGATAAGGACAGGTTTTTTTTTAACTTGTGGTTTTTGAGAGGGTGGATAAAGGATAAGTTTAGGCTCTGGAGAGTACTCCAAGGGGTATCTAATGTGCATAACCTCATAAGTCTTATCATTGTTTTCATGATCTATTAGTGAAGAGGAGTCTAATTGTACTTCATCATCTTCATTTAAGAAATTACCATTGTCAATGTTCTCATTTTCTTCCACTATTATGTCTTCCCTAGTAGGAGAGTTTCTAGGAGAACTACAAACCAAATTTTCTTGACATTCAAGGGTTGGTTCTTATAAAATGACACCATCACATGTAAGGGAGTTATCAATGGTTGAATTATATTATTTATCAATAGTGGGATATTAGGAGAAGGCTCTATTTGATTGTCATTTTTCTCTAAGGTCTCATTCTCTTGTGCCATACTATCAACCCTAGTAGGAGAGCTTGCAAGATGTTCATCGCATTTCATGGTTAGATTTTGTAAAGTAGCTTCATAAAAAGTAAGGGAGGCATCAAGAGAGGGAAAAATATGATTTTCATGCTTACCAAATAGATCTTTCCAAAAGTTAGGAGCATTAAGAAAGGGAAGGACAAGATTCTCATGACTCTCAATAGGTGCATCTTCTAATACCAACCTATCCTCTTTGTATCGAGGGGGGATATTAGGAGAAGGAAAATTATGGTCATCTATGATATCATCCTCTTTTGCTAAAACATTCTCACAAGCAAGGGATGAATGGAGACTAGGTAAGGTGATGTTTAGAAATGCTTCTATGATCTCATCTTCTTGTTTTCTAATGTCTTCCAAAGGGGAAGGAGGATATGGACAATCAAGAATCTCAATGCTTGTTCCTTCTTTCACCAAGATACCTTCATCACTAAGAGGAGAGGTATCAGGAGAAGAACAAGTATGATTGTTATGATTTCCTACACTACCATCCTCACCAATGGGCAATGTAATGTGAAGGATTGTGTCAACGGTTTCATGAAAGATAGTAGAAGGATGACTAACATGTTTCTTAATGACCTCATTAGTGTATTCTAAGTTGAACTCATAAGAGGGGATGTTGTACTTATGCAATCCATTTTTAACCATATCAAAGCCACATCTCTTGAAAGAAAACATGCTATCATGGAAAAGGAAAGAAAGTGCAATGCAATGATCTAAAGTAAAATTCAATCTTTCAGATTGGAAACAGGGTAATTTGTTGATTAAACTATGCGACAACTTGAAAGATGAAATGTAAATGCAAATTTGAAATTGAACAATGCATGAAATGAAGCACTTTAAACTAGATTTAGTGAAATGCATGGAACAAAAATTCAACCCATTGAAACATATAACCAATGATAGAAAATAGAAGTGTAGAAAAGAAAAGTTAAACCCTGGAAACTATAGCTTCAAACCCAATAGGGACTAAGACACTAGCAAGGGCATCTTGGTCCTACTGGTGGAATTCTGAGGTTCTAGGAACTAGAACAGAATGCAATCAACTTAGATAGGGCTCTGAGCCAAAAACCCTGAGAGGGACTAAGATACCAGGAATGGCATTTTTGTTCTAGTAGAGGATGTTTTCAAAAAATCAGCAAATTCTAAGTTGCTAATAGTATTCCCAAGTTGCCTACCCAGGGGCTTGATGTTTGGAAACATAAAATTGTGCAAATGAATTGAAGAAAAAGTAACTAGTGACAAGCAATTGGATGCAAAAGTGAATGCAATTTTTCCAATTTTGAATATAATAAGAATTTTTCTAAATGTAATTAAGATGATGAAAAATTCACTTTTCACTTTTTAAATGAAATGAAATGATGCAAGAAAGAAAAAACGCAACCTATAGGAACTTTCACTAATGCAAATATAAGAAACCCTAGATGTAATTTCACTAATGTAAGATGCAATGCAAGGATGAATACAATCTAGATCTAGTACTTTAATGGACTCCAAATCAGAAAATGAATGCTCAAGAAGTCGGGTTCACCAAAATGATTAGTGGAAAAATGCGGATATATGTAAATATCACTCTTTCTCCACAAAAATAATTGGGTGATCCCACAATACTGGTTTACAATTTTTGGCCAAACTGGACACTAAAATATTTTTTTCTAACTAAATCTTCACTTTCAGGCACCTATATAGTGGCTAAACCATTAGGAATTTTAAGATGATGCAAATTAGAGTTTTGTGACATTTTGTCTATAGATTATAAATATGTTTTTTTCAAAAAAATTGGAATTATATTGCACTTCTTTTTCCATCTCCTTTGAAAACTAGTTTTTTTCATAAAACAACATTTTTAAGGAGTGATGCTCACTGTATAATGCATAACATTTTTTTCCATGAAGGATAAAATTCTAATTCTTCTGAATTTAGATTTGTAACTCTAATATCTAGTGCTTCCATTTGGTTAGATAGTGTTTTATTGAATATTTTTTTCCTTAATCAAGTTTCAAATTCAAACCAATTACAATTTAGACATAGGTGAACCATATAACACAACTTTTTTTCTATGTATTGAAACTAAATTTTTCTTTTGTTGGATCAAGGACTTCAATATATGGTGCACTCATATTTTTCAAAAAAAAAAAAGATAATATGTTATTATTCCACATGTACAAAACAGAGAGCTTGATTTTCAGTGAAAAACATATGTTTAATCAAACTAAAAAAACAAATACATAATAAAACCAAAACATACTAAAATTATAGTCGTTGGATAGCTCATTTTGAGGACTACCTAATTCTATTTGGGTTTGTGAAGTCTCCTCCATTTTCATCCTCAACCTGAGCTTCAAAACACAAAATTTTGGACTTTTTGGATGCTAGAGGATGACAAGGTGGGAAATAAGGGGGTTTGAGTGAACCAGGGGGTTCGAGCGAACCAAGGTTCATTCAAACCCCCTCTCAAAAAAGGTTTTTTTTTTTTTTGGTGGGAATGGGTCCACCTTGCATTTAATTGGTTCGCACAAACCAAGGTTCATTCGAACCCTTTTTTGGTTCGCTCAAACCAAAGGGTTCATTCAAACCCCAAAAACTAAAATTTTATCTATGGGGTCATTTTTTGCCACTTTTCCTTCCTCACTCAAATTGTAAACCACTTTTGTGGGTTTACCCCATTCAAGTATGTCCTAGGAGTCCTAATTGGATTGACTAACAACCTCACAAGGTGAGTCAATTCTCAATTAGGAAGGACCTAGGAGGGGGCATTTTTAGCTCTAAGGGATTCACCAAGAAGCAATAGCTTGGAAAAGAAAATGTTGGAAAACACAATGTGATCTGAAAATGAATGATAAATGACCTAGATTGATGAAAAAATAGAAAAATATGAAATTGGAAGTTAGGATGTGTGTACTTGGGAAGTATAGAGATGTAAGGATTCCGGAAATGTAAAGAAGCTACCAAAAAGTGTTGTGGAGGACTAAGATTCCTAGGATGGTGTATTAGCCCTATTGTTGTTTTTTCGGGGTAGATGTGGAGTCTTCAGATGTTGAAACCCAATCTGAAAGAATCTTTGAAAAATATGCTCGGGAGGACTAAGATGCCCAAGGTGGTGTATTAGTCTCATTCTGAATTTTTGAAAACTCTAAATGTGATATTGAGCTCCAAGGTCTATACTTGCTTCTTCTCCGATCACATGTTCTAAAACTTTCGAATTCAACCTATAGGTGAGTTTCAGTGAAGATGACAACTTTGTAATGCAACTTCACAAATTTTACAACTTTGCACTCCAAATGATACTCAAAACTACAACCTAGATCTGCAAACACAAATATGCAAGAAGGGACGAACTTGTTATTTGTTAGTGAATGGGGGTTTTCCTTGGTCAAACCCCTTGTTGGTAATTAAACCTTGAAATGAAATGAAGGGAAATGATGAA
The DNA here is from genome assembly GCA_007258455.2 of Sequoia sempervirens. Classification (NCBI taxonomy): domain Eukaryota; kingdom Viridiplantae; phylum Streptophyta; class Pinopsida; order Cupressales; family Cupressaceae; genus Sequoia; species Sequoia sempervirens. Next base: position 274,431,515 of record VDFB02373365.1, read on the forward strand.
TGAACAACATGTAATGCTACAACTCACCAAAAACCTTGTTGTAAAGTCTACAATATTGTGTGCAATGTTTGCAATGGATATGGATCTTGAATGCTTGATATATCTTGCTTGAATTGCTTGCTTGAATCAAAACCCTACATCACAAATGTTAGCACAACATCAAACATCATGCAAGAATATCTTTTATATGATGTTTGAATCTTGATGATGGCTTCTAATGCTTGATGAATTGCTCTTGAGTGCATAAAATTTCCTTAGAAATGAATAAATGAATGGTTATTATAAAAAATGAGTGGAGGAAGCTTATATTTATACTTATTCATGCTTAATATCTTGAAATTACAACACAACAAGCTGACATATGAAATCATTAATTAAGGGAGGCTAAATCTTGCCAAGATTTGAAATTGAATCCTAAAAATAAGCCAAGGAGGACTAAGATGTCTTAGGTGGCATCTTAGTCCCAAGGCTCAAATCTTAAGGCACAAACTCCAAAAAGGGACCTTTTTCAGGTACATTCAAAATTAGGGCCCCAAGACCCATGGAGAACAAAGATTCCCTAGGTAGCATTTTAGTCCTAGTCCACAAATTAGGGACATAGAGATAGAATCATTAAATGATCATTTATCTATTGACGTTTGTTAGGATTTTCCATAAAAATATATAGTTTATTAAGCTTTTGGATGCAAAATAGGTCCAATTAAGCCATAAAGAAGAATAAATAAAGCAAGGCAGGCACAAACAAGTGTGAAAATGTAATGGTATGCATTTTACTACACTATAGTTTGAAGGTACATTGAAGACAAAGTTGGAGAAATTTGTCAAAGTTATCATGTTCCATTAGAGATACTTGAAAGACTTCTATAGGTTGAAAATCAGGGTTTCAGATCCAAAAATCGATTAGGAAGTATAGAGAAGACCTTGAAGATTGGATTCAAACTTTGAAGCTTCTAAAAACCCTAACTAGATTGAATACACTAGTTCTAGTGTATGAGTCCTATTTTAGGTCAATTTTTAGGTTTCTGCAGTTTTGGATACCCATTTTCCAGATTCTAGTTTCTATACAAAAACCTAGATCTAGGACTAAATCATACAGATTAGCATATGAGTCCCAACAGGCATTAAAATCAGTGTTTTTAGCAATTTAGACCTCCATCCATTCATCTTCAAGTTTCCAAGTGCACACATTTCTTCTTATAGCTTGTTATTTTGTTTTATATGCATATTTAGGTCATTTAGTTAAAGATTGCATCATATTAGGGTTAAGCATTACATTTTGCATTGCATTTTTCTTTCCAATCCCTAGCTTGGTGGTGAACCCCTCATTAGTTTACAATCAATCCCTAGAATATCCTTATTGTAAGATCTCTTTCTCCTTGAGGTTGAGATCTCTAAGGTTTGTTCTTGAATGAGAGTGTTTGAGTTTTATTGTTCTATCTCCCTACCATAAAGAAGAGCATAAAAATTCTTCCTTTCAAGGCATAACATGGATCAGTGTTTCTAATGTGGCCTTTCTAGCTATAATAGGTAAAGTGATCATGCCAAATAGTTGTTTTCCTACATTGTGAAATCCCTTAGTAGATAAAGAATCAAGTTGATTTTTTTATTTATCCACACCAAGTCTATCCAAAAGGGTCACACTACACATATTAAGGGTGGAGCCATTGTCAACAAGGGTTCTTTTTATTCCCAACCTATTATAGATAGCTATTATCAAAAAGCATCATTTTGTTTTTACACTTCCAAAGGAGGGAACTCACTTTGGTGGAAAACAATATCAACATTTAGTCCTTGAATCATGGTTGCTATGTCATTTTATTCCACATTAGAAGGGATAGGAAATTTTTGTAAAGCACTTTGAATCATGTTATGATAATGAGGGGTTTTTGAATAAGGTCCCATAATGATATCTTAGCAAGAGTGTTCTTAAGTTGTTCAACAAGATCATACTCCTTTCCACTTTGTGGAGGTGAATAAGGAGGACCTAGTAAGATATGGTTAGGAAAGATAGGATTAAGCAATGGGAGGGATGTTGAGGGTGTTTTTCTTGGTTGTGGATTTTTTCTAGTGTTATATGTATGAGCAATTGTATTATAATGCAACTATTGCAAAACATTATTCTTAGGTAAAGGATAAGTTCGGGTTTGTTTTCAGTTTGTGGTTTGTGTGAAGGTGGGTAAAGAATCAGAGGATTCTTAGGATGTCCCACAAGGTATGCAGGAGGTCCATTAATAAAGCCCAGATCTAATTGACACTTGTGCATTCATAACCTCAGTGGCCTTGGTTTGATGTATTTCTAATAAAGGGTAGTCTAGTGTTATCTCTTCACCATCGTCTAAGGAAGTCACATCACTATTGTTGTCATTTTCTTGCACCATGATATCCTCCATAGGAGGAGAGTTTTTAGGAGAACTACAAACTAGATGTTCTTGACATTTGAAGATTGGTTTTTCTAAAATGACTTCATCGCAAGTAGGGGAATGATCATTGGTTGAATTTTCTTGTTTATCAATGATCAAATTCTCTTGTTCAATAGTTTTTTCCCTAGGGGAAGAGAGACACATAAGATTCTCATGACTTTCATCAATTGTATTTTCTAACATCAATGTACCTTCTCCACAACTAGGAGAGATAATAGGAGAAGAACACATTTGATTGTCAAGATCATCCATAATTTCATTCATTTGTCCCATAATTCCTTCCAAAATAGGATAGGTAGGGGAAGGATCATAAAGAGGGTTGTTATAGACCTTAAAGATTTGATCATCTAACACCAGCATATCCTCATCATTTACAATATCATCCTCTTTCACTAAATCATTCTCACAAGCAAGAGGAGAACAAAAATTAGGTAAGGTGATGTTTAGAAATGTTTCTATGATCTCATTCTCTTGTGTTATAATATCTTCCCAAAGGGGATGAGGAGAAGGACAAACAAGATCTTCATGATTCTCAACGATTGTATCTTCTTTCACTAAGATACCTTCGTCACTAAAAGGAGATGGATCGGGAGAAGAACAACTATGATTGTCATGAATGTCCATGCTTGTATTCTCTTCTATCACATCATTCCCATAAGTAGGAGAGATAAAAGGGGTTGTACCTATTTAAGGTAAGCATTAAAATTTTCACTCTCTTACACTAAGAAACTCTCATAACTAGGGAATACATTGAATGAACAACTAACATGCTTATTGACTAAATTTTTCTTTGGAAACTTGGAAAAAGACAAATACTAACATTTGTGAAAAGTAATATATGCAAACTTAAAATGGAAAGAGACTTAAAATGCAATGCAATGATCTAGAATGAAATGTGTATGAAATTTTCATATTTCAAACAAGGCAACTTACTAATCACACTATGCAACAATTTGAAAATGAAAATTTGAAATTGAGAAATGCATGAAATGAATGGATTTAAGATAGATCTAGTGAAATGCATGTAACAAAAACTCAACCAACTAAAATAGATAACTAATGACAACAAATAGAAATGTAGAACAAGGTTTTCAATGCTGTAAAAGGAAGTTTTAAGGTTGATCTGGGAATAATTTTCCTAGAGGTTTGTATAGTCCCAGTCAGGGTTTTTCAAGGGTTTGAATGCTGATAAATAGTCACCATAAAATACCCAGAAACCAAATGAAACCACCTGTGCTAAGACTAAATCACCCAAAGGGGCGTATGAATCCTAGATTAGGGTTTTTGCACCATTTTCATCAAATTTTGTGTCAATGTTATGTTTTTTGTTTTGGATGATGTCTAGGCTAAGTGAAAATGTAGATTTTAGATAAAATTCAATGATGCAAGGTGCAAAATGCAACCTATATTCACTTTCACTAATTCAAGATTTAGAAACCCTAGATGCCAATTAACTAATGCAAAACCTAATGCAAAGTCAATGCAAGCTAAATCTAGGATGATGATGCAATCCAAATCATAAAAGAGGTGTTCATGTCAAGTTCACTAAAATATAACAACAAAACTAGTATGCCCCACCTTTGAGGAATGGAGCACAAGGGTAGGTTCTTATTTCCTTATTTCACACTTGTTACACTTAAGGAAACCTTAGATATCTCAATCCGAATGTAGAAAGGGGGAAGATATCTTGCAATAAGGTATCCCAGGGTGTGATTAAAGACTAAAAGGGGGTTCACCACCAAACTAGGGCTTAGAAAGATAAGAAATGTAAATGACATACAAAGTACCATGCAAAACCTAACTAAATGACCTAGGAAATGAAACTGAAATGTAGAATATCAAACTAGAAATGAACACATGTGCACTTGGAAGAATGATGAGGTCAAAACAATCTCCAAAACCCTAAAAACCTATAGTTTTATGCCCATTGGGACTCATATGCTAGTCTAGGCGATTTAGTCCATACTAAGGTTTTTGTACCAAAACTAGAATCTCATGGTGGTTGATCTGAATCTCCTAAAATTTGGAAAATGTGTTGTAGTAGGACTCATACACTAGCTATAGAATATCATTCCCACTCTACTTTTATAGAGGGTCAGGACCTAATCTTGTCTCATTTCTCTACTCTTCCTTCCACACTTCATTTCTAGATCTGAAACCCTAATTTATAGCCTATAGGTAACTTTTCATGAAGATGACAACCATGTGAAAACTTGATGACTTTCTTAAACTTTGCAACCTAATCTCCCAAGGATCTCCAAGCCTTAAAGCACCTAGATCTGCAATCACACATGTAGAGAGAAGGAACACTTGTTGATTGTTAGGGAATGAGGGTTTTCCCTAGTCAAACCCCATTTAGGTAATTAAACAAAATGATGAATCAATGAAATGTGAACATGAAACATGAAAAATGATACCTTGAATGATGTCTTAAGATATAAATTAGCAATCTAACATGAAGTGGAAATGTGGAATGTAGATCTTGATCTTGAATATGGATATGAGACAATTCTTGTAGATGGATCTTCAATGCTACATCACAACACTAGCTCAACAACATGATTGATGCTTGATATCCTCAACATGATGATGGATCTTGAATTGTTGCAACAATTGATGAAGAAATCTGCTCTTGAATGCCTTAGAAATGGTCTTGTAAACTCTCTTGATGATCTTGTGAAGTCTTGGAATGCTTAACTCTTGATAGCCTAGGTTGATATCATGAAGGATTAGATGAAATAATGATTTGAGACCTCTTTTATATAGGAAATCCATCCAATATACTATTTATTAGATCCCAGAGGCCGACATTCATGAAATTTGAACTTAAAACCCCAATTTCCCACTCAAAACCATAAAAAAGGGGCTAAATGGGACTCATACGCCACTTGTGGCATATAGGTCCCATCTAGATGGAACTCATATTCCCAAGGTAGTGTATGGGTCCCACCAGGCCTTTTCAGGTGGCAAAAATGTCGGGAAGTTGAAAAATTAAGTATATTTGATGTCTATGTCTAGATTTCAATTGAAATAAGCTTCAGGATGTATAATATAGGGTCTTAGGGGCCTATTAATTATGATATGAAGGTCATACATGCAAGAGGTCCCAAAAATCAATGTGAAATTGTAAATAAATATACTTTACAATATTAAATTAAGGCAAGAATTAGGTTTATTTAGCTTTAAATGGTCTTAAATCCAATGTGAATGTGGAAAACACATTACAACACTAGATCAGGGTGACATTAGGTCCATTTCAATGTTAACCATTCCTAAATTTAGTGTTAAAAGGGTGATATTTTTCTACACTACACTAGGGTTGACTGATACTTCTATAGCCTCTAGTGATCTTCTATAGCTTCCTTCCTATCTGATCTTCAAGTCTAAAAGTCTAAATTCTAGTATGTAGGTGAGTTTCCATGAAGATGGCAACTTCATGAGAAATTTGACAACTTTTTCAACTTTGTCTTCAAAGGATATTCATGCTCCAATTCATCTAGATATGTAAACACACACCAAGAGATAAAAATGTTGTTTTGTTAGGGAATGGGGGTTTTCCTTGGTCAAACCCCTTTTTGGTATTTAAACCTTGAAATGAAATAGAAAAGCAAGAAGGAATTATGAATGAAAAAAATGCAATGTTGTAACTCATCAAACCCTTGAAATGAAGGTTTCAAACTTGTGTGAAATGGATTCAATGGATGTGGACCTTGACTCTTGATTGAATGCTTGAAACTTTATCTTGAATGCTTGCTTGAGTCATGAAACCTACATCACAAATGTTAGCTCACAAACACACATGATGCATGAAGACTTTGACATGATGCTTGAACCTTGAATGTAGCTCCAAACACTTGATGATTAGCTCTTGAATGCTCTTGATCTCATAAACTTACCTTAGGAATGGCTTGAAAACTTTCTAGGAGAAATTATGTGAAATAACCTTGTATTTATACTTCTTTATGCCTAATTTCCTGAAATTACAACACTACAAGATGACATTTGGAAATTAAATGTAAGAATAATAAAATATCACCAAGAATTTAAATTAAAATAGGTCCTAGGTTAAAGTGGGACTCATACACCAAGTTTGTTGTATGAGTCCCATAGGCTTAAACCTGATACATAGATTTCAAGAAGCGTTATGTCCAATGTATCATTTGAAATCAGAGCCCGAGACCTAGGGAGGACCCATACACCCAGAGGGGCGTATGGGTTCCTGATCCCTAGATTTGGATCACATAGCCAAAAGCATTAAATTATGATTTTCCATTTATTATATGTCGGGATTATCCTTAGGAAAATGCATTTAATTAGGCTTGTGGTTGCAAAATGGGACCAATGAAGACATAAATAAGCCAAATTTTAATAGGGAGGGCCCAAAAAAGTGTGAAAATGTAAAGGGATACATTTTTCTACACTACATTTAGCCCCCACTTTAGTTAGAGGATGACCTTGCATCAAAATCACACTAAAGTAGACAAATTTGCATAAAGAGGGGTCCAAGTGTATCAATGCTAGTGAGATAGGATGGCAACAATCAAGAGGGATGATCAAGCCCTCAAGATTGAGATCCTATGGAAAACCAACATAGAAACAAAAGAACACACATGTGAATGATGTATGAACCAACAATAAGATATATGCATACACTATCAAAGACATAAAGAAGAAAAAAAGGAAAAAGGGAGTGGATCAAGCCTCAATAGTCTATCCAGCACGATGTGGACCAAGTATAAGCTATTTGTCCAAAATATGTTTACAAGTAGAACATGATGTCAACTATGCAAAAATGACGCACACTCACATGGGCTAGTAGAGTCTAGTATCTACTAGGTGATCCCACAGAGAGGTGACACACACACACACGCAATTGGTATGTGCCCACACGGACAAGCAAGTGGCCATGGGAAAGTCATGCTTATGGTTGGCTCCCATATGTACTAACCATAAGAAAGCTATACCTCTTGATAACTTTGATAAGGTGCCACACAACATGAACAATGGAATTCATGAGGAAAGAAAAAATTTGTATGCTAACACCCATGAACAAATAGGATGGCTCCACAGGCAAGCAAAGTGTGTTATGCAAGGTGACCATATAACAGTTCTTGTAAATGCAAAATAATGTAAGGTATGTTCAAAGGGGTTTTTCTTAGTTCATGTAAGGTGTTAACTTAGGGAACATCATAACTAATGTCTCCAAGAGAGGAATGATGAGCCTAGTTTTTGGTCTAATTTTGGGTAGAATTTATAGTTTATTTGTTGGTAGATGTCATGGACTTTAATGATTAAATGTTGGTATTTGCATAATGTTTCCCTCAAACTATCGACATTTGACATTATCCTATCTCTGTAAACTTTAATGAAATTTGGCATATTATGTGGGTTATCTATATTGATTTTTCATGTGGTTAATGAATGTTCCTTAGAGTGGTTAAATATGTGCAATTATTATGTGTACTAACTTTTCCACGTAGATTTAATGTGCTAAGTTAAGGAAGACACTGCCAGCTAGGCTTGCACCATAATGTCCAACAAAGGAATCACTCAAAGTCAAAGGTAGTTGACAAAAGAAGATTCTTCATGCAACTGAATGCAACCACCTTGTAGTTGAAGTTAATGATTGAGCATGCATGGGCGTTATTGCTGTGCTAGATCTACATTTAGACCTACATGTCTAACCAGATTCCATGCATGCATAACCACCATCTCTCCACTTTCCCTATTTTCCCTAAATGGCATCCTCCTAAGTCGTAGAGTTGACTATCTTGTTTAGCTATAGTATAAATAATAATCTAATGCTCCTTCTTCAAGAGGTTGCATGATTTAATATTGTACTTGCACTTTCCAATTTTTAGTAATATAGATACAT